>CM021103.1:105988085-106308815 GCA_007115665.2 Sequoiadendron giganteum
TTTAAAAGACTTGGTAGGTGCTGTAACAGGGCCAACAAAAATGTTCACCAGGGTGAAAGTTCACAGGAAAGGGACCATTGGGAAGGGTGAAGTGCATACTCACAAGGGAAAGTGGACACACACTGCAATAATTAAAAAGAGGAAGGTTGTTTTAAAAAATTGGTTAAATAAAATTTGGAGAAAACATTCACAATATGTGGATGCTATAAAAGAACATAGAAGAGTGGATGATAGAATTCAAGAGCGAGTTGAGGAGATGAAAAGGGGTACTCCTAATGCTACATGAATTGAAAATGCTAGTCGTATCATGGATAAGCACATGGAATTCTTTGATGAATTACAAGGGGATGTGTAGGGATTGATAGAAGCTGCTAATGACAGATTGACTAAGTTCTGCAATGATGAAGGAAAACTGAAAGAAGCGACTACTTGGAAAGGCGAATGTGAATTAATACTCCAAGAGATATTGAAGACAACCACTACAAAAGACATAACGTTGGATGAAGCATGTGAGAAAAATGAATGAATGATGATGATAGAGATCGTGATCCGTGATGTGTTAGGAGATGCAAAGACACATAAGCACTAGGATTATACAGAGCACATGTCTGCAGTTCATTTGTGGCTTAACATAAATTAGGTAATGATAAACCTATTAGCATTTATGCTTAAGTTTTTTTGAAAGGACACGTCCTTTTGCAAACTAAATGTATAAGTATCCATTGTTGGGATAGTAGATAGGAGTTAGAAGATAGAATTAGAATAGGATAGACTACTGTAAGCACTATATTTTTAGAATGATGGCATTCAAGGAGACTATGTTGCATGTATGGATTTTGAAGAAGATAATGAAAGATTGTTGATTTAGTGGCTTCATTCTGGTATCAATTATTTGTTGAATTCCTATGATTATTTGATTGTTTCCAATCTGATGCTTCTTGGTTGTTTAAATTGAAATATCAAGTATATATTCGATTTATCAGTGCACATTTGCTGTTTCTATGTGATTTGATTTATTGGATTCTTTAATGAAGAATTAAATTCCTTTCAATCAATTACAATAACCTGGGAATGTTATTTGGATCAGTAAGAAGAATCAGATAATTAGATTTTGATAGTCTGCCTCAAGTAGGGTTTATCATTGCATCCTTGCATGTTTATACCAGTTATAAACTCATAATTGTATGCCAAATGATTAGAGAAATTGCTAGATAGAAACCATTCATCAAAGGCTTTCATTTGACTCCATTCTACCCAATAAGGCATTGGTCTCCCTTATTTTCATTACATTATTTTTATTCATTTCATTTGACATATCTTAATTGAACATATTAATTCACACCTTGATATTGCATATACAATTTATACCAAATTAAGATCATATCTTTCGACAATCAAATTGCCATTTGTGGATAGTTAGGTCAAGTAGGAAACATATTTCAAAATTTGTGTTGCTCATATAGGTGCACCTGCCTAGGTTTAGCAGAGCCTTAAGAGTAGAGGGTTCAACCATATTGGTTGGCCTTGTTAGTTGACCAGTAACGTAGTGAGAGTGTGGCAACCTCTCATGGTTCATTCAAACCAACGTTTTTGAGACCCAACAAATTGGCCACTCTACTGGGGAAAAAACTAGAGAGAAGTCCGGTGGTAGACAACCTTCCATATAAAGTCAATAAAATAAAACCATAATTAAAATTTGAAAATCGACTCCACTGGGTAAAATAATAACAAAATCTTTTCTCACTTTTAGAAAAAGTGGGTGGCGACTCTGAATGAACAAAAGCATTGAGACTGATACAATACGATACAAATCAAAAAGGAATCAACCTAGAGTTCAGACCATCACAGTTTCTCACAACATGCAAGGAAGGAGATCTTTGTACAAGGTGGGAGATGGTCCTAATGACAAGGGTAAATGAAGTTATAAAATTGATCAAAGCAAGATGGTATTCAATGACCTAGATCCAGCCAGAAAAAACAAAATATCAAAACCACCAATGGAAACACACAATTCATATGAGGCATTAACAATTGAGAATAGCCGATCTAAAGAGCTTCATACCCTTGAATAGAAGAGAAATCCTTTCCATCGAATAAGCCATGATAAAGATGAAGAGTTCATGGCTGAATTTGAAGCTGAGAAAAGGAGAGAATTTGAATGTGATCAGAGAGCTGCACTTTTTGAGGAAGGGATTGAATATGAGCTAGTGTCTAAAGAAAACCATGAAATCATGACCCAAGATGAGACAGATGCACAATGGAAATGTATGAGGCAAGAGACAGAAAGGTCAAGGATAGAATATGAACAAAGGCTTCAGGCCATGAAGGAACTTGAAAAATTAAAGTTGTAGAGGGCTCAGGTCAAAATATCAGTGGCTGGTTCACCCAAATATACACCCCCTCATAAGAATAACAATATGAAGCCATCAAATTCCCCTCAAGCCTACCGAAATCAGCCTAGAAATCAATATAGAAACACAAATGCTCCACCACAACATCGAAATATTCAACCACCTCCTCATCAACAGTATGTACCCCCACAAGGTCCACAATATATGGCAAATACTAACCCACTATACCAGCATCAACACTTCCAAAATCACCCTCCACAATACACAACTAACAATTTGATCTTGCTGGATTTTAGATATACCCTTACCCTATGGACAACAATTGGAGGAACCTGGTCCCTAAGTTCACAAGAAGTAATGCAGTTACAACCGAGGAACATCCAAGAAATTTTAAAGTAATCATTCAGAACTTGGATATGTAGTATGAGGATGTACAAATGAGACTATTTATGATGTCACTGATTGAGGATGCCAGGGTCTGGTTTAACAGTCTACCAACTGCATCCATTTATTCCACTCATGTATTTCATGAAAATTTTCTTCAGCAGTATGGGAATCAATGTGCATCAAATTTTGCCTTGCATGAGTTAGTGACTATCCAAAAGCATCAGAATGAGTCAACCTTTGATTTTAACCAAAGGTTTGTTAAATTACATAATAAAATACCTCAGGCATCCAAGTTGGCTGATCTTGCTGCTTTGAGTATCTATTTGAAAGCCTTTGATCCCAAGACAGGATATGAATTGAGAAACAGAGGTCCTAAGAATCTAGATGAGGCCCAAAAGATAGCCTTAACTATTAAAAACAATAGGAAAGCTGCAGGGATGTTTTCTAAAAGGGAAAACCCTAGGGTTCCCCAATATGTTCCCCCAAACAGATAAGAGAACACATATAGGAATGAAAGACCAAGGCTACATGACATGCCTTATAATACAAACTAGAAGGATGGGAAGCCGGTAAATGATAGACCAAGAAATAAGGAAACACCGGATCCACTAAAAAGGAAGGGAGCATATATGGTAGATAAGAGTCCCTGGTGCTCAGTTTGTTATGCGCCACATTCCCAAGAGCATTGTGTAACAACTCAATCAATACCAGAAGAAGAAACATTAGAGAATGATGGTGGTGAAGACCAGAATGTCTACCTGACTTCCCACACTCTTAACTCTTTGGAGCAAGAATAAGCAACTTCAAAGGAGGAGGGATATGAGTATAATGTTGATCACCAAAAATACAATATTCACATGGCAGAACATCATGTTTTTTCTGATCATGAAGAGAGTGATAATGAGCAAAATCCCCCTGTTGCATCAAGTCAGACTAATAGATGCAATATAAGGAGACCATGTGAAGAAGAGATTAAAAGATTGAAAATTGCAACAGTGGAGGAAGCAAGAAACAAATATTGTTTGAGAAACAAAACAATGAATAGAGATGAGGGTGTCCCAAGGGGGATATTTGTAAAAAATAAAAAAGTATCAAATGAGACATCAAAAGCGACATATGATAAAAAACCCGAAAAAAGGGAACAAAAGGGATCTCCTAAGGAGGAAAGTAAAGGAATTCCCATTGAGAAGCAAAAGCCAAATCAAGCATCCAAAAGGGAAAAGGAAGAGAAGAAAGGAGAATTGAAGTATTTACAAGGATGTGCAGGGATTGATTGAAGCTACTAATGATAGATTGACTAAGTTCTACGATGATGAAGGAAAAATGAAAGAAGCGACTACATGGAAAGGCGAATGTGAATCGATACTCCAAGAGATATTGAAGACTGCCACTGCAAAAGACATAACGTTGGATGAAGCATGTGAGCAATGAATGAATGATGATGATGGAGATCATGATCCACGATGTGTTAGGAGATGCAAACACACATAAGTGCCAAGATTATACAGAGCACATGTCTGTAGTTCATTTGTGGTTAAACAAAAATTAGTTAATGATAAACTTGTTAGCATTTTATGCTTAAAACTTTTTGAAAGTACACGTCTTTTTGCAAACTAAATGTATAAGTATTTGTTCTTGGGATAGTAGGAGAAGGTAGAATTAGAATAGGATAGACTGCTATAAGCACTATATTTTCAAAATCATGACATTCAAGGAGGTTATGTTGCATGTATGAATTTTCAAGAAGATAATGAAAGACTGTTGATTTAGTGGCTTCATTCTGGTATCAATTGTTTGTTGAATTCCTATGATTATTTGATTGTCCCCAATCTAATGTTTCTTGGTTGTTTAAATTGAAATATCAAGTATATATTTGATTTATCATTTCACATTTGCTATTTATGTGTGATTTGATTTATTGGATTCTTTAATGAAGAATTAAATCCCTTTCAATCAATTATAGTAATCTGGGAATGTTATCTGGATCAGTAAGAAGAATCAAATAATTAGATTTTGATATTCTACATCAAGTATGGCTTATCAATTACATCCTTGCATTTTTATACCGGTTATAAACTCATAATTTTATGCCAAACGATTAGAGGATTTGCTAGATAAAATCCATTCATCAAAGGCTTTCCTTTGACTCCGTTCTACCTAATAAGGCATTGGTCTCCCTTATTTTCATTACATTAGTTTTATTCATTTCATTTGACATCTCTTAATTGAACATATTAATTCACACCTTGATATTGCATATACAATTTATACCAAATTAGGCTCATATGTTTCCACTGTCAAATTGTCATTTGTGGATAGTTAGGTCAAGTAGGAAACATAATTCAAAATCTGTGTTGCTCATATAGGTGCACCCACCTAGGTTTAGCAGAGCCTTAAGAGTAGAGGGTTCAATCATATTGGTTCGCCTTGTTAGTTGCCCATTAACGTAGTGATAGTGTGGAAACCTCTCGTGGTTCATTCAAAATAGTGTTTTTGAGACCCAACATCCTCAAAATTTATACAATAAGCTTGTTCCATTTCCAGTATACCTGGAATATAATCTAAAAATTTATCATTCAAAAGTTGTTCCTTCACTTGGGAACAAGTAATAACATGAGGTTCTACATTTCCATACAACTCCGGTAAAAAGAAAAACTCAGTTCCATCCTCAGTACTACAATCATTACTTCTGAAATCACAATCACTGGCCTATAATAAAATCTTGGTGACATGAGCATTACAATCAGGATTAGGAAACCCAATGGGTGTCTCACACAATCTTGCATCATTTTCGCCCTCAAATTCCTCTGCAATTATCCAACTTTCTTTAAAAGAGCAAGCATTATCTTCTTTTTGTGTAGATACCTTCTTGGCTGATTCTACAATCTCTATCCATTTAATGACTTGGGCCAAATCAGCAGGCTTCAATTCTTCTGGTAAAGCACTTAGCCCTAGCTCATAAAGTTCACAAATTAAATCAATGCATTCATAGTCGTTAGGTCTATGATCTCTTGGGATTTGTATTAAGGCTTCAAAAATTCTCAAGAAAAACCCATATGGTGATTCTTTCTCTTGCCTCTTCATATCATACAATTCTAGTATAAGAGAAGTTTGATCATCATCACTCAATTTGGACTGACTTCCAATTTGGATCTCATTATCATCACACTGCAATGGTGAAGGTATTATAGTTCTCAAAACACCCTTATCATAATCAGTGCTCTGAATAGACAACTATGACATTCTACTAGTACTAGTTAGGCTAGGGTAATTAATACTTGCAGCTAGATACCCCTTTATCATTGAGTATTTCATATTGTTTTCAATTTCCATAGCCATTTGATATGCTTGGTGTAGGATTGTAGGCTCTTTATCCCTTAATAAATAACCAATCCTTTTGTCAAAATCACCAAGATATACAATTAAGCATTCAGCCTCACTCGGTCTTATTTCTTTAGGGATTTCCCTCACAACTCTTGAAAACCTGAGATTAAAATATGGGATTAGCTCCTCTTCATTTATGTGAATTCCCATAAAACCTTTTCTTAATATGTTGGGATTGATTCTTTCAGCAAATTGTTCCATAAAAACTATCACCAACTGATTCCATGAGTTAACAGAATAGGTAGGTAAATAGGAAAACCAATCCCTGGCATCACCCTTCAAGGATTGCACAAAAAGTTTCATGACAAAATCCTCATGACTAATTTCATAATCCCCCATTACATCTTCAAAATGTTGTAAATTCTTAGAGGTTGATTCTACACTCTGCCCTATATATTTAGGCAAATACTTCATAATTTTCTTAGGAATTAGATTAGGGTAACCACTGACATCACTAAAAATAAAAGGCATATACCTTTGAGTTACAAAACACCTTGAAGGGCTTAATGCAACTTTTTATCTTTACACTTTTATGTCTGCCTTCACATATGGGAGATCACTTATACCCATTTAAAAGTTCATCAACAATACATATTTATCAAACATATCATTTACCATCTCAACCATAATTCCATTAGTGACTAAAAATAGTATTCCTTGCTTTCAGAGATATGATGCAACATAAACATTGTTTCATAATTCCTTTTACATATTGCATTATTAGAAGTATGGAAAAACTAATCATTGTTCCTTTCTTGATGCTAGAAATCTAGTTTGGAACCATTTTCATCCTTAATTACAAACACTACTTACTAACCTTAAGTAATATAACCTATGATGAAAATTATGTATGAGATTCCGTTGAATAATTTGTAACATGGTAGTGGTGGAAAATAATAGTATACTTTGGTTATGAAAGGTATGGGCAATTGAATTATTGGTATTTGTCTGTATTAAGCAAGACTAATATGGTGAATGGACTTCCTTTGATTCAAGAAAGCCAAGATGTGTGTATAGGATGTCAAATAGAAAAATGGAGTCAACACCCATTTGATAATGATAAAGCATGGAGGGAAAAAGGAGCCTTGAACTTGGTTCATGCTGATTTTACTGGCCCAACAAAGACAAACACCCATCACAATTAGAAATAGTGAACTATTTAGTTTTGATGTAATACCTGGTAATTTTTTGGCAGCATGTATTGATCTCTTCTCCATGACTGTAAATATCATAGATCTGGGACTGTTCCTTCATTCATCAACAGGTTCTTCAGACAGAGTTGCCACCTCTTCAACATAGGACTATATTAAAAGAAATATGAAATTATTTTTCAATGCTTGTTAGATTCTGGGTTTTTACCCACAACAAATTCACACCATGCCACTACCAATCTCTTTCAAAACCACAATCCATAACCATCCAAATTTAACATTCAACTTCACTTGAACAAAAGGTCCTAGATAGCCTCCTTTAACCTCTATGGTTTCTCATCCTTATCCTTTTTAAATTTCTCATAATTTCTCCCAAATAAAACCATCATTCAACTAATAACTCTTAGAACTCCTAAATCCTTTGCCAACAAGATACCATAGATCATAGGATTGTTAAGTTCATTTTCAATAGCCTCTTCCTTCTAGGCTTGAAAACATTCACTATGTAAATTCAGAACAATAAATCTTTTAATATGACTCTATAACCATCTACAACTGGTGATTCAGAACCTCTTCAGTGGAGTCACCATTCTGTTGGTGTTTGTTCCCACATAGGATTTGAAATTCTCTAGGAGGTAGCCAACCTCCATTATAAAGAACCAAAAAGGCAAGTGGCCAACTATCAAGATTCAGTCAAAGATTGACATCTCCTACACTTTTGGCTCTGTGAAACCAAGGTGGGTAATCCTAAATGTGTTCATAAGAATGTTATATGACTGATAAGAACACCTCTTCCTATAGATTAAAATCCCTATACACGCAATGAGATAGTGATTACTTTTGGTATTGACAGACCAAATAATAATAACAGGAATCTTAGAGCAACGGGATTGAAGACTTCAATGTAATATTTTCCTCTCGTAGAGAGATAGGGTTTAGTATTTTGTTGTGTTCGGCTCTTAGACCACCAGGTTTAGAATTACAGTCCCATAGTAATCTTGAAGAAATTAACCAGTGCCTCATCCATTGGGCAGGATTCATACAAAGCGTAATCCAAATATTATGGATATATCACCATAATGATTTACATCATGCAAATTTTAATATTTAAAACAACACTCCTTAGCAATCCTAAATGTATAATCATAAATCTGTAACTCATTTTCAAGCAATTTCATTAACTCATAGAGCTAAAGCAGGGAAATGAAGAACACATTCAAATATACCATTCAAAGTGAATGAAAATATCATTAATAGGTTCATTCACAACTTATGACACACAATTAGGAGAGCAATTGTTCCAAAATGATTATCCTTTATTGCTTTACTATCTGTATTTACATTAGCATAGCTTGCTTGCTTCATAAAAAACTTGACCAAAAAAAATATTAACTAAAAACCTCCAAGGAAACTAGAGTAAATGAACTGACTGTACATATTCAGAACTTCATGGATCCAAAATCTGATCCTAACAATGAGCCATGAAATCTCCTTTATAGGACAGGAGAGCAACAAAGCACTAAACTACATTGTTAATTTCAAAATTGAATTTCAATTAGAATGAAATTCAAATTCACATTCCTCGTCATTGGATAGAAAAGTGTATGATCCGAGGAATAAAAAAAAATGGTTACATAGTAACCAGTTGGAGAAAAAACAAAAAAGCGTGCCAAGCACACACACATCCACATCAACAAGATGAAACACCAAGAAAAACACCGCCCATGACCAATAGACCCAACACCAACAAACATTAAGTAGACCCACGACCTCGATACAAGTGACCACTTCGAGTTCTCACCTCAGTAAGAAGTGGAAACACCTTCTTCCCTCCAACTACATCAGCACAACACCCAACAACTTGGCATGGTGCCACTGTAGTTATTGGTTCAACTACAAGGACCTCTTCATCTATGCCCATGAGCTTGGTCAAGGCCACCAGGTAACATCAGTAATCTGAGTCTGTTTTGAAGCCATTTCCATTAGAATATGATGAAATCAAAATAGGGGATGCACAACGCTCAGGCCTTTTGCCATTACTTTGAGTAGCAACTTTGGGTGTTCTGGGAGTAGGTTGCTCCTTCTCAACCAACAACCTCCTGGCTCCTTCTCTGGCACTCGTGTGCCTATAGAGTTGTCCATTGAAGAAATTGCTTCATAGAATACAGGAGAATAGCCACCACCTACAAACAAAACAACTCAAAAATGCAATGATAACAGTGGGTAACTTAGCAGTCATTTATAGAGTGAATTGGTGCGAGGGATATTAATTATTTGAATGCAATACAAGAATTTGAGTGATTAGTGGCTGACATAGCCACCATACGAGGATTTCAGGCTTATGAAGAAATGACGTACAACCCATCATTGTTTCCATCAGGAGGGCATCGTTCGCACGCTAGAGAATGTCAGGAGAAGATCCTCTGGAATAACTCGTGCCATTAATGAAAAAAGTAACAAAGAACAACAGCTTCACCACACAGATGAACAACACCCCTCTTTGAATTTGAACCATTGATGCAGAATAGATCTGGCGAATCAGACAACTTAGATCGAGTCAATGAGTGTCGACAATCCACATCAGTGCCAGTGCCTGGGAAAGAACATAGCCAATCATAACCCATGAAAATAGGAGGTTGCACTCAGACAATAGGTCCTACTTAGCCCTGTCACTTTAAGAACAAATCCATGTGTTGCCCCTTGGAAAACCTCGTAGTACTTTAGGAATATTTACTTTGATTGTGCGAGGTCTGCGAGGGAAAATTATTATTAACCCTGTCATTAAATCCCTTCACTGGTGAAAGATGGCCACTTGTCACTATTGGCACCTTAGGAAAAGACCCCACTCCTCCATAGATGTCAGATGCTGGCATCTCCTAGACCTCACACTAATTTAGTAACATTAGTAGGAAAACTTGTGAGGCTTGCGAGAAACAGTCCAGATCAAAACACGTGATCGGACGGGTAGCCAAACTACATATAGGACATGTAGAATATTCAGGTGGGATCGGCCAGTACAACCTTCGGCGGTATAAATTTTTAAGCATAGGTGGTAGAAAAAGACCGACAGTCTAGGTGAAAGGGGCCGGTAAGGGCACGGAGGAAAGGCTCAACCGGATCACTTAAGTGACTTGTTACCTCTAGTAGCAAGTCACCGTTGAAATATAACGTAAGGGTTTCGAAAGTTAGTAATTTATATTACCATGGGTAATATAAAACCTTGAAACCCTTAGCCTCCCTCCCTTTAAATTTTAAAAGTCCCATAATACCCCAAGTTCACATACATCCGCACCCAGGGCTTCTTGGAAAGGCCAAACAAGCTACCCCGGTACCCTAATGACCAAATTATATTATGAGTAGCAAGCATCTAGCGGGGATCCCTTATCCCCTTACATTTGACTAGGGGATGTATGAAATTTATACTTCCCAATGCACCTACAATTCAGAAAAGGAATTGGCGGAATATCGCTTCAACTTTCACATAGCCAGACCACGAATGGACCCATACGGTCATGTCAGAAAAGAAATTGGACGAGAGTATGCCCACCTCCACAATATTGAGGATTTCTAGGAAAATTATAAGGATGACCTTGAAGTGCGGCTAAGGCACTATATGCGGATGATCGCATACTTTTTGAAAAGGGTGAATTTTTTCTCGGTGCTTGATCAGCTTGAGGAAGATGAAAGCACTATAATCAACCCCAAGTACAATTTTGTCACCAATCTACCACTGCCAATGATTGATTGTGATAAGCCGAAGGCTGATGACCTCAACATACTTACTAGGCCTATTGAGGCTCAAACGAAGGCATGGATATATGATCAAGTTGCTCAATTAAAGCAATGAAGGGTTGTCTTGACATTCAAGGGGCTCGAGAGAAAGCCAAGTGGTTCAAGTGGTGGAGAAGCTACTACATCAATGGGAGAGGCATATAAGTCCCATCCATCAGTTCGTTCGAAGAAAATAAAGGAGATTGAAGAGTAGTAGTTCGACCCAAAGGTGTACGCTAGGAAGGCCTCGGAGGGTGAACCTCCCAAAAAACACAAGTGAATGGGTAGCATCATCAAAATGCTGGTAATCTAGGAAGATCCAATCCATGAGGGAGAGGAGATGGAGGCTAGTCAGCCAAAGTCTCTTCTTATTTCATCTACTACCTTAACCACTATTGTTATCACCACTCCTATCCAACATGCAATAGTTGCATCCTCTCCGCCTATGGTGGACATTTTTCGTACATCTTGCTTTTGCTTCTCCCATCTTGCTTGTAGTATCGGTTGATTTGTACTCCACCACTACCTCATCCATTTCTTCATCTTCCATGTCTCCTTCCTTTTCTCTTCCTGCTGCCACTACTACGAGTGTAATGCCTGCCCTCATGCTTCTGGAATCCTTTGTGAAATACATGCAAAATGTGCCCTCCGAGCTCCCAGGAATGTTTTCAAATCTAACAGTATAGGCTATGATGGCTCAAGAAATAATTAGCAATCCAATTCCTCCTCCTCCTACCAAGACGCCAACAATGGAAGCCACCATGCAAATTTTTGAGGAGTTGGATTGTCGACAACAAGTGGAATCAGCTAAGAGATTGGAGGAGAAGGCATTTGATTATCATGAGCACCCAATTTACGAGCATCGAGTAATTGACAAGGTCGCTTATATGTCCTCCACTAATGAGAGCAAAGACACAAAGATAATTGAAGAGATAGCTAATCCTGAGCTCGATGCTGAGTGGGCTAGCCAACTCAAAGAAATTGAAGACAAGGAGGCTGAAAAACAACCTATTGGTGAAGAAGAGGTTCCTATATTGAGGACGAAGGGTGATAAGTCTCCATTGAAAGAATGAGACCATGCACTTGGGCATGATGAAGGGGTGATCCCCCATGAATGGCAGGAAGGTAAGGAAGAAGATAAGTTTGAAGGAGAGACTGAGAACTATGAGAATCTAGAGATTGACCAACCTGAGGAGAATGGGTATGATGGAGAAATGGATATTGGAAAATAAGGCAACCTTGATGAGCGCTTACCTACCAATTCCCCTATCAAGCACATAGTGTTCATACAAGACTCTGATGAGGAGTAGGAGGATACGAGGACAAGGCAAGAGGCCCTCATTGAAAAGGAAATTGAAGTCAGAGAAGAAGAAAAGGGGGATCAACATGAGTCACCTAGGGGAAAGCCTTCAATGCCCAATTGGTTGGAGAGACAGATAGAAAAGAGGGCTCCCACTCCAAAGGACCCAAAGGAAAGGCTGAAGGCTATATTGGCTCGGGCCTAAATTGGCACTAGGAAGGAGAGGAAGCTGAAGATTAGGTCAAAGGTAATGATGGATTCCTTCGGATCCAGGGCAGTACAAATAGCTACACCAGTGGTGGGAGAACAAGGAATAAGTTATAACATATCCACCATCAATTTGGGAGTGGCCACCAAGGAGCAGAAGGTTGATCATCTCTAGGAATTAGGCACCATAGTGGTTCATCTCATTCAGTAAGACAAATTTTTGAAGGAGGAGCTTAAGGCATAGGTGGCTGATTTGATAGCCTATATCCAACAATGGTCATCCACCGAGGAACAACCAACCACATCCTTGGCTCCACCATAGTTGCTATCAAAAGAGCAGATTAACAAGCTGGAGAAGAGAAAGAACTTGGACAAGACCACATAAAATTGGTTTCAGCAGGTCTTAGATATTGGGAATAGAGGTATCAATCTTGTTGTTCGAACAATGAACAAGTTCCTTGAAGTGAAAAAATTTCTTGAAGGTACAAGGAGAATCTGCATTGAGTTCCCAAAGAAGTATGGAGCTGCTTAACCAAAAATCATAGCTATCCTCAAGCTGCCAAGTGAAATTTGGGAAAAGGAATTTGCCTTCAAAGACGATGACCATTGGTTGATGGATGTGTGGAAATGAGACTCCGATCACCAGAAGGAAAGGCTAGAACAAGTACTTGAGCGAGTAAATATGGATGTTGAGTGGGCCAAGGAAGCTAGAGAAGATTGCTTCTGATACCTGAAGCTGATGATAGGGTATGAAGTGTTGACTGTCAAGATCAATCCAGAAAGTATAAAGCCTCACTTCTAAAAGAGGATGGAAGACGGGATGTTGCCCAAAATTACTACATATTTTATGAGCTTCATTGCCTGAGCTTTCACCCAATCCAAGATATTCAAAGACCACATTTCTAAGTATGAGGAGGACTGGGAGAAGCTTGTTAACAATTCCAAAGAGTGGAGCTACCAAGTGCTAAGATCTGACATCATTGAGGTCGACAAGATCTAGCAGTTGATCTTAAAATTCATGGAGTATGTAGCTTCGAAGAAGCAAGAGGGAAACCCTGTTATTGATGAAGAATTTCTACAGGAATAGTTGCAGCAAGGAGCAATCAACAAAAGGAAAAACATGTTGTAGTGCTACCACTAGAAGACAAAATAGGGATGTGGAAAAAATGTATTTTAAAAATGTAATATATTGTGGGGTAGGTAGAACCCTAGTTTACAATGAATTGTGGCCACACAAATGTAAATCATTCTTGGCCACATGTTCTACTTTTGGGACACCATAAATAGGGGGTCTCCTCTCATTTTCAAGGAGAGTTGAGTTGTTGTAAAGACATGCTATATAAATTGCAATAGAAATACATTGATTTTGGTGCATTTTTGGATTTCTTATCATGTTTCATGATTCTTCTCTCATAGTTGGATGATTTAGTTGAATTTTCTTTGATTTTTTAGTTTCCTTTCAGTTAGCCTTGGTAAATTTAGTGATGTTGTTTCTTGGTTATAAATATTTTTGTTGTGTAGATGCCCTCCTTGTCCATACTTTTGGTTGATTGTTGTTGGTAGATGGTTGTGTAAAGTTAGTCTGGACCTTGATTTGAAGCTGCTTTTAAATATTTATCTTTGTTCATGCATATGCTTGGTGAATGAATGGTAAATTATCTGCAGTCCTTTGAAGATGGCACAAATTTCATGAGACTGTGAGATTTCTGGCTAAGTGGAATTTTGTTCTAAGGAAGTTGTCCATAGTAGAGGCCTCCATGATCACTATTCATTGGTAGTTGCAGGGCCAAGAACCCTCTCTCTTCCCTACCATTTTTTCTTTTTTTTTAGAAGTGACCTATGCTAAGGTTCATTGCACATTGTAAATCCAAATCTCAAGTTAGAAAAAGAGTTTTAAATTGTTGTTTGAACCTTCAAAAAATATAGAGTAACTTCCCCACCTTAGAAAATCTATTTGCATATCTGATTCCCCTTCCAGCTTAATTCACATAAGTTTTCTCTATGATTATCAGCAAAATCACAACAAACATCAACTAGGGTATCCTATGCAATTCATGACCTGACACCTGAGAGACCTTGCGGTTATTTTCAGCAACTTGTTGGATATTTCCTTTCAAGAGACGTGATGCACCTGTGCATTACATATGTTGAGAAAGTGTGCAAAAACACCCATCAACAGAACTGGTGCTAGAAGGAGGAACTTTTTGAGGGCTAAGCTGGATCGAATTGAGACTTTCTCCCCTGAGATATTTTACAGAATACTAAGGTCTACACCAAACAAAGGGGAGTTGCAAGAGCTACTGCCCCCTACGCAAGCTAAGAGAGCTAAGAAATGGGAAGCCTCCATCTCCAACACATCTGACCAGCTTATTTCGCTTTCACCATCATCCTCCTCTTCTATCCATTTGCCACAATCTTCTCCTTCATTCTTGGTAGAATTTTCTCCTACTCACCCGCTTCAAACAACCGTCTAGGCTATCACTTCCTAAGGGCTAGACACTGCCTTCCAGCCTAACAGAGTCCCATTTCTAGAAGTTGTTTCATCAACCATTGCTACCCCTTTATAGTCACATGCCAATCTATTGCAGCCATCTCCACCGCCCCCTCTGATGGCATGGTTGGGTAGAAATCCATCTCCTTTGGCCTTCCACCTCTATCATGATAGGCCAAAGAATCTTGAGAGTTTTTGCACAAAGTTCAATCCTCGGGATCTGTAGAGGATAGTAGAGGAGCATGTCAATATTTTTGAGATTGTTTTGAAGACTATGCAGATCATACATGAGGATGTGGCTTGTTGGCTCTTTCCCTACTCCTTGGGGGAGGAAGCCTTCTATTGGTATGTCAACTTATTGGCAGGAACTATCAACACATGGGACCTTCTAAAGAATGCTTTCCTACAAAAGTTCAAAACTCCAATTAGTCTTGTAGAGTCATCTCAACATTTTATGTCGGTTCAAAGGGAGGTCAATGAACTGATCAGATCCTTTAATGATCAATTCCATAGAGCATATACATGACTACAAGACCCAGATGTGTTCAATGATGTTGTTGTTTTACCTATCTATTATGCAACATTGGACAATATTACTACAACATTAGTAAAGAGGATGCAACCACCACCCACCAAATTGGTAGATACATACTCAGAGGCCATCACTACTAGCATGGGCTTGGGTAAAAACATTTTTGATCCATTGCCCTCTTTGGGGCAGGTTGCTCATCCTTCATAGATTCAAGGGCTCACTCAAGCTTTGTAGCATCACATGCCCCTCATGAACCTAGTACCGCAGTTGCCCATAGTATCGCACCCCTGACAACCAATGAATCATGCGTCGTTGGTTCCTCACTATTTTTTGCCCTGGTAGCATCAAGTCCATTCTCAACCACCCCAAGTACTAGCATATCTCTAAGCATCTGAATTTATGCCCACTCACCAAAATCAGCCAGTGGCTCATTCGGTGTTCCTCCAGAATGCCGCTCCACAACCAAACAACACAAAAAAGGATCAGATCGATTAACTCACATAAATGATCAAGAAAATGTCTACGAAGATGATGCATTTGAGAAACCAAAACAACTAGATGCATGCTTCACATAAGAGTATCCAAGCTAACCTCAACCATGATAGTCATGAGAACTAGGATAATCATGATGCCAACACATCGTATGGGAAAAATTATGATAGGAATCAAAATTTGGGATAGAACTTTGATAGAAGTCCTTTCCCGAGGCAAAACTCGACATGGAACATGAGGCCCAATAATGGTGGTGTTCCCACTCCCCTCGATGAGCCCAATAGCAACAACAAGACTACAAGTGGAGTCTACTTGGACGAGGTTGCTTTATCTGGTTGGTGTCGTATACACAAAACAAGCTGACATTCTGAATTGGATTGTCCAAAATTCCAAACAGGTGCTAAAAATTTTCAGGTTGAAGTTCAAAATGTTGTGGACAACTCAAGATGTAGAGACATTGTTCCCTCTGAACCATATGTCTCCCCTATGCCAGTGGTCAACCAGGCTACTTTCTCGAAGGCTGAGTGCAACATGCCAAACCAGGAAGGTGGTAACACAAGCAACAATGATAAAGAAGAAGAGGTAAGTTTTGAAATCCCTTTGGCTCAGATTTTTGATTCAGTAGGCAATGGTCCTAAGGATTAGGAAGAGCTTAGGGAGGATGAAGTCCAAATGTTTCACCAACGGACTACCCCTTGCAACCTCAAGAATAGACAAGCTAGTGGTCCTTTTACGAGCTCCACTCCACCTAATAATTTCAGCACCCCTCCTGACCCAAATGTTAGTAACAATCTGGGATATCCTTACGTCCCCACATGGTATTTTAACAAAGATGGATAGCAGAAGCAAAGCCAAAATCACCCCACTAGCTCCTCCTGAAATATTGATTTTGATGAAGAAGTCGAACAAATGGGGGAGTCTATTATAGAGGAATTTGAGAAGGTTAAGCTAAGTGTGTCTTCCTTTGAGCTACTCAAGGTCCTGACCATAAGAAATGCCTTCTTTAGAATGATAAATGGGACTCTATCGGCTGAGTGAACTCAAGAAGTTCCATCAAAGAAGGTTTCCTTTCACGATTAGCAAAATGAACCAGTTATACAATAAATTTCCAATAAACAGGTTGATCCGCCTACTAATCAATAGACAAATAGGCAATCCAACAAAGAAATTGATTAGACACTAACCCAAAACAAGGGTAACAAGAAGGATAAGGGCGAATTCACCCAAGTGGATGTTTCCATAGGATTGTTTCAAGGGAAATTCAAAACTCCTCCCTTCCTGATCACCATCTGTGTGTTTGGGAAGAACCTCCATAACTGCCTGCTGGACTTGAGAGCTTCCACTAATGTCATGCCCCTAAGCATGTGCAAAGGTTTGGGAATAGTCCCAACTCCCTCTCAGCATAAAGTGACATAGCTTGAAAAGACTGATATCATCATAGTTGGCAAAATTAATAGAATACCCATGTAGATTGTTGCAGATCCCATAATTCAGAAAACCATTGACATCCAAGTTGTTGATATCCTAGACACTTATGGCATAATTTTAGGAAGGGATTTCATGAAGGAATTGAATGGATACACCACAACTGACTACTCTCATTTTTGTTTTCCATGGAAAGGGATGCCTAATCAAATTTGAATTGATCGGGAGCCACGCATGAGGTTCATGATTACGAAATATAATAACACCAATGAGGTGTTCTTTACTAAAATAGAATTCAGGAATTATTCTCCGGTGTTATATTCTATAGAATAAGAATGCTTGGGAGAAGATGAAATGGGAGAGGTCCTTCTTGTGTTGTGCAGTCCACCCACCAACCTAGCCTATACCCCTCACAACATGGAAATGCTAATAGAGTCGGATGACAAAGAATCATGCGAGGATGATAATATTGGATTGTTGGATGGTTTCCAAGACTTCATGGAAAAATGTGTATAGGACCAGCTAAGTTTGGGAGCCATAATGAATTTTTAAGAACTCTTGTTTCCTAGTTGGTGTAGGGTACATAATGTTGCCCATTCAGAATTTGAATGTTGTTTATATCAGACAACAATTTAGCATATCAAAAGATGAATCACTCTAGAGGAGAGAGCTTGGACAACATGTTCAGAACATACACCTCCTTAGAAGGTTGCTAAAATGAGGCCACCATCAAAGTCAGAAATCAAATCTGCCAATTTTAGGGTCAAGGACTCTCTTGGGTTCTGGATGTTGTGCTTTGATGGGTCAAAATCCAAGCATGGGGCTGGAGCCAGCTTCGAGCTTATCAGTCCCAAGGGTAAGTCATATTTCACCACTCATAGGCTTCAATTTTATTACACTAATAATGTAGCAGAATACGAGGCTTTGGTCTTGGGGATCCTTATGGCATTAAGAAAAGTGTTAAAATGTTGCAAGTCTTTGAGGATTCAGAATTGGTCATAAAACAAGTAAGAAAGCTCTATTATTGTTATGACCGAAGACTCACAAATTATAGGCATAGGGTATGGGATCTAATAGAAGGGTTAGACACTTGTAATATCTAGTTGATCCCTTGCTCTCAAAATCACACTGCCAATGCCTTAGCCCAGGTGGCTAGCACCTTGTAACTGTTGTCATTGTCTGGACTTAAAAGTTTTACAGTCGAGCTCACCTCCATTCCATCCATACCAAACAACTTGCCAATTTTTAGGTGTTTAATGATGATAAACACATCCTGGACTTCATTACCAGTTCTGATGTGTTTGCTGCCCAGATAATTGATGAGGTTGAGCCTGAGGAGGCTAAACTTGATATAGAGGGGGTCATCAATATCAAGACCAACACTATCCTGAGAGGGATGGTCCAACTCAAACGCATATTTGATCTACATAAAATTAAAGATCAAGATCAACAGGCCAAAAAAGATGCCATCAGTGGCCAGTGTGACACCTACAACCTCAAAATGGTTGGGGATGCAAAGAATGTATTTATTGGCAAGGTGTGCACACCCAAGGAAAGAAAGGATATAGTTGATGCTTTGCAGAGGTACCATGATGTCATTGCTTGGAGCTACGAGGATATCAAAACATATGATACATCAATTATCACCCATACCATCCCTCTCAGGCTAGATAAGAGACCATTTTGATAGCAACATCGCCCTATCAATACTTTATTGGAACCAATTATATACAAGGAAGTACACAAATTATTGTCCGCTAGGATTATCTTCCCAGTTCAGCACTCCACCTGGGTTTCCAACTTGGTCCCAGTAAGAAATGACAATGGAGAGATTAGATTGTGTGTTGACTTCTACAATCTGAATAGAGCTTTAGAAAAGGACAACTATCTAGTGTCGTCATTGGATGAGGTACTGCAAATAGTAAATGGTTCTCATATGATGTCCTTCTTGGATAGGTATTTAGGGTACAATCAAGTCATGGTGCAATATGAAGACTGACACAAAATCGCGTTCACCACCAAGTGGGGCACATTTTCCTATAGACAGATGCCCTTCAGGCTCATCAACATTGGCACCACCTTTCAACGTGTGATGGATATTGCATTCAAAGACTTGATCGGAAAGTGCATAATCATCTACATGAATGATTTAACAATGTTCTCAAAATAGTGAGATGATTATGTTGCTAATTTATGCAAAAAAATTTGAAGGTGTCATGAGTTTGAATTTTCTCTCAATCCGAAGAAATGCATCTTCAAGTTAGCTGAGGGAAATCTATTCGGGCATGTCTTATCAGAAAATGGATCTCAATTGGTCCTGAATGTATTCAAGCCATCATGAGGATTTAGCTACTAGGTAGCAAGAAGGTGTTAAAATCTTTCTTTTGAAAGATCAACTTTGTCTGTAAGTTTATAACAGGCTTTGCTAAAATCGTCAAACCGCTCAATGCTATGTTAAAGAAAGATGCCAAGATCGAGTGGACTCCTAAGGCCAAGCAAGCCTTTGGAGAAATTGCTGAGGCATCGGTGTTAGTCAGTCTAAACTATATGAAGCCTTTCTACATCTATTCATTCGCTTTAGACCATTCGTGTACCAACATCCTGATGCAGAAGGATGATGAGGGGAATGAGAATCCAATCACCTTCATGAGTACCCCTTTGAAAGATGCCAAGCTACGTTACCACAAATTATAAAAACAAGCCTATTCCCTTGTTAGAGGAGTACATAAGTTCAGACATTATATCTTGTGCAACAAAGTGTTCGCCATAGCTCATGACCCAGCAGTAAAGACATTGCTTATGCAGAACGAGCTGGGAGAACGAAGGGAAAAATGGATTACATTGCTACAAGAGTACAATATGGAAATCCAGCCAATGACATTGGTGAGAGGGAAAGAACTTACCAGAATGATGGAAGAAGCAGTTATTGAGGCTAGGCCTGAACTCACAGTGCAACAATATAGGCTGGAGGATGTCTCTCCAGGAGAATGGTACGATGACATAGTGTATTATCTTTTGAAGCATAAATGTTCATCCCACTTGCAAGGAGTCCAAAGGCCTGCACTTAGACTAAAAAGTAGTAGCTACATGTTGCAAGGGGCCATATTGTACAAGAGGAATCATGAAGGTATATACCTGAGATGCCTTGCTAAGGAAGAAGCAAATCATGTCTTGAAGGAGTTTCATGAAAAATTTGGTATGGACCATGGTTTCAACTTGTCTACAACAAATCAAATACTGAGGGAAGGGTATTATTGGCCTATAGCCTTCAAGAATTCCCATAGCCACATCCGCACTTTCCATGTATGCCAGACCGTGGCAACCATAGAGAAGAATTATGTTGTCCCATTGCAACCAATCCTAGAGGTAAGGCCATTCGCACAATAGGGTCTCAACATCATTGGTCTGGTAAGCCCTCCATCATCTATAGGACATAGGTACATTATAACCAATTCTGATTATTACACTAGATGGATAGAAGCAATTGCATGTAGGCAATGCACAACAGAGGTAGTAACTAATTTTTTGGAAAGTTTTATTTTAAACTTTTTTAGTTGTCCTATGCATTAGTATGTGATAATGGTCCCTCATTTGCATCATTAAAATTTGATGGTTGGGCCTTTGACTATGGCATTGCACTCAAATTATCCTCCAACTATTATCCCCAAGGCAATGGCCTTGCCGAATCCACCAACAAGAACATAATTACCATGATAAAAAAATTGTTTGATAGGAATCCTAAGGAATGGCATACCCAACTCTATTTTTCCCTTTGGGTGGATCACACCCGCCATAAGGCTGCCCTCAAAGATTCCCCTTACCACCTTGTTCATGGCTTGGAACCTATTTTTCTGATACACTTGAAAATCCCTACTCTCCAGTTCATCAATGATTTTTACAAAGGGGGGGATCATGTTGGAAAATGTGCCTCAATTTACTGGCTTGGACCTCTAAGTGAGGCTTGGTGAATTTATGCCCTTATCGCTTTACCACGATGTTCTCATTTGGTCTGCTTAACCCTTTGGTTGCTGAGACTTAGTTTGATTGGTGAGACTCCAAGGGTTGTCATAGCGATGGGCTGACGAGTGTGGAGTTGGCAGAATGTTTGTTGGCTTGGGCTTTATCGGTGGATCTATCACCCATCGGCGGGAGGCAATGCTATGCCTCACTGATGTGTCGATGCTCTGCATCAAAGAATGCTATCAGATTCATCTGATAGTGCTGGCCGCATTTCATGGAATCCTAAAGCAGGTACAGCCGAAAGCCTTTTCACTAAGCAAAATTTCTTGTGGGAATGATGTGTGGCGGCTTGTGAAAGAGGTGAGCGTAGTGAAGAGAAGGTTGGCCCTGGGTTGCTTTATGCAAATGGTTGTTTGACCATGTACACTTGTCTGTGCCTTAGAATTTCCCTGGGGAATCTAGCAAATGCCACTAGAAATTCCCTAAAGGAGCTCCAGTGGCTTCCACCTAAGCCAAGCAGAGGATGCAAGTGGTAGACACGTGGCATGTGGGACCCGATAGAGTTGGCGATCGATGTTTTGGAAATAGTGGATTATTGCTAGCTCGAAATATGATGAAATAGTTAGTGATGGTGAAGGGTTTTCAGAGCCCAATGACAATTGACTGAACACTGCTCGATCAAGTAGTGGAACGAATAGCAGTGCAATACGTGGCATTTTTTCATTGGTTGCTTTTGCACCGTTGTTTCAAAATAACATTTATTGCTAGAAGTTGCATGGGTGAAAAGAGATTTATTATGCAGTCATATGAGATCGGTTTTGGGCAGTTGGCAGAGCCCGAATAAAGTAATTTCTCTGCAACCAATTTATTGTAGGGGTGACTCAATGTAGGATTCTAGGTGGATCTGATCCGAGATCAATTTGGCATGTCGGTGAAGAACTAAAATTAATGCACCCTAATTGATCGTTGGATAGAGACTTATAATAGTTGGTCTAAACAATAAGTCGAACAATCTAAAAAAGGTAGAATATGAAAAATAAGGGTTGATGAGTTTGTATTCACTATATGCCTAAATAGCATTGTAAAAGTGAGTGCATGAAAACTCAACTGCTACTGTGAGCTAACTATCAAAGAGTGAGGACTGTAATTTTGTATGTAATCTTTTGCTTACTATAATACAAAGCGTCTTTCTCTTGGTGTGGTGGGTTTTTTCCCAAAAGGGTTTTCCCACGTAAATCTGGTGTTATCTCTGAAATCATTTTATTTATGTTACTTTTGTTACCCTACATGTGTTCATCTTAAGTGTTTTAATTTTTTTAAACTAGTTTTTGCACGTCTCCTCTATGGTTTTAGAGTTAGGAAATCTTTTCCACACCTTTTCTTTTCCTTACAAGTGGTATCAGATCCTGACCAGTTGTGTTATCCTTGTTAGTAGCGCTGGTTTTTTGTGCTAATACTATTTCAGTGGGAGTCTTGCAAAGTTATAACTTAGTTGTGTTTAAGATGGCAAGTACATCACGAAGAGTTGATATTGAGAAATTCAATGGTGGAAAATTTGAGTTGTGGAAACTCAAAGTGGAACACCTATTAATGGATAGAGACCTCTAGGTAGCAGTGTCTGGAACTATGCCAAAAAGTATGAAACAAGAAGATTGGGACCTCGCAGATAGAAAAGCGAGAGGTTTGATAAGATTTTTTCTAGTCAATTTTGTACTCCTGAATGTCCATGAGGAGAAATCTGTAGCTTAATTATGAAAGAATCTTGGTGATATTTATGAGGGAAAGTCTTTGGTAAATAAGTTATTCCCAAGGAAGAAGTTATACTCATTGAAAATAGAAGAAGGTGCATCTGTTGTAGACCATCTGAACTCATTTAATATGAGTTTTTCTCATTTGGAATTCATGGGTGTAAAGATAGAGGAGGAGGATCGTTGCATGCTCTTGTTATGTTCGTTACCTAACACTTGGGATAATCTAGTGATGGCTATTGGAAGTATGACTTCTACTTTCAAGATGGAAGATGTGGTTGCTTCACTACTGTCTGAAGAGATGTGGAGGAAGTCTTCTGAGATGGCCAAAGAGGCCCTTGTTGTTTGAGGTAGATCGAAGGAGAAAGGAAAGAAGAAGGACAAGAAGTCCAAATCTAAATTTGTAGGGAGATCAAAGTCTCTTGGTAAAAATTCCAAGGTGAAATGCTCGAATGGTGGGAAATCTGGTCATATCCAAAAGGATTATAAGGAGGAGAAGAAGAAGAAGAGTAACTCTTCAGACTATGACTCTTCTCAGAGTGATGTAGATTCCTTCATTGCAGCCTTGGAAACTCGGGTATCAGATGATGTCTGGCTAGTTGACTCGGGTGCATCCTTTCACATGATGTCTCATAGAGAATGGTTCACTAAGTACGAGAAGTATGATGGTCAAAAGGTGTACGTGGTGAGTGATTCAACATTGGATATTGTTGGCCGAGGTAGAGTCAAGATAGAATTCCTTGACGGTAGGATCAAAGGGATTGGTGGCATACTGCACATACCAGGTCTGGCTCGCAAGTTAGTTTTTGTTAGTAAGTTGAATGATGCTAGTGTAGAAGTTTCTTTCTCGATTAAAGGATGTAAGATGGCTAGAGGCACTATGGTGCTGGCTAAGGGTGTTCGTACTAGTACTCTGTACAAGTTGGATGCACATCATGTTCAATGTAACAACGTCTCTATAAAGTCAAGAAAATATTCTCCTATAGAGCAGGATGAAGATGCTTCTCTGGTTGAAAATGTGATGGAGGTGAAACTCCCAGTAGAGAAGACCATGTTGTGGCATCATATACTCAATCACATAGGTGAGAAAGTTTTAAAAACCTTGAAAAATAAAAATCTTGAGTTCGATTTCTGCAAACACTGCATTTATGGAAAGCAACAACGTGTTTCTTTTTCCTCGATTTCTCATAAATCTTCTAGTGTACTGGACCATGTTCATTCTGATGTGTTTGGTCCAATGAATGTTCCTTCTTTATCGAAGTCTAGATATTATGTTTCTTTTATTGATGACTACTCAAGAAGGGAATTTATATACTTTCTTAAAAGTAAATCAGAAGTGTTCAGTCATTTTAAAAGAGTTTAAAAACTTGGTAGAGAATCAAACTAGAAGTAAAATCAAATGTTTGAGGATGGATAATGGTGGTGAGTTTTTTTATGCATGTTTTGATAGATACTGTAAAGACCATGGGATTAAAAGGCATAAAACTACACCTTATACTCCACAAAAGAATGGTGTTGCTGAAAGGTTGAATAGGACATTGATGGAAAAGGCAAGGAGTATGTTGAGTAGTGTTGGTCTAGAGCAGAATTTTTGGGCTGAGGCCGTGGCTACAAGATGTTACCTGGTAAAACGTTCTCCTTGCTCTGCTCTTGTTGATAAGACACCTTTGGAAGCATGGTCTCGTAAGAAGCCCTCTCTGAGACATATTTGTGTCATTGGCTATGAGGCATATGCAAATGTGCCAAATGAGAAAAGAGCTAAGCTAGAGAAAAATGTTGTTAAATGTATCTTCATCGACTATGGTGTTGGTGTGAAGGGATACAAGCTTTGGAACCTCATCATTGAGAAGGTTTTGTACAATAGAAATGTAATATTTCATGAGTTGAAACCTTCAGGAACTGATCCACATCTAGAGATAGATCAAAGAAAAAAGAAGAATGATGCAATTGAGATTCCGCAAACTCTAGAAAAGGGAGAACTTCATGGTGTACCTAAAACTGAGGAGATCTCTAGTAGCTTTGAGATTTTTGAAGATGAAGAACCACAACCTAGCTAGTGAGAAGGTCTACACGTCAAAAACAACAACCTGATAGGTATGGTTTCTCCATTTTTTATTCAAACTGTGCCTATTCTTTATTTACTAGCACTGAGGAGCCTAGGACTATTAAAGAGGCAATTAATATGCCCGATGCAAATTTATGGTTGGAAGCCATGAATGAAGAAATGGAATCATTGGAAAAGAATGAAACCTGGGATTTGGTACCTTTGTTTGAAGGAAGAAATTATATTCGCTGTAAATGGGTATTTAAGAAGAAGACTGGTCTTGAGGGTAGTGCTGAGAAGTATAAAGCGAGCTTGGTTGCAAAGGGGTATTCTTAGGTAGAGGGAATTGATTATGGAGAAATATTTTCCCTTGTAGCTAATATGGCATCTATCAGATTTTTGTTGTCACTTGCAGCCGTGTATGACTTAGAGATTGAACAGATGGATGTGAAAACAATGTTTCTCCATGGAAAGTTGGAAGAAGAAATTTACATGTCCCAGCCTGAGCACTTCGTTGAAAAAGGTAAAGAAACCTTTGTATGGTTTGAAGCAGTCTCCTAGAATGTGATGTCTAAAGTTTGACACTTTTTTGTTGTCTATGGGATTTGTGAGATCAAAATTTGATCATTGTGTGTATTATAAATCTTAAAATGATCGTGTGCTTATTATTACCCTGTATGTGGATGATATGTTGTTCATAGGAAATAGTAAGTCTATGATTTCTGATCTTAAATTTTAGTTGTCTACAAAGTTCGAAATGAAAGATCTGGGTCCAGAAAGGTATATTATGGGGATGGAGATAACCATGGGCAGAAAGGGAAAAAAGCTTTGGGTCAGCCAGAGTATGTACATCAACACTGTTCTGGAGAGATTTGATATGAGTGATTGCAAGCAGCTAGTTGTTCCAGTTATGTAGGGAACAAATCTATCTGTTGAAGATTGTCCAAAATTTGCTACTAAAATGGAGGACATGACTAGAGTGCCTTATGTAAGTGTTGTCAATATTTTAATGTATGCGATGGTCTCTACAAGGCTATACATTGCCCAAGCAATGGGAGTACTCAGTCGATTTATGGAAAATCTAGGAAGGACGCATTGGGATGTTGTAAAGAGAGTGTTTAGATATCTGAGAGGTACCTTAGAGTATACTCTTTGTTACCATGGAAACTTGGTTGCATCACGGAAAACTCTCAGCATTCATGGATATGTGGACTCTGATTGGGCAGGGGACATTGATAGTAGAAGATCCACCAGTGGATATACCTTCATGTTAAATGGTGGTGCAATTAGTTGGATGAGCAAGTGACAAGTTGTAGTCGCTTTGTCCACTATGGAGGAAAAATACATGGCAGCTACTCACGCCTAGAAAGAAGTTCTTTAGCTAAGTCATTTATATTATGATATTGGTTTTGATGCAGGGAAGATTGCTATTTTCTATGATAGTCAGAGTGTTATTTTTTTGGCAAAAAATCCAACTTTCCATGCTAGGACGAACATATCGATGTGTTGTATCACTTCGTGAGAGATATGGTGGAGGGTGGAAGATTTTCTTTAGAGAAGGTGGATACACTGAAGAATGTTCCTGATGCATTGACAAAGCCAGTGAGCATGGGCAAGTTCAGATGGTGTTCTAGTTTGATGGTCCTTGGGGCCTATGATCATCAATAAATTTGAAGTCTGGAGGAAGCCAGTAAGTCTTCATCAAGTGGGAGCTTGTTGGAAAATGTGCCTCAATTTATTGGCTTGGACCTCTAAGAGAGGCTTGATGAATTTATGCCCTTATCATTTTACCGCAGTGTTCTCATTTGGTCAAATTCACCCTTTGGTCATTGAGACTTAGTTTGATCAGTGAGACTCTAAGGGTTGTCACAGCGATGGGTCAACGGGCATGGAGTTGGTAGAATGTTTGTTGGCTTTGGCTTTATCACTGGATCGAGCACCCATCGGTGGGAGGCAATGCTATGCCTCGTCGATGTGTTGATGCTCTACATCAACGACTACTATCGGATTCATCCAATGGTGCTGGCTGCGTTCCATGGCATCCTAAAGCAGGTACACCCGAAAACCTTTTCACCGAGCGGAATTTCTTGTGCGTATGATGCGTGGTGGCTTATCAAAGAGGTGAGTGTAGAAAAGAGAAGGTGGGCCCCAATCTGCTTTATGCAAAGGGTTGTTCGGCCATGGACACTTGTCTATGCCTTGGGAGTTTCCTAGGGAATCTAATAGATGCTGCTAGAGATTCCCTGAAGGAGCTTTAGCGGCTTCCACGTAAGCCAAGCAGAGGATGTGAGTGTTAGACATGTGGCATGTGGGACCTAATAGAGTTGGTGGTTGGTGTTTTGGAAATAGTGAATTATTTCCGGCTCAGAATGTGATCAAATAGTTAGTGATGGCGAAGGGTTTTTGGAGTTCGATGATAGTTGAACAATCACTGCTCGATCAAGCGGTGCAACAAATAGCAGTGCAACACATGGCATTTTTTCATTGGTTTTTTTTGCACCATTGTTGCAAAACAACATTTATTGTCGAAAGCTAGATTGGTGAAAAATGATTTATTATGTAGTCATATGAGATCGGTTTTTTGTGGTTGGCAGAGCTCGAATTTAGTAATTTCTCTGCAACCAATTTATTATGGGGGTGGCTCGATGCAAGATTGTAGGTTGATCCAATCCGAGATTGATTTGGCATGTCGGTGAAGAACTGAAATTAATGCACCCTAATTGATCATTGGATAGAGACTTGTAATAGTCGGTCTAAACAAAAAGTTGAACAATCTGAAAAAGGCAGAATATAAAAATAAGGGTTGATGAGTTTTTATTCACTGTATGTAGAAAAAGCATTGTAACAATGAGTGCATGAAAACTCAAGTGTTGTATTGAGCTAACTATCAGAGAGTGAGGAATGTAACTTTGTATGTAATCTTTTGCTTACTATAATACAAAGTGTATTTCTCTTGGTGTGGTGGGTTTTTCCCGAAAGGGTTTTCCCACCTAAATCTGGTGTTATCTCTAAAATCATTTTATTTATGTTACTCTTGTTACACTACATTTGTTCATATTAAGTTTTTTAATTTTTTAAAACTGGTCTTTGCACATCTCCTTTGTGGTTTTAGTGTTAGGAAAGTGTTTCCACACCTTTTATTCTCCTTACAGATCACAGAGAAGCTCGTCTAGTTGAGCGCTTCCATTTAGAAGAGGTACGAGACTGTGCAATAAAAAACTTCATCAAACATCAGGGCATAGTCAAAAGATGGTTCGACCGTTGAGCCAAAATCAAGGCCTTCCAAATTTTTGATCTAGTCCTATATTGGCACAAGGCCCACAAAAAAAAAAAGGGGACAACAAAATTGATAAGCTTTGGCTTGGCCACTTTCAGGTTGCAAAAATTCTTGGAGATAATGATTTTCATTTAAAGACCTTAACTAGTGAGGATGTCTTGTTGCCCATCAATGGGTAGCATCTTAAGCATACTTCCAAGCTTGAGCTCTCCTAGAGCTGATCATGTAAATACTTGTATATAGGTTAGGATAGCTTTCCTTGATTTTCTTTCTTCTTTATTTTGTTTTGCTCGTTTCTCAATAGTTTTTTTTACCTTGGAGAGTGTACCCTTCTTTCACTACGGTGGCTACGCTTGGTTCAACAAATGGTTCACTCTGTGGCCTACTCTTGTTTTGTTTCTCTAGATAAACCTTCATTCCCCACTGTTGATCCCTAAAAGGCCCTAAGCATTGGTTTCCTCTATTGAACTCTGGACTAATCCAATATTGTACCCTTGTTTGAATCTCCTGCATTTGTCATGGATCATACATGAAACACACTTTAAAGGTTTTCGAAGAATTGTGTGGTGATC
This sequence comes from Sequoiadendron giganteum, assembly GCA_007115665.2. Classification (NCBI taxonomy): domain Eukaryota; kingdom Viridiplantae; phylum Streptophyta; class Pinopsida; order Cupressales; family Cupressaceae; genus Sequoiadendron; species Sequoiadendron giganteum. Next base: position 106,017,178 of record CM021103.1, read on the forward strand.
GCTGGGAGGGTTGGACAAGTGAAAAATCTAAAGTCTTCTCTAGTGACCATTGTGATTCCCAAATGCAGAATAAGCATCAGTTCTTGCACAATTGAGCAAAAGAAAAGAACTGCAAAGCAATATTGGAAAATAAAAGAAAATACAAAATCATGCAACTGTATGAGTGTACGAATATCTCTACCGAGGCTATGGATTCTTGGCTGCTAGTAGACCTATGTTTGTGGGGTCATAGTGACAACTCCATCGGGGCTATGGATGCCAGACTGGCAGCAAAGCAATGTCTAGGTTAATTTTGGGGTTAGACGAATAACATAGCTTGTCCCTCCCTATCAGTGGTTGTTCACGCAATTTTTGAGGAAAGGAAATGAACTCACCATGCACACACATCCATTACAACTTCATGGTGCGATTTATACTCAGTTCTTCTCCTTAACTTGTTCTTAGTTCAACCTTGGAAATTGGCTTCTAGTCTGTGAAACCAAAGGTTCTAGGTTTGGAATGAATGTTTATCTTTAGAACGCTAGGAGCGTTCTCCTAGTAGAGTTGCCATTTGTTGTGCCTATAGCACACACACCCCATTTAGAACGGGGCCCTCTATCTTTTGTCTTGTCAGCTCATTTTGTGGCGACCTCATTTTGTGTGCCCCCATTTTGGTGTCTATAATGGTCAACATGTCTCTCAAGTCTCATCTTAGGTTGACCATGTAGTGCCCCTCAAAATTTTCTAAAGTCCTAATGCTTCCTTATCAAAACCTTTTGTTGGCATCCATGGAGCCTCTCGGGCTTGGACCATCGAGATTCCCCTCTAGGGTTTCCTTGTTTATATTGCCTTTTTGGACAGCTTTCGGTTTGTGCCTCCCTGGCTCATGGACCCTAGCTTCAGGATTTATGTTCGGTGACTTGTATGTAAATTGGTATTCCATCACACCCTTTGGATTTCCCTACCCAGGTTTCCTTCTGGTCTTTGCCATTTTTGACAGCCGTCAGCCAATGTCCTTCCACCCTCCAAACCCTAGTGCCTACTTGGCCGTTGGATTCCTACTTGGTGGGTTTTTGGATGGAATTTCCCTCACATCACTTCATACCTCAGGCTCTGGACTTCCCATCGCCGTCCTTATTTCGAATCCACCAACCTCATCAGCAATCGGACCTGCATTTATTAGGGACATTAATTGCAATTAGGGGTATAAATATTGGGTCCTACATGTCATTTTCACATGTCAGGAATTCCAAAGAAGAGAAATTCCATTTCCCTTTTTGTGCCCGATACATCCCTTTTCCATTCTTTGAGGATCCAACAACACTATCCTTCGGGTCTATGAGGTATATTTTCTATCTGACAGCCTACTTCATCTTTTCATAATTTAATGTTTAAGATATGGATGAGAAGGGAAGAATTTGCGTGAATCTAATAGAGGAAGCACCTTGCCACAAAACCCACATGCTAAAGTTTCCAAGACATCCCTCCCAAGCTTAGAAAATCAAAATTGGAACATTGTCTTCCCATCGTTGTTCTTTGAACTGAGCGACTGTGCCCTCCGGGCCCTAGATGTTTGGGTGTTGTTGCAACTTTGGACAATGAAAACTCACCTCAAATGGTGAAGCGTCCCATGGGTTCTGACATTTGGGACTCCACCTTTGGATTGGTGCTTCACCTTCATTGTTTCAAATGACATTCTCAAACTGTCCTTCCGGGTCTCAGACCCCAACTCATCATTTGACGTGAGACCTTCGACAAAGCCTCCACTTCCAAGCAGCCCTTGGGCCTCATTCTATGGACTTCTGTCCATGGGAAACCATTTTCATTCTATTGTTCCAATCACCCGTCGGGTGACTGCCTTCCGACTCCCAGGTCTTGAGTGCTTCCCTACCAAATTGTTTAACGAAAATCTTTAAGTCCTTGCCTCTATCGGGCCCCGCCATCGGAACTCCGTCCTGTCTCAACCATGCAAAATGACAATCTCAAACCATCCTTCTGACCTTTGGAATCCGGCATCCCTATCTCTACTAGGATTCAACAGATGAAGTCATGGGGAAAAATCTCTTCTCAGGTCCAGACCGCCTGGTGGCGGGTCCCGGACTTCCATCACCATTTTTATGTTTTTATAGCTATCACACAATGGCCTGAGGGACCTCGTGGCCCAAACTCCTCGTCTAGAATGTCATTTCTTTGATGTTGTTGTAAATGGATAACACTCGAAATCCTTCCCTTGGTTTGACCCCGGATGCCTTGATGATGACACAAATGAACTCCAATCTGAAAATGAACAATGACCCATGTGGTAAAATGTGATCACCTTCACCATGGACCCTTCATTATTGAAATCCAAAGTTGGAGGAAGTTATTTGGGTCTTCCCACTCTATTCTCCCTCTAGAACAACATTCTGATAGGGGAGGTCTAGCCTCTGGGGCCTGGGTCATTCATTTTCCTTCCAGAGAACCTTCAGTGACAAATTCGGTTAAGTGATAAGACATTTGAATGATATATTATTTGATCTAACCTTGTTTTGCAGGGATTTGGCTAACCGTTTATGTCATCATGCTAATATTTTACCTAACTTCGGCCTCCATGTGCAGGATATATGAATAAGGTGCAAAAACCTCAGGATCAGCCAAGGACAAAGGAAAGAGAATTGCCAAAGTTCCTAAAGGAAAGGAGGATAAAGACCAGATGAAGTACCAATTCTAGGGAGTTTCATTGCACTCTAAGGTCACAACCAAGTGGAAGGACATCACTAACACAAATATTGGGCATGTCAATATAGATGAGTTCATACAAAGGGTTAGAATAAGCCCCAAAATAGATAATGCAAGACTCATCAGGAACAGCGGAATAACCAAGGCTGCGGGTTTTCCTCCCGTCTTGATTGGCCTCGAGCTAGTAATAGCCTGCAGAGATGCATATCAGCTAGAAACAAGGACTATTTTCAATAGGGATGGAAACATCTTGGCCGACATGTCACCATTAGGAATAAAGAAAACCTTCCACATTCCTGTCTTCGGAAAGGTGGAGCTTCCTACTATTCAATAATGTAAAGAAATGTGGGATGAGGACCCCATTAGATGCAAGAAGCTTATAAATTAGTATTGGTTGAAGGACAGATGGGCTAGCGCTATGAAGGTTCCCCAAGAACTCTTTCGTAGTGAATTTTTCAAAGACTACCATGATTTGATCACCATGCTGAGAAGAGTCATTGGCCTCCCTTATGCAGCGTATTTTCAAGAATGGATGGTTTATTTCATCAAGCACATTCTGCATGGAAAGGACACCATGTTCTACTAGGGAGTAATAATCAATGACCACTTTCATGATCAATTCATGAGTGTCAAGAAGACATCCAAGTTCCATATGACCTCTTACCTGGTATACTCACTGGCCGATAAGAGGCATTATAATGGGTTATTCTGAATTCCAAACGAAGTGCCTGGTAGAGAACTCAAGGCTTTTGACAAGTACCCTCATCTATAGTTCAGGAGTTTCAAAAGGGATTATTGCAAATTAAATGATGCATTCATCACTTGTATCATTAGGTTGCTCGGGGGAGATTTTGAGAGAAGGGTCTCCCATAGTGCTCGAGTGTTTCGAAAAAATTATGCCTTCCTATTTATCTAGTACCCCAAGCTCACATACGTCCACACCCAGGACTTCTCAGAAAGGTCGAACAAGCTACCCTAGTACCCTAATTACCATATTATGTTGTTGGAATTCTCTTGGTAGTTATGCAACATTCACATCATTCTAAGTAGCAAGCATCTAGTGGGGATCCCTTATCCCCTTACACTCGGCTAGGTGATGTATGAGCTTTATACTTCCCAATACGCCTGCAATTCAGAGAAGGAATTGGTAAAATATCACTTCAAATTTCACATGGCCAGGCCATAAACGAACCCATACAGTCATGTCAGAAAATTGATTGGATAGTAGTATGCCCACCTCCACAATGTTGAGGATTTATGGGTAGATTTTAAGGATGACCTTGAAGTGCGGCTAAGGCACTATATGTGGATGACCGCATACTTTTTGAAAAGGGTGAATTTGTTCCCAATGCCCGATCATCTTGAGGAAGATGAAATCACTTTAATCAACCCTAGGTACAATGCCGTCACTAATATACCACTTCCAATGATTGATTGGGATGAGCCAGAGGTTTATGACCTTGACATACTTACTAGGCCTATTGAGGCTCGAATGAAGGCATGGATAGATGAACAAGTTTCTCAATTAAAGAAAAGAAGGGTTTTCTTGGAATTCAAGGGGCTCGAGAGAGAGCCAAGTGGTTCAGGTGAGGGGGTAGCTACTACGTCAATGGGAGAGGCATATAAGTCCCATCCATCAGTTCATTCAAAGAAAAGAAAGGAGATTGAAGAGCAACAGTCTAACCCAAAGGTGTACGCTAGGAAGGCCTCGGAGGGTGAACCTCCCAAAAAACACAAGCGAATGGGAAGGATCATCAAAATTCCAATAATCTAGGAAGATCCAATCCATGAGGGAGAGGGGATGGAGGCTATTGAGCCAAAGTCTTCACTTATTTCATCTGCTACCACAACCACTGCTGTTACCACCACTCCTTTCCAACATGCAGTAGTTGCATCCTCTCCACTTGTGGTGGAAATTTTTGTACATCTTTCTTCTCCTTCTCCCATCCTGCATGTAGTATTAGTTGATTCTTCTAACACCACTACCTCACCCATTTCTTCATCTTCCATGTCTCCTTCCTTTTCTCTTCCTGCTACCACTACTACGACCATAATTTTTGCCCTCACCCTTCTGAATCCTTCATGAAATACATGCAAAATGTTCCCTTTGAGCTCTCAGAAATCTTTGCAAATCTAGCAGTATAGGTTGTGATGGCTCAAACAATAATTATCACTCCAGTTCCTCCTTCTCCTACCGATCTACCAACAATGGAAGCCACCATGCAAATTTTTGAGGAGTTGGATCACTGACAACAAGCGAAATCAGCTAAGAGATTGGAGGAGGAGGCATTTGATTATCATGAGCACCCAATTTATGAACATTGAGTAATTGATGAGGTCACTTATAAGTCCTCTAGTGATGAGAGGGAAGACACAAAGATAATTGAAGACAAGGAGGCTGAAAAATAGTCTATTGGTGAAGAAGAGGTTGTTGTTGTGAGGAAAAAGGGTGATAAGTCTCCAATGAAAGAATGATACCATGCACCTGGGCATGATGAAGGGGTGTTCCCTCATGAAGGGAAGGAAGGTAAGGTAGAAGATAACTCTGAAGGAGAGAGTGAAAACTATGAGAATCTAGAGATTAAGAAACCTGAGGAGAATTGGTATGATGGAGAAAGGGATATTGGAAAAGAAGGAAACCCTGATGAGGGCTTACCTAAAACTCCCCTATCAAGCACATAGTGTTCGTATAGGACTCCGATGAGGAGAAGGAGGATACGAGGATAGGGTGAGAGGCCCACATTGATAAGGTAATTGAAGTCGGAGAAGAAGAAAAGGGGGATCAATAGGAGTCACCTAGGGGAAAGTCTTCAATGCTTGATTGGTTAGAGAGATAGCTAGAAAAGAGGGCTCCCACTCCAAATAACCCAAAGGAAAGGCTAGAGGCTATATTGGCTCAAGCCTAGATCGACACCAGGAAGGAGAGGAAGCTGAAGATCAGGTCAAAGGTAACAATGGATGCCTCTGGATCCAGGGCATTACAAATAGCTACGCTGATGGTGGGAGAACAAGGAATAAGTTATAACATATCCACCATCGACTTGGGAGTGGCCACCAAGGATCAGAAAGTTGATCATCTCTAGGAATCAGTTGCCATAGTGGTGCATCTCTTTCAGCAGAACAAAGTTTTGAAGGAGGAGCTTAAGGCACAGGTGGCTATTTTGATAGCCAATATCCAACAATGGTCATCCATCGAGGAACAACCAACCACATCCTCGGCCCCACCATAGTTGTTTTCAAAAGAGAATATTATCAAGCTAGAGAAGAGAAAGAACTTGGACAAGACCACAAAAAACTGGTTCCGGCAGGTCTTGGATATTGGGAATACAAGTATCAATCTTGTTGTTGGAACAACAAACAAGTTCTTAGAAGTGCAAACATCTCTTGAAGGTACAAGGAGAATCTACATTGAGTTCCCAAAGAAGTATGGGGCTTCTTACCCAAAAATTGAGGCTATCCTCAAGCTATCAAATGAAATTTGGGAAAAGGAATTTTTCTTTAAAGATGATGACCATTGCCTGATGGATGTGTGGAAACAAGACTTCGATCATCGGAAGGAATGGCTGGAATAGGTACTTGAGTGAGTAAATCCGGATGTTGAGTGGGCCAAGGAAGCCAAAGAAGATTGTTTTTGATACCTAAAGTTGATGACAGGTTATGAAGTTCCTGTTGTCAAGATCAATCCAAAAAGTATAAAGCCTCACTTCTGAAAGAGGATGGAAGAATGGATGTCAGCCGAAATTACTACAGATTTTATGAGATTTGCTGCCCGAGCTTTCACCCAATCCGAGCTATTCAGAGACCACATTTCTAAGTATTAGGAGGACTAGGAAAATCTTGTTAAAAATTCCAAAGAGTAGAGCTGCCAAGTGCTGAGATCTGACATCATTGAGGTTGACAAGCTCCAATCGATGATCTTGAAATTCATGGAGTATGCAGCTTCAAAGAAGCAAGAGGGAAACCCTCTTATTGATGAATAATTTCTAAAGGAATACTTGTAGCAAAGAGCAATCAGAAAAAGGATAAAAGTTCTATAGTGTTGCCACTATAAGAAAAAATAGGGATATGGACAAAATGTATTTTAAAAATGTAATATATTGGGGGTAGGTACAACCCTAGTTTATAGTGAATTGTGGCCACACAAATGTAAATCAATCTTGGCCACATGTTCTACTTTTGGGACACTATAAATAGGGGGTCTCCTCTCATTTTCAAGGAGATTTGAGTTGTTGTAAAGACATGCCATAGAAATTGCAATAGAAATACAATGATTTTGGTGCATTTCTAGATTTCTTCTCATGTTTCATGATTCTTCTCTCATAGTTGGATGATTTAGTTGAATTTTATTTTCTATTTTAGTTTCCTTTTAGTTAGCCTTGGTAAATTTAATGATGTTGTGTCTTGGTTATGAATATTTTTGTTGTGTAGATGCCCTCCTTTTCCATACTTTTGGTTGTTTGTTGTTGGTAGATTGTTGTGTAAAGTTAGTCTAGACCTTGATTTGAAGCTTCTTTTAAATATTTATCTTTGTTCACACATATGCTTGGTGAATGAATGGTAAAATATTTCAGTCCTTACAAGATGGCACAAATTTCATGAGACTGTGAGATTTCTAGTTAAGTGGAATTTTTTTTCTAAGCATGATGTCCACAATAGAGGCCTCCATGATCACTATTCATTGGTAGTTGCAAGTCCAAGAACCCTCTCTCTTCCCTGCCCTTTTTTCCTTTTTTTAGAAGTGACCTGTGCTAAGGTTCATTGCACATTGTAAAGCCAAATATCAAGTCAAAAATGGAGTTTGAAATTGTTGTTTGAACCTACAGAAAATGTACAGTAACTTTCCCAGCTCAGAAAATTTGTTTACAGATATGATTCCCCTTCCAACTTGACTCACATAAGTCTGCCCTATGATTATCAAAAAAATCACAACAAACATCAACTAAGGTATCCTATGCAAGTCATGACTTGACACCCAAGAGACCTTGGGGTTATTTTCAGCAACTTGTTGGATATTTCCTTTCAAGAGACGTGATGCACCTGTGCATTACCTATGTTGAGAAAGTTTACAAAAACACCCATCAACATCTAGTTCATAGTTAACTAGTATGAATTGATTCTTTATTTTTATTACCATGCTATCCCATTTTATGATTTGTTGCTTTCCTTTTCTATTTCTATCTAATTGGACTTCTTTCCACTATACTGCAGCATGACCTTTTAGCTTAGTTTGCAAATCTAACTCTTTTCAAATATTCAATTTCTTCATATTTGAAGTATTCCTCCATTTCATTGATCCAATCAATCAATTCTTTAGGATTCAGATCTCCCACATAATTTTGAATTTCAAATCTAGGTCTTTTCCCAATCTTTGAAATCACTATCAATTTTTTTTCCTAATCTAAATCTTCTTCTTCTTCACCTAGGGCTTTTTCTATTGGATTCTCATGATCTACTTTTTCATCACTCTCATCATTTTTCCTTCGGTTTAGGCCTTTCCTTCTATGTTCCTCAACAAAATCTAATCAAACTTGCATCTCGTGCATGATTTCGAACATTTCATCCATTCTTCCAACAACATTCACCATAGTAGGTACTCTCCTTAGTGACATGTCTTTCCTCGAAATGGTGCAACTGCCTCACTTCAACAATTTGGCTACACAGGTTTCAACTACCTTGTAATCGATGATTGGTTGAAAATAAATGTAGTCTGCCTCAATTTCATGATTTTTTTGCACTGGGAATTCCTTGAGGACTTGAAACTCACTTTGATGCCACTTGGTGCAATCACAGTAGGAGGGTTCTAGAAGGAATAATCTAGACCGTGCAAAAATGAGTCAACACAATAAAATTAATACAAAAAAATGATGAAAAACAAGAATCCTCATTAATATAGAATTATTACATGCAATATTGGAAACACAGGTGAGCATCTAGTCTCACAATCCTTGCCTTAGTGACTTACAAACATACAATTGGCTAGTAGGCCCTCTTACATGCCTTGAAGGGTTGATGTGACAATATGAACCTACAACTAAAACTGAACCAAATGCTAATGCTTATGACTAACTACTTGATGATACCCTTCTAAATCATTACAATGCTCACATATATGTTTCTCTAGCTCCCAAATAGATTTGCATTGGCCAGAAGGGTTAATAACTTGATAAAATATCAAGCATGTGTTGGAATCAAGGAACACTGAGAGGGGGGTGAATCCGTGTTCTATAGAATTTAAGTTTATTAACTTGATATTTAAACCACTTATAGCATTGAACCAAAAGAAAGATGCAAAAACATAAGGTTATCAACCAAAGCACCATAACACAAGGATTTTTACATGGAAATCCTATTAGGGGAAAAAAAATGGTGGAGGTTAATCCACAATATGAGTATACTCAAAATAAGTATTTAGAAATGGAATGCACATGCATTCAGGCACACTTCCTAGAGCTCACTGCTCAAATACAAAAGGATTTCTACCCAAAAGAAGACATGTTGTCTTACAGTCACATTCAAAAGACAACTAGAGTGGATGAACTATGATATATCATCTCTAATGCTTGATTATAGTTCTGGTTAAGCACATTGGTCACATTCTTCACATTCTGTCTGATTCTCCTCTTGAAACTTTGTCTTCTTTAATTCAAATGACCAATATTTGTGCTGCCCAAGTGAAACTACACATAATCGATCTATAATCCTTCTAACTCTTGTATCATATATCAAAATGATATGAATAATCGATTATATATATCCACAACTAGAGATTAGAACAACTACACGTCGACTTTAACAAAATATGAAACGTTCACAAACTATCAGCCCAATCCATAGACAATTATCAATGTGAATCAAAAATGTCATCCAAAAAATAGTAAGGATCGAAAATAGCATGTCTCAAACAAGAAACACCTTAAAAAATTATGCCTTGAATATCCACAACACTCTACACTCATCTAGGCCTTAAACAATTATGCCTTGAATAAACCAGATCTTCTAACTTGCACATTAATCAATGCAAATCCTAATGATTCAAAGATAAGATAGTTCATACATCAAAAGACCTTCCTTGAGATTCACAACACAAAATAATAATAGGAAATTACATATGAGTCAATGTACACAACTCTGTCGGATGCCTTGTTTTTGCTTTGACAGATAACACATATCTTCAATCTAACTTCTAGTATTATGGAGGTGAATATGGGATTACTAACTAGGGTTTCCATCAATGACAACACCAGATGACTTATACAATGTCTCTTGCCAACAATCTCCCCCTTTGGCATTGATGGCCAAACTTAGTGAAAAATAACTAAGTGTCAGAATCAATATCAACATGAATACACTGCAATCCTCAAAACTCCAACCAAAAATTTATTCACAACTCCCCCTAAGATGAATATGATATTTTTTATTGTCCCACACTCCCCTTTTGACATCAATGGCAAAGATGGGAATCTGCATACCAAAAATCATACAAAACTGTGTATATACAAGCATGCTTTTCTAACTTACATGGACTTGAATATGTCTACAAAATTGTTCTTCAACATGCTTAAACTAGTGTCCCAACCCTTTTTGAGACTCTCCAAAATAGTCATATGACCACAAAACAGGTAGGATTGCATCTCCGCTGACTCAAGATTTTCTAGATCACTGACAACCATAGCATCTTGTGCTTCCTTCAATGCACTAATCATTGTCTCCATTTTAGGACCAATTAGTCCTCTTAGCTCACATACCCTTTCAACAATTCTATCTTTGTCATGCTTCAAAATTTTAATTTTGTCAAATAGGGATATGATTTGACCTTCTTTCTTATTCACAGATATGGTTAGAGGATCAAAGGTTTGAGAAATATCTGTTAAGTGTTTCTCATATTCCTTAATTTTCTTCTCAGTGACCTCAGTGAATTTTGACAAGGATAAGCATGAATTGTAGATATTTCCACCCTTAGATAATGCACCTTGAATTTTATTTTCATACATAACTAATAAGGATTTATCATTAGCAATCATACACTTCAATCTATTGAACCTGTTTGCATCAAATTCTTTATGGACCTTATCCTCAACTAAATTTTCAAGAGACTCAAAGTGAGTACTTACAAAGTTGATAAGTTTATTGAACTGGCCAAAGGAATAATCAGATGAGTCCTTGACATGTGTGGGCCTGATCTTCTCCAACATAGCAGATGCAAGAATTAGCAGTTCACTGTCCTCAATGTGATATTTCAATATCTCCTCCCTTGCCTTGGTCTGAGAGAATGATGCCACCTTTAGCTTCTAAATAGGAGATAGAGTGGCTAGGTTGATAGGACCTTCAACCAACTTAGGGTCACACTCCTCTTTTTGTTCTTCTAAAAACTTCTTTACTGCCTTTGCAATGTCTCTTGCTTCCATAGCAACCTACTTTGCCTCAACTTTCTTTTCTTCAATCTTAGATTCTTGCTTGACTTTGCGAATCTCTATTTCTTTAGATGACATATCATTAGGAGCTTCAGTCTCCATGGGAATGTTAATATCTTCCATATCTAGAGGATTTTGAGTGTCCTTAATTGTGTCTTCTTTCACTTTTTCAATATTAGCCCGAACATCTTGAACTTCTAGACCGGATGGAACATCTTCATCATGAGTTTCTTCAAAGACAACATTATATCTATTCTTCAACAAAACTGCCTTAAGAATTTTCTCAATGCCTTTTCCTACTTCCTCAATCTGCCCTATCATAAGCTTATTCACCCTTGATTTTCTCTTACATTCCTTTTTAGCGTCATTGAGGATTTTCCTCATTTATTCTATTGACATTACCAAACATAGATTGGCAATTATGTGTCATCTCATTCATTCATCTTCAACTCTTTCATTTACTCTCCTCATTTCTAAGACTTCATATAACCCTTTAGGTAACCCTGACATTATTTCTATGAGAGTCATATTGAAAATATTCAAATATTTAGTGTGGCTTCTTCAAGAGTTCTCTGATTGGCACTATCAAAAGTTTCATACCATTTAGAAAGTGGTTTGAGATTACCATCCTTAAGTAAAGCTTTTTCAACTTCCTTTACAGTCATACCTAATCTATCAGTTTTCACCTTTTTCTTGGCTTTTTCTTTACTGAAGGGCTTGTACTTAGAGACTTTTGATGCCTTTGTGCTCTTATGCTTGAGTTATCCCAGTTGGAGTGATAGATTTTATATCCAATAACCATAGAATAAAATTTTACATCCAATTCAATGATGTAATTAATTGTCATGGCTCTTTTGTCGAAAGTGGAACCGGTTGCCTCAGTGACTATTTGGTTCTTCACAAATTTCAATGTGGGAAACCCACCAGATGAATTTAGACTAGTAACAATTCTTATAGCTTCTCTTGTGATCTTGAAGGGTTGATTTAACCACAATAACTTGACATGCACTCGACTTAGTATGTACTGAACCCATTCATTTTCGTCGAACACATGAAACTTCACAATTTGTGTGAAATTCTCCTCCAAAGTCTTAAATTCAGGCCTTACATAGAGATGTTCTCCCACAATGTGATTTGTGCATAGATTTAAAGGCTAGGAGCTTCCTAACTCCTCAACATTCACATGAATATATGCCCTAATATCTTTAATGTGAAAAACACCATACAAAACGAAAGAAAATGCACCTAATGGTTTTGTCTCAATGGATTTGAATGGGTTCCATTTGAATTTTGGGTAGGGTCTATCCTTAATATCAATGACTAACAGAGTGGCCATTTTAAGAAATTTTAAGTTCACAAGTTTTACAAATAAATACCTTTCTCCGGATTAGGGTTTGTTCACCAAAAAACCTTTAGACTTGTATCTCACCAAAATTCATTTGTAGAGCTCTCCAAACCTCTTCTTCTCAAAATGAAATGTAACAAATGAGGAATAGAAGTAACCTTTTATCATTCGATCACCTAAATATTAATCGCAATAAATGCTTTTTCCCTAGGTCTTCCAAATACCCTATTTTCATAGTCTACGAAAGAAAAATCTTTTGTGAACCTTCAATCTTGCATAAATTTCCTCCACAAGTGTTCCCAAAAGATCTGTAGATCATTAATGAAACTGTTGCAATTTGCCACATTCCAGTACCAACTATTGACAGGGGGTAAAATATTTTCTTGAGAGCTCCCCCTAGGCCAGAGGCCTTAAACTAGTTCCCAGAAGAAATTTTAGCACCAGATTCTGGTGCGGATTCATTTCCTGCATCAGGAACACTATTCTTCACCCATTTCTTCTTCATTTGATTCTTGATCTCATCCACAGTAACTTTTCCTATTCCCTTATCATCCTTTTCCATATTTTTCCCTTTGTTTATCGGACCCTTCTTGCTTCTACAAAATCTTGCAATATGACTGGATTTGTTACAATTATAACGCATGACATTTCTTTGTCCAAACCAGTTATTCGATTTACTTTCTCTTGCTGCACTGGCTAGCAATATAGCCAAATCTATTGCAATAATAACATCTGACATTTCTATTGAAAAAGTTGTTTATCATATTTCTGCATTCAATTGACTTATGACCATACTTATTGCAATTGAAACACTGACCGAAGAATGATGGACCACTTGGATTGATTTTACTTCTACATTGAGCAGCCATATGACCAAATTTATTATAAAAAAAATAGTATCCATTGAGCTTTTGAGAATCGGGTTGTCTTACCAGATACCTTCTAACTTTGTTCGTTTGATTCCTGGCCTAAATTTCCTTTGACTAGATTCGAAGCTTTCTCCTTTCTCATATCCAAGACCTTGCTTTTCATTTCCAATCTTCTGAATTTGAATCAGTTCATCAAGATTAGCTTAGGTAATCTTGAACTTCTCCTTGTATTCATTTGCAATAGCAAGTTCATCCCTGAGAATAACAATTTGTCTTTCAAGCTCTTCTTCATTGATTTTGGATTGTTGTAATTCAAGCTCCAACTAATTGAATCCACCATTAATTATGTTACATTCATCAAATCTTTCTTTCAAGGAATAAGTTAAATTCTCTTCATTCTTCTTTCTCTCTTCAATCTCCTTGGCCATCCTCATCACAATAGATTCCATCTCATGCTTTAGGACAACATTATCTTTGGTCAGCTTTTTAAATTATTCTATCTTTTCCTTCAAGGCTTGACTTAGGTGTTCAACTTCCATGCTTTTACTCTCTTTCTGCTTGAGCTGATCACAAAGTTCCTTTCTCTGATTGAATGAATTTCTCAATATTCATGAGGCTTCCTTGTAATTCCTAGACTTCAGATTTGGATTGATCAAGATCTTCTAGTGCCACCAAAATTTGTTGATAAAGAATGCCAGAATCCATTGCATCACCTTCCTGAATCTTCCCCAAGCTATTAAACTTCTTCTGAGGAACTAGGCTCTGATACCAATTATTGGAATCAAGGAACACTAAGAGTGGGAGTGAATAAATACTCTGTAAAATTTAACTTTATTAACTTGATCTTTAAACTACTTATAACATTGAACCAAAAGAAAGATGCAAGAACATAAGGAGATCAACCACAACACCATAACACAAGGATTTTTACATGGAAACCTTGTTAGGGGGAAAACCATGATTTAGGTTAATCCACAATATGAGTATACTCAAAATAAGTGTTTACAAATGGAATGCACATGCATTCAGGCACACTGCCTAGAGCTCACTGCTCAAATACAAAAGAATTTCTACCCAAAAGAAGACTCATTGACTTATAGTCACATTCAGAAGACAAATGGATTGGATGAACTATGAGATAGAATATGCTAATGTCTGATTATAGTTTTGGTTAAGCACATTGGTGACATTCTTCACATTTTGTTTGATTCTACTCTTGAAACTTTGTCTTCTTTAATTCGAATCACCATTCTTTGTTCTGCTCAAGTGAAACTTCACACAATCAATCTATAATCCTTCTAACTCTTGTATCATATATCAAAATGATATGAATAATCGATTATATATATCTGTAACTAGAGATTAGAACAACTACATGTCAGCTTTAACAAAATATGAAACATGCACAAAATTTCGCCCCAATCCATAGACAATTATCAATGTGAATCAAATAATGTCAGAAAAAACATAGTAAGGATCCAAAACAACATATCTGAAACACAAAAGACCTTAAACAATTATGCCTCAAATATTTGCAACATGCTACACTCATCTGGTCAGCCTTTTTGCATTGTTACACTAAAAATAAATAAACTAGATCTTCTACTTGCACACCAATTAGTGTGAAGCTGGATGATTCAAAGATAAGATATTTCATACATCGAAAGACCTTCCCTAAGATCCACAACACAAAATTATAACAATAAATTACATATGAGCCAATGTACACAACTCTGTAGGATGTCCTATTTTAGTTTTGACAGATAACACATATCTTCAATCTGACTTTCGATATAAGAAATTTTGTAATGATATTTAATTTAGTTCTGCATCCTTAAGGAATAGGTCTACACTATGAAACTGATCTAGGTCATCCCCAAATTCCTATTTGGAAAAATACAAAGAAATTTTGAGAGTGAAAACTTTTAATAGATAATTTTGAATGATCTAAAATTTGGATATGTAGTAGGTGTCCATGTATAGATGCGATATCCTACACCACAAGTTGAGAAACAATAATGTGGTAAAATGTGGCATGAACTAGTGAAACTTATACTTGAATGCAATGCAAGAAAAAAGCTGTTTTTAAACTATTTTTTTCTTTGGAATCAATGAAAAACACATTTTTTCATGCCTCGGGCCATCAAGAAACTTCCTTCCATCTACCAAATATAGTTTGACAATACTAAAAACCTTTCTCTTGTATTCCTCTTCCAAAGCTATCAACTTGATTCTTCTTCCATCATGAACAACTTTCATATCATATTGCTATGGTCTCCCTAATAGTAAATGACAAGAATGCATAGAAATAACATCACACAACACTTCATTCCTATATGTTCCATTCTTCCAAAAAAATTCACTATAGCAGGTACTCTCCTTGGTAGCATGTCTCTCCTCAAAATGGTACAACTGCCTCACTTCAATGATTTGGCTACATGGGTTTCAACTGCCTCATAATAGGTGATTAGTTGAAAAAAAAATTAATCTACCTCTAGTTAGTGAACTATTTACCACAAGAAATGTAGTTTGCCTCAACACCATACATATTTATATCAAGTTCAACCAAAAAAAATCTCTCCAATGTTAACCACTAGTCGTTATACATTCAAATTCAAAAATAGGTCAACACCTAAACATTCTTGTGGTGGATAGGAATGAGAGGTGACCTAGATGAATCCTTAATTATGACTCAAATATATCCCAATACACTTAAACATACTTCCACAAGCCTTTCATGTAGTGTTAAACACAAGGCCGGCCAAAACCCATGCAAAAAACCATAAACATTAAGTACATGCTTCCTTAGATCAAGCTGAAATTTTTAGATAACATAATTCACTTGAAATCAATCTAGAATAGTCCATGAAATACATAAGATACATATGCTAAAATGAACAAGACAAATGAGAGGGGGGGTGAGTCATGTTGTAGCAAATTAAACCTTTAAAACAATCAACAGTAAACAAATCCGCAACCATTCATTAAACCCTTATTTGGTTAGAATGACTAAACATGTAATGCAAATAAAAAAACTAAAATCACAACACCATACACATGAGAACACCAAATTTACATGGAAAATCCAATGAGGGAGAAACCACGATGAGGATTAGCTCACAATATTAGTAATAGAAAAACTGGTAGAAAGAGGCTCACTACTAGAATAGGACACACTGTCCAAAAAGGCTCATAGCTAGGGCTCACTACCATAGAAAGAAAACAAAAAGATAGAAGAAGAATGCTACATAGAAAAACACTTCTCAATACAACAAGGATTCCACCACATTTTCTCACACACTTTTTCAGTATCACATGAAAGATATTAGATGCCTTCATCTCACTACCTTCAAGAACCCTAACATGAAATTTCTATTGCTCTACTCAAATTCACATCACATACACTTCACTTGAACCTATCTTTCTTCTTACTTTTTCATACATCCTCCTACCTCAACACCATACATATTTATATCAAGTTTAACCTCAAAAACTCTCTCCAATGTTGACCACTAGCCATTATACATTTAAATTCAAAATAGGTCGGTACCTAAAATTTCCTATGGTGGATAGGAAAGAAAGGTGACCTACATAAATCCTTAATTAGGACCCAAATAGATCCCAACACACTTCAACATGCTTCTACAAGCCTCACATGTAGTGTTAAACATAAGGTCGACCAATACCTATGCAAAACACCATAAACATTAAGTACACACTTCCTCAGATCAAGCTAAAAGTCTCAAAAATCATAATTCACTTGAAATCAATCTAGAACAATCCTCAATCTACATAACATACATCAAACACTTCATTCAAGCTCACACTAACGACCTTCCTAAATGAAGTAGTCCAACCATTGGCTTTAGTTTGTTACCATGGGCTCCTTACATCCTTTCCAAGCTTCACCAAATTATACATCTTCTTCATACATATGCTTTAATACATGAAATGTGTTGAGAAGAGAAGTTGTTGATATCTATCAAGAAGTGTACTTTCAAGAAAACAATGTTGGCATATCTTAGATTTGTCATTTTTGTCGAAGGATTGAAAATGAATTGGAGAAGTAAGATCATTTCATGGACTAGCTAGTTTCTACTTGAAGTTTATCGAAATTTTCAGTAGCATTTGTAGCCCCATGATGGAAACAATGAGAGGAGACAAGCACTTCAAGTAGATATTCAGAACATAAAAAATGTTTGAATTGCTGAAGCAAAAGGTGAAAAAACAACTAGTGTTAGCATTACCTAATTTTGAAAAAGTATTTCAAGTTGATTGTGATGCAACTGGAAATGCAATAGGAGCAATATTGAGTCAAGAAGGAAGACCTATAGCTTATTTTAGTGAGAAATTGAATGATGCAAGAAGAAGATATTTGGTTCATGATAAAAAAAATTCTATGCCATAATTCAAGCTTTGAAGAAGTAGATACATTACTTACTACCTAAGGAGTTTGTGTTGTATACAGATCATCAAGCTTTGCAGTATCTAAATAGTCAATGAAAGCTAAATCAGAGACACATGATATGGGTTGAGTTCTTGTAGAGTTACACATTTGGGTTGAAGTATAGGAGTGGCAAGTCAAATAAAGTTGCAGATGCACTAAGTAGGAGAAGGAACTTGTTGAAAAAAATGAGAGTGGAAGTACTGGGATTTGATGAATTAAAGCATATGTATGAAGATGTAGATTTTGGTGAAGCCTAGAAAGCATGTAAGGAACCTGTGGTAATAGACCAAAGCCAATGGTTGGACTACTTCATTTAGGAAGGTATGTTGTTCAAAGGAAACTAGTTGTGCATTCCGAGTTCAATAAGAGAAAATTTGATTAAGGAAAAGCATAGTGGAGATTTAGCAGGACATTTTGACATAGATAAGACAATTGCTTTGATGAGTGAAGATTATTTTGGCCACAAATCTATAAGGATGTAAGGAAGTACATTTAGAATTGCAATATTTGTCAGGTTGAAAAAGGGAGTAGTCAAAATACTAGATTATATAAACCTTTAACAGTACTGTAGAGACCTTGGGAAGATTTGAGCATGGATTTCATACTAGGATTTCCTAGAACACAAAGAGGACAAGATTCAATAATGGTAGTTGTGGATAGATTTTCTAAAATGGTGCATTTTATTCCTTGTAAGAAGAGTAATGATGTTGTGCATGTTGCCAATTTATTTTTCAAGGAGATTGTGACATTGCATGAAGTACCTAAGAGTATGGTTTTAGATCGAGACACCAAATTCATTGGATACTTTTGGGGAACATTATGGAAGAAGATGAAGATAGAACTAAAGTTTAGTTCAACATATCACCCATAGACCGATGGACAAATAGAAGTGGTAAATAGAAGATTAGCTAGCTTGTTGAGATGTTTGGTTAGAGATAAGATAGGAAATTGGGATATAGTCCTACCACAAGAATATTTTTCCTACAACAATTCAGTTAATTGGAGTATAGGGAAGACACCATTTCAGGTCATGACATGAGCAAGTCCCAAAGGTGTTGCAAAGTTAAGAGACATCAATATGGAGAGAAAAAGGAATGCTAAAGTAGAAGAGTTCATAGATTTCATGGACACACTGCATAAACAATCTTGAAAATAGTTGGAAGACATGAATAACAAGTATAAGGAAAAGGTAGACAAGCACCAAATACATAAGTAACTTTCTGTTGGAGATGAAGTAATGTTATATTTGAGGAAGGAGATATTTCTAGTTGGAACCTATAAAAAATTGAAGATGAGGAAGTTTGGACCTTGTAATATTTTAAGGAAATTTGGTTTAAAAAATTTATATGAAGTGGATTTACCAAAGACAATTGGTATATCACCTATATTTAATATTGCATATATATGAGTTTCATGAAGGAGAGTCAAGTGGCAGTAGAGATTAAGTTGATTTGGAGAAGAAGTTACCACATCACGAATCAAAGGAGATTGAGAAGATCTTTGATACTACAATTAGAAGGAGCACTAGGAGCAAGTAGTACAAAGAATACCTTGTAAAGTGGATGGGCAAACCAGTAGAGGATTTATAATGGATATGTCAAGTTGAGGTGGATAGTTTTAGTTTACCTCTTAGCCCTAGAAAGTGAGGGACTCACTTTTCTCCCAGCCCCAAGTTTCTCATGTAGGAGCATCCTTGGTTGTAAAGAAATCTTGGATCAACTAAAAAATTATTATTTTCATACATTGTGTTCAAGTTCATTCCACATTTTACCACATTATCATTTGTCAAAATCAGGTAATGTTCACTAGTTCATTCCACATTTTACCACATTATCATTTGTAAAAATCAGGTAATGTTCACTCATCAAAGCTATTTTCTTATTCATACTGAAATGTCCTACTAAACCTCCACTATGCTTTTCCTTAATCAAATTTTGTCTCATTGAACTCCTTGGAATGTACAATTGGTTTCGTTTTAACAACATACCTTCATGAATGAATTAGTCCAACCATTGGCTTTAGTCTATCACCACAAGTTCCTTATATGCTTTCCAAGCTTCACCAAAATCTACATCTTCTTCATACATATGCTTTAATTCATAAAACTCCAATAATTCCACTCTCATTTTTGTCAACAAGTTCCTTCTCCTACTCAGTGCATCTGTAACTTTATGTGACTTGTCACTCCTATGCTTCAACTCAAATTTGTAACTCTACAAGAACTCAACCCATCACATTTGTCTTAGATTAAACTTCCCTTGACTGTTTAGATACTACAAATCTTGATGATTTATATACAACACAAACTCCTTAGGTAATAAGTAATGTCTCCACTTCTTTAAAGCTTGAAATATGGCATATAATTCTTGATCATAAATTGAGTATCTTCTTCTGGCATCATTAAATTTCTCATTGAAATAAGCTAAAGTCTTCCTTAATGACTCAATACTACTCCTATTGTATTACCACTTGCATCACAATCAACTTGAAATACTTTGTCAAAATCAAATGTTGCTAACACTGGTTGTTTTGTCACCTTTTACTTGAACAGTTCAAAACTCTTTTGTGCTCCAGACGTCCACTTGAGATCCTTCTTGTTTCCTCTCATTGTCTCCATCATGGGGTTACAAATTCTACTGAAGCTTCTAATAAACTTCCAGTAGAAGCTAGCTATTCCATGAAAAGATCTTACTTCTTTAATTTTTACCTATGTAGGCAAATCTAAGATTGCTTTCACCTTCTTTGGATCCATTTTATTCCTTCAACAAAAATGACAAATCTAAGATACACCAACTCTATTCTTATGAAGCTACACTTCTTGATATTTATCAACAACTTATCTTCTCTCAAATTTTGTAGTACTTGCCTAAGGTGCAACAAATGTTCTTCTCTAGTTTTACTGAAAATTAGAATATGATCTAAGTAAACAATGCCAATCTTACCCAAGAATTTCTTCAATACCTTGTTCATCAATCTCATGCAAGTACTTATTGCATTAGTTAATATGAAGGGCATCACTAACCACTCATATGATCCTTCATTTCTTTAAATGTAGCCTTCCATTCATCTCCTTCACTGATCCTTACTGATGGTATCTACTCTTGGTATCAATCTTTGTGAAATAATTTTCTCCACTTAAATAATTCATAATGTCATCCATCCTTGACAATGGGAATCAACACTTTGTAGTGATCCTAATAATCACTCTTGAATCTATACACATTCTCCATCATCCATATTTCTTTGGTACAAGAACAACAGGTACCAAACATGGGCTCAAAATTTCTCTAATCAATCTCTTGTTCAATAGCTCCTATATTTTCTAGTTTAACTTTGTATTCTCGGTTGGTGTCATTATATGTGTTGCCTTGTTTGGAAACCTAGCTCCTAGTATGATATATATCTAATGGCTAATACTCTAGACCTTTGGTAATCTATCTAGTACATTGTCTGAGATTATGTATTTATAGTTAATCAATAATTCTACAACTCCTTCACTCTCTCTAGTGGCATTCTCTACCTCTGAATCATTTCTTTTCTTTGGAATCAATGATAAACACATTTTTTCATTCCTTAGTCCATCAAGAAACTTCCTTCCATCCACCAAAAATAGTTTGGTGGTGCTACAAACCTTTGTCCTGTCTTCCTCTTCCAAAGGTATCAACTTAATTCTTCTTCCATTTGATGTCATAGTGTAGGTATTCCTTCTTCCATCATGATTAGCTTTCCTATCATATTACCATAGTCTCCCTAATAGTAAATGACAAGTTTCCATAGGATTAACATCACACAACACTTCATCCCTCTATGATCCAATATGAAATTTCACCAAACATTACTCATTTACCAATACCTTATGCCCATCTTGAATCCATGTGGTTCAAAGGGTTTGGGTGTTTCAATATCTTCAAATAAAACTTGGTTACTATCTCTTTTGAGACTATAATATCAGTAGTACCACTATCAATGATAACTTTACATACCTCTCCCACAAACTTACATCTATTTTTGAATAGAATTTTCCTTTATTTAAGGTTCTTCAGTCACCTCTTCATGAATCAAAGCTCACATCATCACCAATGATTCACCCTTTTCTAGCTTCCCAATTGAATTAGGGGATTCATCAGGTTATTCCTCCATATATATTGTCCTTCCAATATGGTATGGCTTATTTTTGGTATTCTCCTGATGAAATTCAAAATCTCTATGTCCTCCTCCACACTTGAAATAGGTTCCTCTGATTTTTTTTCTCTTAAATCTTTCATAATTTTGGTATAAATTGTGACTCCCTCTATGTCCAGAGTATAAATTTTTATCCTTCACCTCACTCTGGTAGGGTTTTACATATTTGTTTTACTTTGCAGAGGGGTTTCTTTCTCTAGATTGGGATCCAATCTTTTGAAATCTTCCTTTTGCACTTCTCTGTCATTGTTCAAATTTCTTTCTCAGCTTCACCTCTACTTTTAGTGCCATTTGGTATGCTTCCTCAATTGATGTCACTCTTATTAGGCTCATTTCTTCTTGACTTATTTTTCTCATTCCATTGATATACCTCACAACCATTTATTTTCTCACTTCACTATGACCTATTTTGATTATTATTTTGTAGAATTATTTAGTGTATTCCTTCACAGTCAACTCCTTTTGTCTCAGATTCTATAATCTTTTCAGCAATTCTAGTTCATAGTAGGCTGGTATGAATTCATTCTTTAATTTTTTTACCATTCTATCCCATTTGATGATCCGTTCCTTTCCTCTTGTATTTCTATCTAATTGGTCTTCTTTCCACCATACTACAATGATTCAACACAATCGAATTAACATAAAGAAGTGATGCAAAAAAAGAATCATCATTAACATAAAATGCTTACATGCAATATTGGCCACATGGGTGAGCATCTTTTCATCTCCTTCCCTGATCTTGATCTAATGGTATCTACTCTTGAGATCAATCTTCATGAAGTACATTTCTCAACTCAAACAATCTATAATGTCAAACAATCCATATTCTGTAATATACTATATCTAGATATAATATATTGCAAGATAATCCTCACCATGGTTTTCCCATTTTGGTTTTTCCACATAAAAATCCCAGTGTTCATGTGTTTTGTGGCCTTGTGGATGATTCATGCTTCAATTTATTGTTTCACTTAAATTTATTTGGCTATTGAATATGGTATGTTCAAAAAGTTATAGAATACTGATCACCCCCCTCTCAGTATTCTGAATGTTCAACAAGTGGTTTCCAAGTGCTTTTTGAGAAAGTAATAAACAAGGTAAACTATGTTGTGCAAATGATCATAGTGCACTTTGATATTATGATCCATTTTATTTCTATGTTGATGCTATACATGTGTAGTTCTTACAGGTTATTCAAGGTTGACAAAGGTTTCTATATTCAAATTTTGGTTTTCAAGATCGTTGTATAGTGCGAGATATTTTTATTAGTGTGTGAACTAGTTGTTCAATGAAATTTTTTGTTGTCTAGGAGAAATTTATTTTCTCTATGTTTCTCCACTATTTGGATTTAGGTTATATAGATTTTTTAATCTTCTTATAATACTTTTATCTTTGCATGTTCAGTTTTTTACTTGATTTGGTGTAGTACAGTATGAGTAGCTACATATTCTCACATGGAAGACTAATGATGTTGTGCATGTGGCTGATTTATGTTTCAAGGAGATTCATAGATTGCATTAAGTACCTAGGAGTATAGTTTTAGATAGAGACACCAAATTTATTAGATACCTTTGGTGAACATTGTGGAAGAAGATGAAGACAAATTTCAAGTTCATTTTAGCATATCACTCACCAACTGATGGACAAACATAAGTGGTAAATAGAAGCTTAGGTAACGTTTTGATATGTTTGGTTAGAGACAAGACATGAAATTGGGATATAGTCCTACCGTAAGTAGAGTTTTCCTACAATAATTTAGTTAATCGGAGTAAAGGGAAGACCCCATTTCAGATCGTGATAGGAGAAAGTCTCAGAGGTATTGCAAATTTAAGAGACATCAGTATGGAGAGAAAAAGGAGTTAAAAAGTAGACAAGTTCAAATATTTCTCAGGCACGGTGCATAAACAAGCCAAAAATATTTGGAAGACATGAATAACAAGTATAAGGAAAAGGTAGATGAGCACTGGAGACATAAGGAATTTTCTATTGGAGATGAAGTAATTGTATATCTGAAGAAGGAGAGATTTCCAGTTGGAACCTATAACAAATTGAAGTTGAGGAAGTTTGGACCATGTAATATTTTAAGGAAATTTGGTTTTGGAAATGCATATGAAGTGGAGTTATGTAAATGATATGTATGGATACATGGATGTTCGAATAACATAATGATAATAATGATGATGTAATGATGTAGATGATAAAAGATGTAATGAAAGTGATGATGTAAATGCACGATGTATTTGATAAATGTATATCTATTATGATGCAAAAATGTATGAATGATGAAATGATGAAAATTCAATGATGAGATGATGATTTGTAACTATATGGTGAATGATGATGATTTATTTTTTTTTGGATTTTATGTCAAGTATACTCAGTCTTATTTGTAGATTAGATAATCATTGATCGGAACCCTTTATGCAACAAATACTCTGCAGATAATGAATATGATGAATGCGATCTAATTTTAACATGCAACTATACGAAAAACAATTGTCATTTTAACAGTCTTTTTGTGCTTGGTATCATCATAGAGCTTTTATTGGATGTTGAAAGTTAATACAAACGTCGATGGTTGTGTTAATCCAATGATGACCTGAGTATTACTTTCATGATTTTTGATATTGCAATCGAACACAAGCATCTAGGTATAATTGAACTGAGATGACCTGAGCATTTATTGCGTAAACAGGCAGAGATAATCATTTGAGTGTGTGAATTCTGAATGTCATCGGTGATACATTTGCATAGCACATCCCCCGACTATTCACACATTTATATGATTAACTTACAAACAGCAAACAATAAAAATATCATTATTTTTCCTTGTTCCTCTAGTTCAATAAATCATTGAGTTACTCCAAAGAAATGATAATCAAAAAGTACAATTTATCCATTGTTTACTTAGAGTGTTCCATTCATTATTCAGATTTTAGATCATCCATCCTGATTTTGTGATGTTTTTGGATTTTCAAGATTTTGACTAAAGACCTAACCTACTAACCTATCTTAGGGGTCTCAGGGACTGATTTAAGATTAGCCTTGCCTACATTACACATGCAGAGACCACGTAGTTTGACTGACATGGACCTATGTTTTTAGATGTTGCTTTTTTAGAATTACCTTTTTGACATGTTTTTGGATTTTTGATACGATATGGATGGTTGATGATTTTATGATGATGATTGATATTGTGCTTTGATCTTTCTTTTGGTTTTCTGCCATACTATTGTGTTGCCCTTTGGTGAAATCGATACATTTGTATTGCCCCTAATGATATCCAGATGTTGCCCCCAAGATATGGAGTGATATGTTGACCATGTGACATGATTTTGATAATGGATGTAATGATGGCCAGACGAATGATATGATATGAATTTATACTGACTTTCAGACGAATGATCCCGATATGTTCATAATAGATGAGAAGGTTGATCTTAGAATCACATACGACGCCTGTTTCCAGGTTTTCACCATATGCTTTGATTACACCCTTTGTGTTTTTGTATTTTTCTCATTTTTCTGTTTTTCTTTCTTTTTCTATTTTCTATTTTTTTGCTTTTTCTATTTTTTTGCCTCTTTTTTTTTTGTGTTTGCCAAGATGCCTGTTTGCCAGGTTTCCACCAAGGAAACAATTTTCAGAAGTTTGCCTTGTGCACTAGGAGATTTTAAGCATATAATTTTCTAAGATGAATAATGTTGATAGGTTCATCAAATAGATCCCCTTCTGATGTTGATAATTGATATGCTCCTGATCCATACACTGATATGACGACAAAGGGACCAAGCCAGTTAGGCTCAAATTTTCCTTTCTTCTCCCTGTCCTGCTGATTCTTAGGGTTTTCTTTTAGTACCAAGTCACCAACCTAAAAGACCCTCGGTTTTACCCTATGATTGTAACTTCTTGACATCCTCTGTTGATAAGTTGTTAGATGATTAATAGCTTGTTGACGACGCTCATCCAGCAATTCCAGTTCCTGCAGTCTAGATGCCCTATAGTCTTCATCTAAAATGATACCTCTAAGTGATACACAAAGGGATGGAATTTCAACTTCAATGGGCAATATGGCTTATGATCCATATACCAAAGTGAATGGTGTAGCTCTCATTGGTGTTCTGATGCTTGTTCTGTAGGCCCATAGTGCAAGGTTGAGTTGAACATGCCAATCATGTCCAATATCATTAACCGTCTTTTTGAGAATTTTGAGTATGGTTTTGTTTGAGGCCTCTACTTGGTCATTCCCTTGAGGATAGTACAGTGTTGAAAAATGATGTTGGATGTGGAACTTATCACATAGCTCTTGGAAATCTTGATTCTTGAAAGGTCGTCCATTATCTATGATTATAGATTGAGGGATTCCATAGCGACAGATGATGTAGTTCAAGATGAAAGAGGAAATCTACATCCTAGTGATGGTAGTAAGAGGTACTACCTCTATCCATTTTGTGAAATACTCTATAGCTGTAATAATGAACTTGTGTCCATTAGATGAAGATGGATTTATTTTTCCTACCAGATCTAGGCCCCATTGACAAAAAGGCCATGTCGATGTGAAGGGATGCAGTTCTTGTGCTAGTGCATGAACCAGATTGCTATGAACCTGACATTTTTGACATTTCTTGACAAACTGATATAATTCTTTCTCCATGCATGGCCAATAATATCCCAAACGGAGGAGTTTCTTAGCTAGAGTTATTCCATTCGAGTGAGTACCACAAATACCCTCGTGAACTTCTCGTAGGGTCATTTCAGATTCGTTGCATTCTAAACATCGGAGTAGGGTACCATCAAGACCTCGATGATAAAGGATATATGTGATTAAGGTATGTTGGGTAGATTGGCGGATAAAGTTTCTTTTTTGGTTCCTGGAAAGATCGAGAGGAAGAATATCATCTTTCAGGTAAGCATAGGTTTTTTCATATATGGAGGTTTCAGTGGTTTCTAGATGGCATATGGTAGTGGATTCTAATTTATAATGTGAAGGACACGATACTTGTTCTACCATAAACTCATAACAAACACGCTTCTTCAGCAATTGTAGTAATGAAGCAATTGTAGCCATAGCGTCTGCAGTGTTATTCTCTGCCCTTGGAATTTGATCAAACTTGATACTGACAAAGGACTATTTCAGATTATCTATTTGCTACTTGTAGGGCATCAATTTTTCATCTTTTGTTTGATACTCATCATTTACTTGATAAATAACCAGTTGAGAGTCCCCATATACCTATAAATCCATGATTTTCCATTGAATTGCTATCTTGACCCCAATAATCAATGCTTCATATTTTGCCACATTATTTGTACACTGAAACATGAGTCTATATGATTTTGGAATTGTGTGTCCTTGAAGAGAGATGAACAAGATCCCTGCTCCTGATCCTCATTGTGTATATGATCCATCAAAATATAGTATCCATTGTTGGGGCATTGTTGTCATAATGTCTACATCTGGAAATTCCATTGTCATTGGGTGATCATTTGGTAGAGAAGCTTCAGCTAGTTGTTCAATGATTGCTTGTCCCTTGATTTCCTTTCTCTCGACATATTGAATGTTGAATTCACTTAGGAGCATAACCCATTTCACTAGTCTACCTGTTAAGGCAGCTTTACTTAGTAGATACTTCAAAGGGTTGATCTTAGCAATTAACTTGATTGCATGAGTCAACATGTAGTGTCTCAGCTATTGAGTAGCAAACACCACTGCTAAGCAAGACTTCTCTATGAATGTATAGTTTATTTCATAGCCATTTAAATTTCTACTAATGTAGTAGATGGCGTGCTCTTTTCCTTCATAGTCCTCTTGTGTTAATAGTGGCCCCAAAGAGATATATGTTGTGGCAACGTACAAAATGAGAGGCCTTCCTTCTGCTGGTGGCATGAGAATGGGTGGTGACATTAGATATTTCTTGATTTGATTGAATGTTGTTTCACACCTCTCATCCCACTTGAAAACTATATTTTTATGCAATAGATGATTAAAAGGATGACTTTTGTCTGCCAGCTAGGAGATGAATCTTCTGATTGATTGAAGTCATCCTTGTAGTGATCTGAGATGGCTGATATTCTTAGGAGGTGGCATCTCCATAATTGCTTTGACTTTTGCTAGATCCACCTCAATGCCCTCTTCCAAAATAATGTATCCAGTAGGATATGCAGATGTCCTTCCCTTGTAGTAGATTTTTCCAAGATGTCATCCACATAATCCTCCATGAAAGTGTGCATCATATCATTGAAGATTGTCGTCATTGCTCTTTGATAAGTGGCTCATGCATTCTTTAGACCAAATGGCATGACGTTCCAGTAGAAGGTTCCCCATGGACATGTAAAAGCCATTTTTTCCTGATCTTCTGGAGCTATTTTTATTTGATTGTACCCAGAGAAGCCATCCATGATTGATAACATGGCATGCCCTACCATCAAGTCCACAAATGATGTTTATATTTGGCAGTGGAAAATCATCCTTCGGGCATGCTTTATTGAGGTCCCTAAAATCTGTGTAGATTGTGATGCTATTGTCTGGCTTTGAAATAGGTACTATGTTCAATATCCACTCAGCATAATCTATAGACCTTATAAATTTAGCATCCAATAATTTCTTTAATTCTATCTTTACCATCAATGCAATGTGAGGATGCATTTTTTGTAATTTTTGCTTAACAGGCTTGATTCCTGTTGGTAAAGACAAATGATGCATAAGCAGATTTGGATCTAAGCCTGGCATATCAAAATATGACCAAGTGAAGTTGATGCTTCTTTCTTTAAAGAAATCGATAAATTTCGGTCTCTTGATCAGTCATTGATTCTGCTAGATGTAGAACTTTTTCCTTTTCTTCTATGCTAATGTCCACCGATTGTGTAGATTCAACCAGAACTGATGATCGCTCATGATAATGTTCTAGGAGAGTGTCAAATCTTCCATCCTTCAGTGCCTCAGAAATGTTTTCACTGTTGGATGAGTTCTTTATTTTTACTTTTTCCAGATCTAATGCTGCCATAGAATGGTTTTCACCATTAGATCTATTTTCCCTGTTTTCAATTTTGCAACAGGAAGATTTGACACCCTCCTGCTAAGTTGTGTTGTTATGAGTATTATAGATAAAATTTGTATCAGGTTTGGTATGACATAGGAAATGCATGATGGAATCATCATTTGCAAATTTTGATATAGTCAAAGGTTCTATAGGTTCCTAATCAATAAGTTATGGATGGATTAATGACATGGTATCATCAGATTGATTTAAGTCAATGGAGGTAAGGGTGAGGATAGCAATATCATCATAATTTTCATTTCGGATATTGAGATCCATGATGGTACCCTCTTCGAAATCATCTAGTTCACTTAAATTTTGTTCATCCTTACTAGAGTCATCGATATTTAGTGATCCCACGACGAATGGTCTAGACCCAGAGCCTTGGCCCTCCTCATGTGTAAGTGCATATTTTTGAATCACATCGACTAGAATATCGACGAAAAGTAGATCACAAGGTAATGCCCACTCATATTCATTTGAGTCTATTTCAAAACCATCTCTAAAGTGAAGGATATTTTCTATAGCCATCTTTGTTAGCTCCTGCTTCTCTTCTTCAGAATATCCTAGTCCTGGCTTCTCTTTTGTGTGGAGAGTTAGAGGTGTGATAGATTCTGTGATTCCCTCCTTTCTTAATCCCACAGGTCCTTGTCCTTCATAACCCATCTTTTCAAGAATGTCCTTTCCTTTTCCATACTTGTCTGTGTTGATGTTAACATTTTTGATACCGATCTCTGATGTTGATGTTTCTTCATCCTTGTATAGCCAATCCAAGATTGCTTTGTTGTCTGTTTCTTCTACTATGGTTCCAGATTTTACAAATGTTTCTTGAAGAACTATGCTAGGTAAAGATGTTGGAGGTTTGATCATTGATGGTTGACCATATGTCCTAGGAGATGGCATTAATTGTGATAAGTTAAGCGATTGCTCCATTGAGTATTGTCCCATTCCTTTATCTATCAACTGAACTTGCTTTTGAAATTTCTCTAATAGAGAAGTTTGTGGATCCGGTTTGTTTGTTTCAACATGACTTGTTTCTTTTTCCTTACCTTTCTTTTTCACCCACTTGGTAGTGATACTTGGACGTTGTTCTTCTTTTGATGAATTTGAACTTGAAGCTTCCCTATTGTGAGGGACAAAGGTGTCTTGAGATATTCTCAATGTGTCATAATGTTGTGGATGATTATAATCAGCAGCTATAGTCACCTCTTGTCCATTTACTAGAAACTTTAGGTATTGATGGTATGTAGAAGGTACGGCCTGCATTTCATGAATCCAGGGTCATCCTAAGAGTATGTTGTATTTCAAATCTCTTTCCAATACTTGACATGATATATGCTTCATCACGGGTCCCACTTGAATGGGTAATACAATTAAACCTTTGGACAATTTTTCTTCCTCATCATATGCTTTGATGGTCATTTTCCTTCAAGCATCAATAGCGTTGTCGGAATATCCTAGTGCACAGACTAATTTGAGGGTGCAAATGTTCAAACCAGCTCCCCCATCTATTAGAACTCCCTTAACATGATGATTATGGATAAATACTTCGATATGCAATGTTGTATTATGTGGATGGTTTAATGAGACATCATCCTGTTCAGAGAATGACAGAGAATGTGGGGTAGTCAAATGTCCCACCATAGCTTAGAATTGACAAACATCCAGATTCTTTGGTACAGTTGTCGCAACTAATGCTTGTTCGAGAACTTCCTTATGTGATGGTGACAATTTAAGGAGTTCCAATATTGATATTTGTGTAGGATGTTTTGCAATTGATCAACAATATTATAATGAGATTGAGGCGTAACCGCACATGGAGATCCCACTCCTTTTAATACTACCTTGGCTTGCCCCCTAGTCATGACATTTCCAGTTGATGTTCTTGATTCTCTCGAGGGGTGTTTTGCATGTGATCGATAACATTATAATTCAATGGAGGTGGAACTGCATGTGTGGAGCCAATTCCCTTTAACATTACCTTGGATTGTCCCCTATTCAGCACATTGGCTGGTTGATGTTCTTGATTTTCTCTGATTTTTAAGACATTTATTTGATTATCAGAGTTTTACACACTTGGGAGTAAATCCAAAGAGGTAATGTTGTTGGTTTCATTTTCATCAATGTTATCACTAATTGTATGATCATTTTTTACTTCAAATAGACAAAGGATTGTTTTGTCATAGATATGATTGATGTTCTTTCCTTTGTTGTTCGAAGAGGATGATGCTCCTTTGTCATAATTTGGCAACGGATCTTTGAAGGCCGAATGATCATTATTATTTTGAGGCTCCTCTACATACACTTTGTTGTTGTCCACCAAGTCTTGCACTGCGTGTTTTAACTCCATACAGTCATTTGTTTTGTGACCCTTGTTATTAAGAAACTTGCAATAATCAGCATCATTCCACCATGACCGTTTGACTTTTGGATCCCAGAACCTAGCTTCCCGTGCAGTGAGAAGGCCTCTGGTAACTAGTTCTTTCATTATTGATTCCATTGTTTGACCCAAAGGTGTGAATCTTTGACGATTTGATGGTTTTTGATACGACTGTGGTTTTATGATTTCATTACTTTGATTGGTATTTGACTTGACATTTTGTTTGTTGTTTTGATTCTTCGATGTGGATGCGGTCAAGTTAAAAACCGGTTTGACGTTTTGGGGATCATTTGTTGTCTCATTTGCATTTCGATTCTTTTGCCAAAATTTTGGCTTCTCACCGCTTGAGTATTGATTTGAGGAGTTACTTGTGTTGTTTGTTTTATCATTAAAATGCTTGATAACTCCTCTCTTGACTAACACCTCTTTGATTTTAAGACCATTTTCTATCACTTTTTCAAATGTTGGAGGACATTGTAGTTTCAATCTATAACTCATTTCTTCCATCAAGTTTTCAATGAACAACTCCATCTTTTCCTCTTCAGGAATGGATCTAGGATATCTAACGAACAAGCGTCGCCATCTTTGGAGAAAAGACAAGAATGTTTCTCCTTTGTTTTGTTTTAGATTGTAAAGATCTTTGATACTAACATCGTGTTGGATGTTGAATGAGTATTGAGAGATAAATCTGTTGACGAGTTCGTCAAA
Source organism: Sequoiadendron giganteum (assembly GCA_007115665.2). Taxonomy (NCBI): domain Eukaryota; kingdom Viridiplantae; phylum Streptophyta; class Pinopsida; order Cupressales; family Cupressaceae; genus Sequoiadendron; species Sequoiadendron giganteum. Next base: position 106,049,252 of record CM021103.1, read on the forward strand.
AGTTCTGATACCGAGTTTTAACTTCGAAAACCATTCCATGCATGTTCCTCCCAAACTCCTTGGGAATAATCTCATTAAATAAGTTTCCTCTTGGGAAAACTCAAGACTCATTGTTTTAAATTCTCTGATATGATCTATTGGATCCGTTCTTCCATTATACTTATCGTATTTTGCGATCTCACAATGTCTTGGAAAAGGAATCAAGCCGACTATTGCATCGAAAGGATAGGGACAAATGTCCTGTATCGCATATCTCTTGGTTGTCCCTTTCATCATATCTTGTATTTGTTGTTGTAACATTTGCATATGTGATGTTAAAACAACAACTGGCTCTATGGTGTGTGTAGGTTGTAGTATTTGAGTCTCATTCATTTCCGGTGTTTCCTTCAAATGGTTTACATCAAAATATTTTGGAAGTTTTGCCCCTGATTCGACTAACATTAAAAGATATTTTTCCATGTCTTGTTCTAGAATTTTTTCCATAAATATATGAAACTTGGGATCTTGTTGAGCCGCTTGGATATCTTCTGGAGTTATTCATTCTTATCATTTCAGTTCAGATTGTTCCAAGGATTTTCCTCTGTCATTGCTTGGGATTTTAAAATTTCTTGTTCTAAGAGTCTGTTTTTGGTACCTAGTGAAGATTGGCATACAAATTTTTTCCCTTTCTTCTGAAATGTTGATCTTATGTGCGAGATAGTGTCAATTGAACTTTTTTAAACAAAGTCGAATAAGATGACTGATCTTATTGATGAGATAACATTTAAAAAGTTAATTACTATACTTGGTTTCATGATGAAGGATGATAGTATCTTGATAATGAAACTTTAATGTAGTAATTGATTGTGTATTTGATTTTGACACTTGTGATTCGCAAGATCTTGTTTCAGTTGATAAGTTGGAAATTTGTATAAACCTTTCTGAATTTGGTCTCTAGACAATGATTCTGATGAAAAATGTGGATAAAATGGCAGACTAATGGATTGGTAAAAATTTTGAACTCTATATTTTAAAAGCGCTAAAACAGGGGCCTGAAGTTCTATTTACTCGAAGTGCTGGAACAGAGTCCAGAAGTGCTGAAATAGGTGACCGAAGCGCTATTTCGACAGAAATGCTGAAACAATGTCTGAAAGCGCTGGAGAAAATGACGAAAGCGCTACTTCCTAGAAGCACTGAAACAGAGCCTAGAAGCGCTGTAAAAAGTGACAAAAGCACTATTTTTCTAGAAGCACTAAAATAATGACTGTAAGCGCTAAAACAGTGCCCAAAAGTGTTGTTTCATGAAAGCACTAGAACAGTGACCCGAAGCGCTGAAATAGGTTTTTCAGAACGCTAAAAACAGGACTTTTTAAGACCTTCTACTGCAAAATTTGATTTGGTCTTGTGGCATACTGTATCAAAGATTGTGGAAGATAAGAAGGATGAATCCGTTGACTATGGTTGTGGAATTGTGTGAGAGCTCTCCTCTAGAAGAAGGCTCGTGAGTAGAGTGGCTCTACTACGTAATCTAATGTGTGACCCCTAGTAAAATCGTGATATTTTTGGATGAACGTTCTATGTTGTAAAAGAGTTTTTGATTTTGATATATATAACGTTGTTTTCTCAATTTGTTTCTATAATCAAGAGGTTTTTTAGGTTTTGTGACTTTGATTTTTCTTTTGAGAAATGTTGTGGACTTCCACTTTCGCAGCATGGATTTTTTGATTTATTTTGACTTGACATTTTCAGGATGATCTTTAAGCTAATTTAAATGAATTTGTGAAAACACGACAAGCAATTTTGAATAAGTGTTTTAAAACTAAAAAAGATCGTTTATGTTCAAAAATCACGAATGATCTTTATTGATTTTGACGGGTTGTTTTGACATTTGTACATAAATCAAACAGACTCACACTTAAGGACAAGTAGGTCATCATTATACTCACAGCCCACATCTTGAATTACGTTGACTCACATAGTAGTGTCACCCACTAGAGGGCGCTCGTGTTTTTGTCATTGTCAGGCACGTACTCAAAGTGACAAAAGTGGATATCGAATCCCTTGAGCAAGCGGTCCTTGGTAATTATATGGTGAATGTCTTGGGGGCAAATTCTTCCCTCCTCTTGCACCGTGAGTATGACAATGTATGGATATTGACTCAGCGAGAAACTACTCTATGGTTCATAGATAGGGTTCCGTTCAGTGTGGAAAATAAATAAACTCCCTCAGGAGACCTCCCAATCTTTAGAACAAAGATTTTGGGGATGGTTATCTTGCTCACTACCGTCAAGTTGGACTTTCATCAACAACTTACATTTTTATTATAGTGGGTTGGAAAACCTGGCTTTAGTTGTTCCCATTTAGGTCGTTCTCGTAGGGTGAGTACTTTTTCCCACTATGGCAGGCTTGCTAAAGGATTTAATAAAGTGTAAATGACATGAAGTAAAAGTGAATCTGACACTTTGGTCACCCAGTTAAGGGGAGAGCATAAGCCTAATCACCACAAACACAGCATATAAGTTTGTTCTATTTTAAAATCCCCAAAAGAAATTTTCTAATCTATGTGAAGGTGTTGCTTCACAGAAATCATGATGTTCTTTTTAACTTCTACTATAAAAATGTGGTGACTATCCTAGGATTGATAGATTTGCTTTTAAGAAAAACAAAAAAGTGACTATCCTAGGATTGATCAATTTTAGAAACTTTGAAGTGACTATCCTAGATTGATATGTTTTAGTCCAACTGTGAAAAAAATTAAAATCTGGCCGCGGATGCATTGGATCTAGACTGATTTTACAAAAATGCTAGAATATTGCACCGAAGCGCTAAAATAGTTACCTGATGCACTAAACCCAAAAGCATCGAAATAGGACCCCAAAGTTCCGAAGCTTGCCATGGAAGCACTAAATCACCTGATGCGCTAAAACAATGACCAGATGCGCTAAAACAGTGATCGGAAGCGCTAAAACAACGACTAGAAGCACTAAAACTTTTAACGGAAGCACTACAAGAAAAATATGCTGAGAACCTGCGTGACACTTTCCAAAAAATTGATAAGTTTGATAAAATTGGGGTTAATGCCCCACGGTGGGTGCCAAATTGTAAGAGTGAATAAGTGAATAAGCACAAAAAACACTTCTTAATACGATATTATATCAATAAACAAGTTAAATGAATCATTTCAAAACAGTAATCAATTGAAAGCATCATATTGCTCTCTATCTCCAAAGATTTATTAAATCAAAATTGCTCTCAGATTGTTAAACACTATGATTGTTAAAATGACTATCTGAAGAATGAGATGATACTAATGCAATCATATGGAGCTAAAAGACAATGCTAGATGATAAAATAATTAAACTAACATGACATGGACATGAAACAGATAATTGCAGCTATAGGAGGCAACCATTGATGTGAAAGCTTGATTGCTTGATTGCTTGATGCTTGAATTCTTGCAGAGTAAGAGTGCAAAAGTTAGATTATCTGGATCCTTTCTTCATTCAATGAGGCTTTATTTATAGATTTCCTGGTTGTAGAAATGCACAGGGAAAAATTTGAGGCTTGGATTCAATCTGGAGGATTGAATGGTGAAAGATGGAGGAGATTGAGAGAAAAATGGAGATTGTCTCTACCCATGAAAACACTAGGCAAGAGAAGAGGAAGGGTTGATGGAGGAGGATTGAGAGAAGATTTTGGAATTTGTCTCCAATTTGTCTCCAAAACTTCCCGTGGTTTCAATCAATAAATTTTGACATATTTTAGACATGGATTAGACATTGGAAATCTAATTCATTTTTGACGAGATGTAGATTGGAATATTCCTTATGCTATAATTCAAATATTTTTGATTTATTTAAATTAGGAAAAGGGAGATAAATAATTTAATAAAATGAACTATAGGATAGTTGTTTATTAAATTAAACAGAGGAATATGGCAATTAATAAATAAAGTGTTTTGATCTTTATTTAATTAATTTAGAATTGATGTGATAGAATAAAATAGGGATTTGATAATTAAATTGAACAAAGTATTTAATTTTGTTTATTTAATTAAGATGAATTTAAATGTGATGTGAATGTGAACTATTTAAAAAAATATTTCTATTTATTCAAACAGTAGAGGAAATTAGGATAATTAATCAAATAATTTGTATTTAATTAATAGGAATTCTCCAGACCAATTTTAGGTGTATACATAGACCATGTAATATTTTAAGGAAATTTGGTTTTGGAAATGCATATGAAGTGGAGTTACCAGAGACAATGGGTATATCATTTATATTTAATATTGCAAATATATATGAGTTTCATGAAGGAGATTCAAGTGGTAGCAGAAATGAAATAAATTTGGAGAAGCAATTACCACATCAAGAACCAGAGGAAATTGAGTAGATCTTGGATACCAGGACTAGAAGGAGCAGTAGGAGCAAGCAGTACAAAGAATACCTTGTGAAATGGAAAGGCGGACTAGTAGAGGATTGTTCATGGATATCTAAGGCTAAGGTGGACCATTTTGGTTTCCCTCTTAGCCCTAGAAAGTGAGGGAAAAAATTTTATCCCAACCCCAAGTGTCTGATGCAAGAGCATCCTTGGTTGTAAAGCAATTTTGCATCAACCAAAAAATAATTATTATTTTCTTACATTGCATTCAAATAGTAGTTTCACTAGTTCATTCCACATTTTACCACTATTGTTTCTCATCTCATTATGTAGGATATTGCATCTATACATGGAAACCTACCACATATCTGAATTTTAGATCATTTACACTTGTCTATTAAAAGTTGTCGCTCTTATAATTTCTCTGTATGTTTCTAAATAGGACTTTGAGGCTAACCTGGCTCAGTTTCGTAGTGTGAACCTATTTCTTGAGTGTGTGGACCTAAATGAAATATAATTATGGCATCTTAGATTTATTGGGACCTATCTTAGAGATCCACAAGCTACATCTTCTCACGTGGTGTTATCTACTCATGTTTTAAGGCCGACCTTCATGCTTGATCTTTTATCGGGTTATTAATCCTTTTGGCTGACACAAATCTATTTGGGAGCTAGAAAAGCATATATGTGAGTATTTTAATCATTTATAAGGGGATCATCAAGAAGTTAGTCTCTTCCTCTCTCTCAAATCTCTCCCCCTTAACTCTCTCTGACACTCCAACCCCCTCTTAGGTCTCTCTTGAGTCTCTCCCATATCCCTCCCTCTCTCCAACCATCTATACCTCCCACCCTCTCTCTTAGGTATCTCGTTCCCTCTATTCCTCACACCATCTCTCTCTCTCTTTGGATTCTCCCTCCATCCATCTCCCTCACTCTATCTCCCTCTCTCTCTAATGTATCTCAAGTTTATATCTCCCTCTTTGACCTCCCTCTTTCTATCCCTCTCATGTATCTCTCTACATTTATCCCTCCTACCCTCTATCTCTCCCACCCTCTCTCTCTTTGGTTTCTCCTTCCCTCCCTACCTTGATAACTCTCTCTATCTCTCTCCTTCCCTCTCTCTCAGGTCTATACCTCTCTCTCTCTCTCTTAGGTCTCTCCCTCCCTCTATCCCTCCCACCCTACCTAGACAACTCTCTCTCACTCCAACCCCCTCTTATGTCTCTCTTGGCTATCTCTCTTTATTCTCCCTCCCTCTATCCCTCCCACCGCCTATCTATCATGTCTCTCACTCCATCTATCCCTCCTATCCCCTCTCTCTTAGGTATATTTCTCCCTCTATTCCTCCCACCCTCTCTCTCTCTCTAGGTTCTCCATCTCTCCCCACCTAAATAACTCTCTATTTCTCCCACTGTCTCTCTCTCTTAGGTAACTCACTCCCTCTATCCCTCCCACCATATCTCTTTCTTGGTTTCTCCCTCCCTACCTAGATAAATATTTATCTCCCTCCCTCCCTCTCTCTCCATCTCAAGTCTCTCTCTCCCTCTATCCCTACCACCATCTATCTCTCTTTAGTTTCTCCCTCCCTCCCTACCTAGAAAACTCTCTCTCTCTCTCTCTCTACCTAGATAATTCTCTCTCTCACTCCAACCCCTTCTCATGTCTCTCTTAGGTCTCCCTTCATTTATCCCTCCACCTCCCTCTCATGTCTCTCCCTCAATTTATCCCTCCTACCCTCTCTCTTAGGTATCTCACTCCCTCTATCCATCCCACTCTCTCTCTCTCTCTTTGGTTTCTCCATCCCTCCCTACCTAGTTAAATCTCTCTATCTCTCTTCCACTCCCTCTCTCTCCCTCCCTCTCTCTCAATTCTCTCCCTCTCAAGTCTCTCTCTTTGATGTCTCTCTCTCCCTCTCAAGTTACTCCCTATCTCTCCCTCTTAGGTATCTCTATCTATCTATCTATCTATCTATCTATCTCTCTTGTGTCTCTCCCTTCCTCTATCCCTCCCACCCTACCTAGACAACTCTCTCTCTCACTCCAACCCCCTATCTCACACTCACTCTCCCTCTCAACATTGTCTCTCTCTCTCTCTCTCCCTCCCACACCTCCTCTCTCAAATTCATATAATTATGTACTATTAATATATAAAAAATTATATATTATATGTTATATATGCTATATATATCATATAATGTATACAATATTATATATAATATATAAATTATATTATATACTATATTGTATGTATAGGGAAAAGCTTCAATAGATTTAGATTTCTTAAAAATGGATATCCATTTTTTAAAAGAAGATATCCATTCCTTAGACCACAGACATCCTATGTTTGAAGACATCAAGGGGTTGTTTTCAAGCTACAAGTAATGGAAATCCATTCTATTGTATAATGGATATTCGTTATGGACACAACGGGTACCTATTTTTTTCTGTGTAAATTATAAATATGTACATATTATATATAATATAATATAAATAAATAATTTAGTACTATAATGTTATATAAATAATAAAATATATTAATATTATATAAAATATTATATATTATATTATTATATATAATATATTAAAATTTTATATTATATTATATTGTATAAATATTATATATTATATCCTATATATTATATTATTAATATAAATATATATATATTAATATATTATATAACCTAATATAAAATATACATAAAAATTAATAAGAATGTGTTAATAAACAGATATTTGTTAGAGAGTAATGAACATCTGTTTCGTATCGGATATCCAATTTGGTCAAAACGAATATCTATTTTGCTTCGGTATTGCTTTGATACTTGGCTTGGGGACTACCAAGCCTAAAATTCGACAACCCCAACATGTTTACAGGGGCTCTAATAGTTTTTTGGACTTCACCCTTCATGCTGATGACTTTTTTTTCATCTAATTTTGATGAAATGAAAAGGGTTTGTTCAAAAAAAGTTCAGCATTCTACTGATATAAGATATGCTTTATTTCAAATTTAATAGATAATTATTATTGATTTTCTACATGCACTATGTGTAAAGTCTTGGTTGATAGGTTGATTGAAAAACATCTATAACTTTTAAATAGTTACAGTTTTTTAAATCTAAAAGATGCACCACACATTATGCTTCACAAACTATTGTTTAAAAAAATGGAATTTCATAATTTTTTGACCAAGTTATGGTGCCCTGTAACTCCCTCACCAAGCAACCCTAGAGGACAACACTAACTTTGACATATTAATGGAACAATTTTTTTTAAATGACTATAGAGTGCATAACATAACATAATATAATAATATAAACCTAGGTCCTCTAAGGTTCCTCTACTGTGCTACTCACAAAATGAATAATCAAGATAACTAGAATTATATCATCAAATACAAAGATAACATAATTTATCTAACATACAAGATTCATTTTTAAACACCATATTAAATGTTTCTACAATACTTAGATCTATAACATATCATCTAATAATCAACATTGAGGATCATTTCTAGCTAATTAACATATGCAAAATGCATTACATCACAATATTCATTACAAGAAGGATTCCTCCATAATTTTTACATCATTACAATATTTCCAACAAAGCTTCCCTAGCACATGTGGGAGGAATACATCATATTACATCAAGGGATACAACTGATATACAATCCAATATACAATTACACACATTACTCAATACAAGGAATCAATCAACATCACAACCATGAAATATTCCTTAAATAGAAATTTTTTCCATATTTCGTATTACTCATTAACTTAACCACTTAATTCACCTAATTGGGTCATTTACCACAATAATTTATAAATAAATTTAATAATTATTATTCTAAATAACTAATTGCATAGTGATTTTACAGATCGACCATTAAATAATTGTGAAAGTAAATCAAAATTCCTTAATTTAAAAAAAAGAAGGTAATCTAATTTGTTTACTTAAATTCAAGCTAATCACAAATCCTTCAATTAACTGAATATAAGTAAATCAATTTACCCTACTTAATTTCCCAATTCACTTGCCTAATATAATAAATTAATCACATAGATAGAAATATTATTTTACTATAGCCATAATATATATATGTATGTATATATATACATATATATGTATATACATACATATATATTTGTGTATGTGTTATTAACAGAATGCAGTTTACAGTACTGTATATCAAATGATAATATGGCAAACATATATATACATGCATATGTAAACATACATATATAAATATCTATACATAGATAAATATATATATACACATGTATATATATATTTATATATATAATTTAATGCCAACATAAGATATATTCATCAAATTCCAAGCATACTGTATATTCATCGAATACCAAATATAATATATTAAGTTTATAATGCAAGAATGAAATCACATTATACACTAACCAATGAAAATGTAGGCTAAACCCTAGAGCATTGCTACGACAACACATCCGCAAGGAAAGGAAGGGCATCTGGCCCCATTGAGGAGGCATCCAACTTATTACAGGATGCCTTATAGAGATGCCAAACATGGAATGCAATGGTTTATAGGATATGCACAAAATGGATTTGTTAAACTTTCAAGAAAATGCAATTGGTAGGAGCAACGTTGTATGCAACATGGAGAAGGCATTTACACTGTTTGACAGATGGCCTCAAAGAAACCTCATCACATGGAATGAAATGATTGTAGGCTATGCCCAGTTTAGATTTCTTGAAAAGGCTTAAGAAAATTTCAAGCAACCTAATGTGAATGGCGAGCTATAATGCCAACTCTCATTGTAGATGGTTGTGTAGGTGAGTATAACATATTTGGTATTATATAAAGACCCTGGTAAACACGTCTGCAATAATGGGAAGCATGGAGAAGGGACATGAAATTACTTGACCGAAAGTCTCAAATAGATGTCATCTCATGGAGGAAAATGCTTGCAACATATGCGCCAGATTGGGATTAAAAGAAAAAATTTAAAAGACTTTGTTGCAAAAGTAATTGAGCAACCTAAAATATAGAAAAGCCTAAAATAGAATACACTAATAATGGAAAATATAACACTGCATATGCAGAAGAAGAGAACATGGATCCAATGCTTGGAAGAAGGAAATTTCATGTTGAGATTCAATGTCCAATTGCAAATCTAGTTTCTCCAATTCCCCAATCAATTTCCAAAACCCCAAATTTTAACCCCCAATCTCCAAGCAAAAATCAACAATTTAGAATCAAGTTTTTTTTAGACTATTTTCCACCAGCAATCATAATCCCCTACAAGCAATTTTCTCCGAAAAAAAACATTTTTCAAAGCCCCAAACATGTATGGGAAAACCAACCTACTCTCCACGGAATTACAGTTAATTGTTTAATTTATTAAGTCAATAATTTAAGCAATTAAAATTTATTCGTTTACAATCTCAGTTTAGGTAACTATCAAGTATTTACAGAGTAATATATTAACCACTCAATTTCACGCAATTGGGTGAAATAATTTACCACACATCATATAATTGATTAAATAACCAACTTAATAAAATATTATTTCTTTACCTTGATTTATTATTATTTATTAATTATAGCATTACATTTTAATTTATTTTATTGTTAACTATAATTATTTATTCATATATTTATATTTATTTAACAAAGGTATTTACAAAATTATTCTAATGCATAAAATAACCAAACGCATAAAATTAGACAATCCAAATCAAATAAAGCAAATGTCCAACCAGTTACCTAACCACTAACCAAGGTCAAAAAGAAACTTCAAACAACACTAATTGACCATTGACAAAGCTGACAACACTGACAAGGTATCGGATCAGATACTCATCATGTTTGAGGATGATGGCTAGGGTAGGGGACCAAGTGCTACCTCCACTCAAATGATCCATTAGGTTTCAAGGCATGCTCAAACCTATCAATTTAGGTGGAGTCGATGCCTAATGCCTGCAACCTGCAACACACAAAATTGTCGTGCATATAGATATACATATAATCAAGCACACCGTGAAAGAAAATCATAGTGTCATAGGGTACTCGCAAGTGAGTGATGCGACACTATCCCCTTCACCCAAACACATCAGTAAGAACATCACCAACTCATATATCAATCATTTACATAGCAATCAAGGTAAGAAAAATCACAAGATAATCACATAGTGCTTATGATAGGGTTAGTTCTTATAATCAAGTAAAAAATCTATATACTAATCATAACATGTGCATAAACCTCAAATATCAGAAGTTTCATCAAGGTATCATCATAGCAATAAGTCTAGCATTAAATAATGTATCATAATGTCTCATCCTAAACAGATCAATTGTCAGTCTATCAAAAAAATATAAGAGGCACTACATCCTCCCCCTCTAGAATCAAGCTTACTCCTAGAAGCCTGCAAAAAAGAAAGGGTATAACTCTCACATTTGAGATGCATCCTCCCAAGTGGTCGAAGAATCATCATTAGGATCCCACTAAACACTCACCTGATCAACATCTCAACCCTTGAAGGTAAGTATCCTATGCTGCAAAATTCCCACAGGCTCCAAATCCAGCTGCCCATCCTCTACTTGCAAGGCATTCCAATCAAAGACATGTGAAATCTCTAGATGATATAGCCTAAGAAAGAAAACATTAAATACGTCATGAATATGTGATAGACTAGGCAACAAAGAAATATAGTACGCAAGAGGTTCGATCCTCTCCAAAACCTCGAATGGCCCTACAAAATGCAGTGAAAGCTTAGAGCATTTTTTATAGCGGATCAAACTCTTTCGTAGAAACACCCATAAGAACACTTGGTCACCAATAGAGAACTAATGATCAACCCTATATGAGAATCCACATACTTTTTATGTCTATCCTACACTTCCACAAATTCTCTCTAATACGAACAACTTGCTTCTCCATCTCCTAAAGCATCTTTGATCCTAGGAGGACTCTATCCTCAAGAAGATCCCAACTCAGTGGGGTCCGACAAGGATGTCCATACAAAGCCTGAAAAGGGGAAATACCAATCAAGTTGTGGTACCAATTACTATACACAAACTCCACCAAGTGAAAATAATCCTCCCAGTGGGTCTGTTGATCCATGACATACATACTGAGCATATCCTCAAGGACCTAATTAATCCTCTCGGTCTACCCATCTATCTCCAAGTGGTAAGCTGAACTAAAATTCAACTAAGTCCCCAATGCATGCTGCAAGGATGTCCAGAGTGATGAAGTGAACAATGGATCTCTATCAAAGATGATCCTATGTATAATTCCATGCAATCTAAATATATCCTCCATGAAAATCCTAGCCACTAAAGAAGCATTATAAGAAGACCGAATAGGAGAGAAATGTGCCACCTTAGTCATCCTGTCCATAGTGACCATGATGGTGTCATGATGATGAGAAGATATTGGAAAAATGACTATAAAATCCACTAAAATGGTGTCCCATTTCCATTCTATGACAAGATGCAGATGAAGAATACCTATGGGGTGTTGATGTTCTATCTTCACCCTCTAGCACTCCAAACACCTCAAGATAAAATTTGCAATATCCCTTTTCATTCCGGCCCAAAAATACAACTGATGAAGGCCTACATGTATCTTCTTGACACCTGGATTAGCTGAATAGGATGCCTAATGCACCTCTAACATAATTAGGGTGCAAAGACCCTTTAAAGGAGAAACATAGATGAAACCTAGGTGCCACAATATACCATCTTACTCGAGGCAATAACCTGCATATCTACCCTCCAAATATTTGTCTAACTCAATATTAGACCTCACCTCTTGATACCAGCTATCTGTAGGAAGCACTGTGAGGATTTGACTCCTCAAATCTACCCCAAGAGTCACTACTGAAATCTCATGCCTCCGTCGACTAAGACCATCTACCATGAAATTCTCTTTACCCTAGGTGTACTTCACCTCAAATTCATACTCACATAGAAACTCCATCCATTGCCTCTACCTAGCATTTAGGTTTGGTTAAATGAATATGTATTGTAAATTGCAGCGGTCATTATGCAGCTCAAACCAATGCCCCAACAAAAAATGTCTTCATCTCACCAAGGTATGAAGGATGATGGTTAACTCCAAGTCATGCGTAGGATAGTTCAACTCATGATCCTTGAGTTTGAAAGACTCATAGGCTAGCACACAAACATCCTACATCAAAACTGCTCCTAGACCCTCAAAAGATGCATCAGTACACAGCATAAAATCTCTTGTAGGATCGAGAACTGCCAAAATAGGTGCACTATTCAACCTATCCTTGAGAGTCTAAAAGGTTTCCTGACACTGTTCTGATTAGATGAAATTCTTCCCTTTCCTCTGAAGAGAAGTGATAGGGTGAACTATCCTCAAAAAACCCTACACAAACCATTGATAGTAGCCTGCTAAGCCCATAAAACTATGAACCTTTGAAACATTAGTGGGCTTGGGCCAATCCATGATGGCATGGATCTTTGAAGGATCCATTAAAATACCTTCTCCTGAAATAACATGCCCCAAATATCTCCTTTGTTTGAAATAATTCACACTTTTCCAAATTTGCATATAGTTGATTCTCCCTCTGACACTACAATACCTGTCACAAATTCTCCTTGTGCTCCTCCATAGTCCTAGAATAAATTAAAATGTCATCCAAGAGCAAAAGGACAAATCTGTCAAGATAGGTGCGGAATAATCCATTCATCAAGCTCATAAATATAGAAGGTGCATTCATCAACCCGAATGGCACAAAAATGAACTCATAGTTCCCATAGTGAGTACGAAAAAGAGTATTGAGAATGTTTGCCTCCTAAATATGCAACTAATGATACCCTGATTTTAGGTCAATCTTCAAAAACACCTTGGATCCCTTTATCTGATCAAATAGGTCATGAACCCTTGACAAGAGATATTTGTTCTTCACAATCACCTTATTCAGTTATCGATAGTCAATACACAACCGAAGGGATCCATCCTTCTTCTTCACAAAAATGACCAATGCTCCCCAAGGAGAGACACTAGGATGAATAAATACCTTAGCAAACAACTCCTCTATCTACAAATGAAGATCCTTAATTTTTCAAATGGTCATCTAATACAAACCTTGAGAAATAGGCTCAGCCCCAGGAACAAGATATATCCTAAAGTCAATGTCACACTTAGGTGGCATCCCTAGAATCTCACTGGGAAAGGTATTTTCAAACTCCCTAAGAATATGATGATCATCAAGGGACAACTCTTGACTCTCCCTAACTCTAAATCATTAACCATCACAACAAACACCTAGAAACCCTGATGCATACATCTCCTTAATTGCATAGCCAAAATCATACACAAAGAGATGGGTCTCTGAATGGCAACTACCTCAACCTCCGTGCCAAAATCATCCAAACATTGCACTAAGTTTCATCGGCAATCAATGATTACTTGGTGAGAATCTAACCAATCCATGCCCAACACTATGTCATAAGATTCTAGGGTTATGATGTGAATATCCACCATGGTAGAGAGAGTACCAATCCTCAAACCACATCCATACACAAGGGATCCGACTACTATTCTAGATCTAGAGGCCAACTCGACTTGCCACCTAACATCCTACTTTGCTACCACTAGCCCATAGTGCTCCACTAAAGAAAAGGGGAAATGAATGAATTAGAAGCACCAAAGTCGAAAAGAATAGAAATGCTAATACCCTAAAACACACTTGTGGTCTCCACCACTATGCCTTGACGCCTTGCCTAGTGGTTATCAACCTCTGCAAACACTCTGTGAGACCTACCTACATCACCCACTATCGGCTTTGAGACATCCAACCTCTGACTGAATCCTGATGTGCTCTTCTATGGAAATTGTCTAGTTATATGACCATGTTGGCCACAAGAAAAACATCATGTACCTTTGTCATACCCCCTACCACCTGAGGGAACACTGGGTTGTTGGAAGCTACCTCTACTGGCTACAGACTATGTGCTCTAAGCTAGCTAGTTGGGATGATAATGCTTGGCCCACTACCAACTCTAGTGTTTCCTAGATTGAGAACCACTACCTTGCTGAAACTAGAAGTTCTTAGGTTTTGACTTGGAATGTTGTTGTTGTTGCTACTGCCTCTACTGCTGACCATCCTTATCAAGTGCATGATGGCTCCTAGAGGATCCCACTACCTGAGAATGGCCAGCTCAGGACCTGAAGCCTGCTGAAGGCACACTACCAATCTATACACCTATCTGAACTCCTAGTACCATGGCCAGGTTCTCCTCTACCAAATGAGCCTTCTCCGCTGCCACCTCCATGGTCTTCGACTCAAAAACATGGACTCCCCCACTAATACGAGCATCCAAACCCCTAATGAAATGTTGGACCAACATGGCCTCATCATCACCAATACTTTCATACTAGTTAAGCTCAAACAAGCTATGCTCATACTACTCCACATACTTAGCAATCTACCTCAACTCATGAAACTCATCACCATGATGTTGCCTCTAGTGGTTTGACAAAAAGTGAGCTCAAAACCTCTCTAGAAACATCTCCCAAGATATTGAACCAATATCCAAATGTAATTTATGTTCCTCCAACTACCACCATGTGGAAGAAAAACCTCTAAGGTGCATGATGGTGCATCTCACCTTGGTGTTACTACCATATGAATGCATGGAAAAACACTTGTCCAAATCAATTAGCTAATTCTCTGCCTCCAAGCAATCACTAGAACCATTGAAGGTAGGAGGGAGTGCCCTCAAGAGATCCCTCATATGACCTACTAAAATAGTCTCCTTATCAATTGTAACATCTCCCTTCCTTAGAGACCTTTCTCTCTCTATCCCCCTACTGATTACCCTCTTGTCCAAGGCCTAGGTAGGCAAGGACCTCCTCAAGAAAAGGATGTAACTGAGCTCCCTCTAACTCTTGTTGGCCATTATTTTGACCCTTGCTTCCTTGATCATTCTGAGAGCCCTGTTGTTCCTCACGATCACCCTCATGGGAACTCTAAGATGGGGTGTTCTGGCAGTTAGCCCCATGGCCACCACCTCAACCTCTATCATGACCCCTACCTTGGCCTCTATACATCTTCCTACACAAACACCACCAAAGGATAAGTCTAAGGTTGTTAGTTGAGGATGGAAAATGGGAGAACATAATCTCAAGAGTCCAAGCCACTACGACAACATAATGGGCTCATATAAATGCAGAGTACCCAGTGTTAGAGCATGGGCTCTCATACCAGGTGTAATGCTTCAGCCAAGGAACACTAGATAACAACACTAACTATTACATATTAATGGAAACTTTTTTATAAATGACTATAGAATGAATAACATAACATAATATAATAATCTAAACCTAGGTCCTATAAGGTTCCTCAATTGCGCTAATCACAAAATGAATAATCAAGATAACTAGAATTATATCATCAACTACAAAGATAACATAATTTATCTAACATAAAAGATTCATTTTTAAACACCATATTAAATGTTTCTATGATACTTACATCCATAACATGTCATCTAATAATTAGGATTAAGGATCATTTCTAGCTAATTAACATATGAAAAATACATTACATCACAATATTCATTACAATAAGGATTCATCCATAATTGTTAGACCATTACAATATTTCCAACAAAGCTTCCCTAGCACATCTGGGAAGAATACATCAGATTACATCAAGGGATACAACTAATATACAATCCAATATATAATTACACACATTACTCAATACAAGGAATCAATCAACATCACAACCATGAAATATTCCTTAAATAGACATTATTTCCATATTTCATATTACTCATTGACTTAACCACTTAATTCACCTAATTGGGTCATTTATGACAATAAGTCATAAATAACTTTAATAACAATTATTCTAAATAATGTTGTTGCTCATCATGGACTCAAACTGGCTCAAAAGAAAGGATTTAAGAAATTTTGGCTTGAGGGGGATTCTCTCAATATCATTAATAATTTGAAAAAAAGTGCTACCTTCTCTTGGACTATTGAAATTTTGATTAAGGATTCCATTGATATCCTTAATTCTTTTGATGATTATTATATCTCTCATATTTTGAGAGAAGGAAATAGTCTAGTTAAAATCTTTGCTAATTTAGGGTTAGAGGGGCCCAAGAGTGGGATTTGAATGACCCTCTTCCTATAGAGGCTATTGTCACCATTAATCATGATGCAAAAATCTAAAGGGAGTTATGATCTTGTATGGCGTTGGGCATGCATGTTTAGCATCATGTGGAAGGTTATGATATAGAGGATTGGTAATCTGGATTTGGCTTACCTTGATGGTACTAAGGAAGATATCTATAGGGAGTGGATTACTATGTTAATAAATCAACTCTTCCTTGTCTCTTTTCTCACATGGATTTTGGGCATTCTAAATATTTATTTCTCGATAATTTTCTTCACTGTTATGAGATTTGCAAAAAAAATTGACTTTGTTAGTTCGGTTGCGATGGGTGGAGACATAAATTGTGTTGAGCCTTTCTCATGTGACGTGGTTAAGAAGAAATCAAAGGTTTGGACAATTCTTGAGAAGGGAGGGTTGACGCCTTATCTTGATAGATTGCATGGTAATAACCCTCAGACGAATGCTCTATTTTCCAAGAAATAGAATAATAAGGTTCTAAAACTTGGAGGTACGGAGTTTGATGTTAACAAAGACCTCATAGCCCACATTACTGGTTTATTGATGGAAGGTATGAAGTTCTTTAGAGACAAGAAAGAAGCGCAAAATTCCATGAAAATCTTCTTCAAAGGAGAGGAATCCTAGGACCTTAAAGCGACGAAGAGTGGGGGTTATAAGAGGAAATCTATCAAGGCCCTGTGGGGGGACATTGTAGAGGAGATAATGCAGTTCATTTATCTTGAAGGTCGATATTCTACGATAAATTTTTATCACTTTGTTTCACTTAACCATATCCATCACAAGAAAAGGATTTCCTTTCCTTTTTACCTTTTGGCCTCTTTGGATGCTAGCATAATTGACCATAAGAAAAATCTGAAGAACCCTATTCTTCATGTGGGTTTGATTCTCCTTATTTTTTATTATGCAAAAGCCCTTGAGGTGGTTAAGCCACTTTCTACCCCTAAGGATATGAAACAAAAGTAGGACAAGGGTTATGAGACTATTTCTAAGGAAGAAGTGACCTGCAAAAATAGGAAAAGATGAAATCTTATCCTAGAAAAGGATTCAAAGTTGGAGGATGATGTGAATTTTGTTCTCGACTCCCTGGCTACTATGGATGAAGATATGAGATCCCTTGCTCTAGGGAAGCACAAAAAAGAGGATTTGAGCCCTAACAAGGGTTATGACACTTGTAGGGAAGAGCTCGCTGATGAAATGTTGAGTTGGAGTAGAAAATACATGAAGGATATGGCTGGGGAGGTGTCTTTGCCTCCCCCTATTTTGAAAAATAGGGAGATGATTGTGGGTGATAGTAAGAAAAAGGTGGTGAGGTCTACTAGTAAAATTCTTGAGCTAGATACTCCTCTTAAAATGTTTGGCAGACAGGATGTTGTGGGGTCTTCAGATGGTAAGGAATAGGGTGTTGTGGTCTCAGATCAGAAGAAGGACACGAAGGTTGTGGCTAATGTTGGGCAAGTTGTTGTGGACTCTCGTGTGGTGGACCCGGATAGGCAGATGAAAAGGATGGTGATTGTTGCTGAGATCGTGGAGTCCATTCAAAAATCAAAACATCGACTATAATATCGACTGTTGTTGATAAGGGTAAGGAGGTTGTTAATGTAGATAAGCTTAGCTCCTTGAATGAGGAGGATGAAGAGGGTAAATATGTTTTTAATATTGATAAAGAAAATATTGTTGATGTTTTGGGAGCCGCCAAAGAGGGTTCCATT
Organism: Sequoiadendron giganteum; assembly: GCA_007115665.2. Classification (NCBI taxonomy): domain Eukaryota; kingdom Viridiplantae; phylum Streptophyta; class Pinopsida; order Cupressales; family Cupressaceae; genus Sequoiadendron; species Sequoiadendron giganteum. The sequence continues at coordinate 106,067,487 of CM021103.1, forward strand.
GTTTTTTATAAGATTTTTAAATGGATTTTCCTTGAGCTTAATATGACTAATGTGAAAGTGAGGGGTGTTTTGAGCAAAGCGAAGGAATCCTTTGTTCAGGATCAGATTGATGATCTAATGAATTCCTTGAAGATTGTGGTGGAGGAAACACTTATGTTGAAGCAAAATCTTGAAGGAAGAATCCTCACCTTGTAAAATCACATTGAAAGGATTTATGCTAATTTGGACAAAGGTAGGGAGGGGAACAAAATTGGGTTTGATGTCAAATTTGTTGGTAATACTTCCCCTGTGGATAGTGTTAAAAAAGGTAAGGATGCTGATGATGATGATGTTGATGGCAAGTTGATGGAATGGGAGAAGCTTGATGATAAGGGTGTTGATAAGGGCTATGTTTTGATTGGTGAGGTGAAATCGGGTGGGCCTGGGGTTAGAACCCGTAAAAATACCAAAGATCAGGCATGTGCTCCTGCTCATGATCTATCTGCCACTGGGGATGATGGTGTAAAAAATATGGCCTGTGATGTGGAGGCTACAAATATTCTGAAAAATATGTAATTTTTTTGGGTGGGGTCCTACTTTTTTGCTGACTTTTTGTTGTGGTCTTGATGTGGGTTGGTTGTTATGCTTTAGTTCACTTTATCTTTTGTTTCAGCTGCTTTTTTTTGTAAAGGGTTGAGGGCCCCTTTAAAATCCATTTTTTGCCTTTAATCAAAAAAATTATTCTAAATAACTAATTACATAGTGATTTTACTGATTGACCATTAAATAATTGTGAAAGTAAATCAACATTCCTTGATTTACAAAAAAGGTAATCTAATTTGTTTACTTAAATTGAAGCTAATCACAAATCCTTCAATTAACTGAATATAAGTAAATCAATTTTCCCTACTTAATTTCCCAATTCACTTACCTAATATAATAAATTAATCGTGCATAGGTAGAAATATTCTTTTACTATAGCCATAATATATATATCTATGTATGTATGTATGTATGTATATATACATACATATATATTTGTGTATATGTTATTAACAGAATGCAGTTTACAATATAGTATATCAAATTAGAATATGGAAAACATATATATCCATACATATGTAAACATATATATATACATATATATAAATATATATGTACATATATATACATGTATATATATATATATATTTATATATATAATTGAATGCCAACATAAGATATATTCATCGAATACCAAACATAAAGCACATTCATCGATTACCAAATATAATGCATATTCATCAAATTCCAAGCATAATGTGTATTCATTGAATACCAACTATAATATATCAAATGTATAACGCAGGAATGAAATCACATTGTACAATAACCAATGAAAAATGTTGGCTAAACCCTAGAGCGTTGCTACAACAACATGTCTATAGGGAAAGGAATGCCATCCTGCCCCCATTGAGGAGGTGCCCAACTTATTACAGGATTCCTAAAAGAGATGCCAAACATGGAATGCAATGGTTTATAGGATATGCACAAAATGGATTTGTCGAACTTTCAAGAAAATAGAATTGGTAGGAGCAACATTGTATGCAACATGGAGTAGGTGTTTGCATTGTTTAACAGATGGACTCAATGAGACCTCATCACATGAAATGAAATGATTGTAGGCTATACCCAATTTAGATTTTTTGAAAAGGCTTAAGAAACTTTCAAGCAACCTAATGTGAATGGTTGGCTATAATTCCAACTTCCACTGTAGATGGTTGTGTAGGTGAGTATAACAAATTTGATGTTATATAAAGGCCCTGGTAAACACGTATGCAAGAATGGGAAGCATGGAGTAGGCGCATGAAATTACTTGACCAAAAGTCTTAAATAGATGTCATCTCATGGAGGAAAATTCTTGCAGAATATGCACCAGATTGGAATTAAAAAAAATATTTTAAAAGACTTGTTGCAAAAGTAATTGAGAAACATAAAATACGGCAAAGCCTAAAATAGAATACACTAGTAATGGAAAATATAACACTGCATATGCAGAAGAAGAGAACTTGGATCCAACACTTGGCAGAAGGAAATTTGATGTTGAGATTCAGCCTCTGATTGCATATCCAATTTCTCCAATTCCCCAATCAATTTCCAAAACCCCAAATTTCAACCCCCAATCTCCAGGCAAAAATCAACAATTTAGAATCGAGTTTTTTTTAGACTATTTTCCACCAATAATCATAATCCCCTACAGGAAATTTTCTCCAAACAAAAACATTTTTAGAGCCCCAAACATGTATGGGAAAACCAACCAACTCTCCACCAAATTATAGTTAATTTTTTAATTTATTAAGTCGATAAATTAAGCAATTAAAATTTATTCGTAATCTCAGTTTGGGTAGCTATCAAGTATTTATGGAGTAATATACTAAGCATCCAATTTCATGCAACCGAGTGAAATCATTTACCACACATCATATAATTAATTAAATGCCTGACTTAATAATATCTTATTTATTTACCAGCTTATTATTATTTATTAATTATAGCATTACATTTTAATTTATTTTATTGTTAACTATAATTATTTATTCATATATTTATATTTATTTAAAAAAGGTATTTAATGATTTATTCTACTACATAAAATAATCAAATGCATATAATCAGACAATCCAAATCAAATAAACCAAATGTCCAACCAGATACTTGACCACTAACCAAGGTCAAAAAGCAACTTCAAATAACACTAATTGACCACCTACAATACTAAGAACACTGACAAGGTATCGGATCTGATACTCATCCTCTTCAAGGATGATGGCTAGGGTAAGGGACCAAGTGATACCTCCTCTCAACTAAACCATTGGGTTTCAAGGCACGCTTAGACTTGTCAATTTAGGTGGAGTCGATGCCTAGTGCCTATAACCTTGAGCACACAAAATGGTCGTGCATACACATATACATATAATCAGGCACACAATGAAAGGGAATCACAACATCATAAGGTACTTGCAAGTGTGTGATGTGTCACTGTCCCCTTCACCCAAAAACATCATTAAGAACATCACAAACTCGTATATCAATCAGTTACATAGAAATTAGGGTAAGAACAGTCACAAGATAATCACATAATAGACATGATATGATAATCACATAGTGCTCATGATAGGGTTAGTTTTCATAATAAAGTAAATCCATATAATAATCATAACATGTGCATAAAACCTCAAATATCAAAAGTGTCAACAAGGTATCATCCTAGCAATAAGTCTAACATCAAATAATGTATCATAATTTGTCCCATCTTAAATAGATCAATTATCAATCTATCAGAAAAATATGAGAGGCACTACATGGCCAGACAAATGGCTTTTATTTTTATAAGAAATTCCTATTAGAAAATTCATAACTAATTCATAACCAAGTTAGGGTGGCTAGATAAACATCTACTATTGGTGCTTTTTCTTGCAACCCCCAATCCTAAGGATAAACACAATGCCTAGACCAAGGGATCAAGAGGTTAAGTCAAAGGTCTTGCACTATAAACACATCAGGAATAAGAAAGGCCAACAAACAAGGCTATAATCAACCTTCTACACTTTAAGCTCCACAAAACTCAAGAGGGTGTTCCTATTCAAAGATCTACACATTTAATGAAACTTGCACTAAACAACACATTGCAGATTTCTAACATGTGGATGGTTCTCAAATAAATGTATAAAGCATGTTATACATTTGATTAAATTTAGGAATAATCCCTTTGCACCTTCAATCAACACTAAGAATAGATAAATTAAGAGACATCTTCACTTAAAATACAAAAATAAATTACAATAGAATCACTCCCAAGCATAACCCCTGTGTTCTTTAATCTCCATGAAGATATAGAAAACTAGAAATAAGTTAAATTGGAAAATGGAAAATATTTATTATTTTTCAATGGTGATTCATTCCAGGGCTTGCACAATAGAAGCATACTAGACCAGTGCCTTGTCCATAACATAGTCAAAATGAAGTAACCTATCTGGTAATAGCCTAAATAGAAAACTAGTGACCATTAAATCATTACTGCCTTACAATAATCAAGTCTCATTAGGACATATGTGCAACATTCTTATAGATCCTAAATACAATACAATATATTCAATATTTGATTGAAAGAACACTTTAATAATTTCTTTGAACAAAATCCATCAATCTAAACACTTATTGCAACAAATGTGCAACAAAAACCATTATAATATTTGATTATTTTGGTTAAAAACATAATGCACACATTTTGGAGACATTACAATATGACACAATTCTTCCAAAGCTATAAACCTATTTTCTTGTCATTGCCAAAATGGATTACAACATTGCATTCTGAAATTTGATGAACTCCTAACCTAGAGACAACCCTGTACAAAATTGCAATATCTTCTCAACCTTGAGAAACTGGAACCCCCACAAATGTGACATAAATTACAATATAAAGAATAGAATAAACTTAGATTGAATCTTTGTCTGATACTTGTCACCTATTGAACCTTTAGATCTGCAACAAATTTGCATTTAAAGAGTGCCTCTTCACTCTCCATTTTCCCTCATCTTTTCTCTTCATTCTTTCAATTGAAAAGTTCTTGTCCTCTTGCATTTGCAAATCCCGTGCAACCATTTACCCTTTTTATAAGAGTAGTTTTATTGCTGCATTTTTACCTGGTAAGTGAAAATTTTCACTTTAGGGTCAAATCCATTTCTCTGGCAGTTAAAAAATGCCTTCCAACTTACATTTTAACCTTGCAAATAATTCCATAGAGCCTTCATTTCAACCTTTGTTTCCCTCATATTAATCTGACATTTTTTTTTTAAATCTAACTTCTAGGCATTTCATTTGTTCCACAATTTGATATTTATCAAATACTTACCTCACAACTGCTCGCATATGCATTCTACTTGCAACCAGTTCATTTTCATCTATCTATTTCATTTTATATCTCAGAATAGAAACTTTCACCTCCAAATATTCATTTTACAACTTGAGATTCATTAAAACAAACCAAAACATATTGAAGGTCATTTTTCCCTCACAAGCAACTCAAAATAGCATAAATTTTTTCCCAAAATACTTCCTAGACATGAGAAATGGATTGAGAAAGCTTCTAGATGATGAAACATTCATATTGAACTTGCAGACACTGAAAATTTACCCCAAATACTAAAAACGTGATTGGCTTTCATATTTTGTGAATGAGAGGATCTTTTCAAATCATTCTCAAGGATGCAAATTAATTTACTTGATGGTTAGGAATTGGAAGGAGTGGCAAGGAATTTTCCTTGCTGATGAGCATTTAATAATGGTTCAAATAATATGCAAAATATTGCAAGGGTGTGAGAAAAGTTGTAGACCATTTTTGGAAGGTATACTCAGTAAATACCTTTGATTTTTAATGGTCCAAAACCTTCCCCAAATGTTCAAATAGGGATGGGAGATATATTTATCCCTAAAGCAAGCTTCTTGCAGACTCAAAAATGCTAGAAAATGGCTTCCCCGATAGCTCACGCCCCTTCTCTAGCATCATCTGATGTAGTGGGTTGGCGAGGAAAGCGTTTACAAAGAAAATAAAACATTTAAATTTTTTTAATATGTATTGGAAATGTTTAATAAAATTCTTTGAATTGTTTTATTTCATCACACAGGCTCCCGCTCACTCCCTACTGACTTCCCCGCTAGCCTACCAACTTATGTTGATGACATCAAGTGTTGTCGCGGGCTAGTGGGCGAGCATTGTCGTAGAAAATAAAACACATGAAGGCTTCAATAAATTATGGAAAATTTAATGAGGTTTCAATAAAGTATTTAAATTTCCTCCTACAACCTTCATGGTTTCCTGCTAACTTTTGCAACTGTAGCTTTCACTGTCACAGGTTGATAGGGAAGGAAGACTTTCTAAAGTTTAATGAAATAGTTTAAAGTTTGAAATGTTAAATTTTCCCTAAAATTTCCAATGCATCTTTCACTTTAGTAACATTTAAAATATTTAAAATATTTTAAACATTAGCTTTTGAAACTTTAGGAAATAGGGGAAAATTAATTTTGCCTACCACCTAAATGGGAAAATTCACTGCGCACAAACGGAGAACCATAAATCCATGTTTTTTGCAAGTGACCATAATCAATTGTTCAAAACATGGGTTTTAAATCATATTTTTCCCAACAATTAGAATTTAGGTACTTCCTTTGTAAACTGGCCCACCGAACGTGTTCACCGCAACTAAAATACATTAAAATAATGTATCAAATGGCCTCTATTTTTGATGAAAAATGAAAATGGAACTAAAGATGTTTTAGACTAAAACAAGAAATGGGTTGCCTTCAGAATTAGGAAATTTTCATTTTTTTGAAACACCAAATTTAACCCGATCACAGTTAGAAAAGCATTAAATAGCCCATCAAAACTCATCCAAGAAGCATGAAACTGAGTAGTCATACTACCATATGTGTCAAGAAACATTCTACCATGCATATTTGCAAGATGACCTCTGAGTTGCAAAATATTAATTGACGAAGATGGACTCCGGGGTAGATTTAGTAGAATGTCGACCTAACCTTTATCGAAACAGTGAAAGGACATAGGCACTTCAAATTTTCAAAATTTGAAGGTTCCACCAGTGGCTCATATTTGGGGATCCCTTGTGGGCATGGTGCATGGTGAGATTCCAGATCTCTAAGGAGTAGACCAAGTGCCAAATCTATTGGGTTCTCTAGAACCTCTCCTTTATGTTGCATTGAAATCATTTTTCCAACTTCATTTGTTGGCCCCAAGCCCCAAAAACTGAAGTACCAATCCTTACCCCTATCAAATACTATTTTCTCCACTATTTGCAATAGATCAAGTCTAAAGACACTGCCATTATATACCTGAGAACCAACATCAAAACTAGCATGCTTAACCATATCATTGTCCTTTCCAATGTCACCATTAATTTTATCAATCAAAAATCTATGATCAAACACTATCTGAAATCCATAATCATTGTGGCATTTTACCTTATCTAGCTCATTTCCATGTTCCACTAAATTCTCATCCAACTGAACTAAAAATTGAAAATATTCATAGTCCACCTGACCATTGACATCATAAAATTTATCATATTTAGTTTGCATATTCAACATGAAACTTTCATAAAAACTTTGTTCAATAGTCAGGTCTAAAAGCATATGCCCTAATATTTTGAAGTAAAACTGTAGCTCCAAGTTCAAGAAATCAGATTGAATAAAAGAATCATATAAAACCTTTGAGTCATCCTCTATTTTTTGTCCCATTCCAAACAAGCACTCATTTTGTGTGATGAACAAAAAGTGTTCATGCATAGGCATATGCTTAGACTAACTTACATTATATTGACAGTCGCATTCATTTGAGCACTGCAAATTAGTCACATTATTATATGCCCTAGTGGTCTGAAAACAATATTCATCAAAATCCATAGCACCATTGTCATCATTCAAATTAGGGTTATCACAAGAAACATCATTCCTATCAACATCCCATGCATCAATAGACACTTCCATATTAGGTTTATACATGATTTCAAACTCATTCTTCAAACCATTATGCAATTCTAAATGAAATGCTTCAAATAAAGGCTCAAACATTTATGAACTAATAGGGTAAAAAAAAGGCATTCATTTGTGTTCACAACTTCATGTGCATCATAAGTTGATAGGTATGTCGATCGAAATTTGGAAGGTTCATTATAATTTGAAATTTTTTTATTAATAATTGAACAAGAATATTCATTCTTTTTCACACCAATGCACTCTTCATTGAATGAAAATATGTCCATTTCTATAAAGAAACAAGCATATTCCATCTCACCATTAATTTCATGAGCTAGTGGCTTCACATATAAATCTTAATCAACAAATTTCCCAATGCTATGCACATCAACATCCTCTTCATACATCATAGAATTTCCTAATCTCTACTTCATGTAAACAATCAAAAGCAGCAAGGACATAATCATGTTCATTAACATCATAAGCAACATTGTCAACATCCTTATCATCTCTAACAATATGCTTAGGATCAAGACACTAAAAAAAAATTTATCTTCAAAGTCATCATCACTCACAAAGTTAGTATGCTCCATTGATAGAAAACCTAAACTAAATTCCAAGTATTCATCATGTGAAACTTGTTCATTCACTTGTGAAAAAGTGACTTCATCAACATTTACATCATTGCATCCTTTATATAAAGAAGGCACCTTTTGATCATCCTTACAAAGCATTCATTATCCTCAAAAAAAAATTAGGAAATTCACTTTCATGGTCTTCATCACTAGAAAACTCATCACTACATAAGCTATGTTTATAATTTTCAGAATGAATGCTTAAATTTTCATTTTCAATATCTTGACCATTGATTTCTAATGAAAAATCAGCATCACTTGTACTATTTTCATTGATCAAAGCATGACATGGAATGACATCTTGCATCTCTTTTACTTCTTCATTAATCAAGACATGACATGGAGAAATTTTATGCATATCAATTTTGTCATCATAACATGTATCTTTATCTTCATCACTATTGTATCGATCTACAAGTATAATGCTTGTGGGCTGATTACAATCATTATCCACATTCAAACAAGATGGATTTTCATTTTTTGATACTCTTTTCAATTATGTGCATTGTGTTCTGATTTTTTTCAATAAGACAACCACTATTTGCATTGTGAGACATCATATGTGTTAGAAACCAAGATCACCTACATGCAATCACCTATCACATGCAAAAGACATGCAGAACCAAAGAAGATGATCTGTAAACCTGAAAGTAAAAATGCATTATTGAGAATCAATTATTACAAAGAGATCAATCCTTATGAAGGAGATCAAGAAACCCTAAAGGGAAACCCTAAATGAAACCCTAGTGTGCACACTTAATAATTAATCAATTATTAATGTGCCTAAGTTTAGCTTAAGTAACTAAAGGAATAAGTGACTTAATTAATTAACCAGTATGATATAATTAATTAAGTGTAATAACTTATTACTCTAACACCCCCCCTTAAGATGAACTTAGGAAGAATCAAAAACTCTAGAAGAAGATGCATAAAAGCAAAGATGGGTCCCGACAACTAGGACTATTCAAGTACCCATTTACAAATGCAAAAAAGAGGTAGAGAAGGAAAACCCAATGGGAAAAACCCCCTACAATGAGATGACATGCTGCAAAGAAGCATTGGAAGAACACTGTAGAGTAACACTGGAACCGCAATCTGGCAAGCAAGGAAAGATACTTCTGTCTACAAGAAACCATATCGGAATCATAATGATGCAATAGCAGACCCGATGCCATGGAACACTCAAAAACTCCAAATGGGAACAACCCTAGAATCTATGAAGCAGTAGTCGATTATTCAATGAATGTGATACTGAAATGAAGTGCAAAGATGCAAGGTGCACTCTCCCAACTACCAAAACATCCAAGTAATCTCCAAAACACCCATCAGGCCAAATTTGGATTAATGATAAACTTGGGAAAGATATAGAAAAAAGTGAATCGACAACAACATAGAGCTCCTCAATACCTTTCCAATGCCGCAAAGATAGTGAAAATCGAAGATCGTGGAAAAAAGTTATGAGCTCGAAAGCATAAAATAAATATCTAACTTCAAACAGCAATAAATGCAGCAAAACAAAAAAAAAAAACTATAAAATAAACTACACCACAGGAAAGTGGTCAAAACCAACTTTCCGGCGATATCTCATTTGCCCGATTTCGATACCGTATGCTCAAGTTATGCCAAAAACAAAAAAATTGCTCCTTGAAGGCAAATCAGGGCTAGGAGGGGGCAAAGAGGCCATATGGCTGATGACGTCATGCTGATGTCAGCACTTTACTGCAACAAATTTGATGGCCATTTGGCCATCGCCGCAAAAAAAAACCCCTGCATAAAAAATTGGAAGAGCCCCTCATTGCTGATATGACCAAGGGCAGGAGCTGAGTAGTCAATCGGGGGTTGGGCGCATAGCGCCCAGTCCCCCATAGGACCTCGACCTGGAGAGAGGGCCCATGAGGGCTGAGGAGGCAGGTGATGGAGTGAAAAGGTATCACCGGTCGCCGTTGGATGGCACGGTGGCGGTGCAGCTCTTTTGTATTGGCAGTGCCAAAATTTGTAAAAAAACCATGCGTTTTTAATATTTTTTTTATTTTTTTTCGAAGTTTATGCCTCGTGAAGTGTGCCAGGGAGGCCGTACGGCCTCCCTAACAAAAAGTTTTTGCCTCAAAAACCAACTGCTTCAAAATGGACGACTTGACAGGCATTCCTAGGGTTTTGGGCACTCTGAACGTGATGGTGACGTTCGTTTGAGCCCAAAGTGTCCCAAAAAATTGGCTACCCCCAGATCTTACAAAAAAGATGTTTGTGGAAACCTTTGCACTTGAAACTCACTGAAAGGCCATATCTTCATATCATGAATAGGTAGCTACAGGTCTAGAGCTCTGATACCATATTAGAAACCAAGATCACCTACATGCAATCACCTGTCACATGCAAAAGACATGCAAAACCAAAGAAGATGTTATGTAAACCTCAAAGTAAAATTGCATTATTGAGAATCAATTATTACAAAGAGATCAATCCTTATGAAGGAGATCAGGAAACCCTAAAAGGGAAACCCTAAATGAAACCCTAGTGTGCACATTTAATAATTAATCAATTATTAATGTGCCTAAGTTTAGCTTAAGTAACTAAAGGATTAAGTGACTTATTTAATTAACCAGTATGATATAATTAATTAAGTGTAATAACTTATTACTCTAACAATATGTTGTGCATAATCACATTGGGCTCCTTCAAAAATCTTTATCCAATCAAGTACTTGATCAAAACTATGAGGTTTCAATTCCTTTGGCAAAGCACTCAGCCTTGGCTCATAGATTTCATAAAACAAATCAATGCATGTTGAATCCTCAAGTCTGAAATTTTTGGGTGCCTTCAACAAGGCATCCAAAAACCTTGCAAAAAAATCATATGGTGATTTTCTCTTGTGCCTCTTCATGTCAAACAAATCTTGAACAAAAGACATCTGATCAACATTGCTCAAATTTTGTTGATGTTAAACTTGGAGTTCATTGTGATTTGTATGTTGTAATGATGGAAAAATTGGAACAAAAGAAGAATTATCATCTTGACAATCATTTCTATTGTCTGATCTATGAATTCCATTTTCATGAGGTTTGCTAGGATAACCAACACTTGTAGCCATGTATCCCTTCATCATTGAATATTTTGAGTTGTTTTCAATATCCATAGAAATTTGATATGCATGATGAAGTATTGTAGGCTCTTTATCTCTTAATGGATAGCTTGTTTCTTCATCAAATGCACCAAGGTAAACAAACAAGCACAATGCATCATTTGATCTTATACTTTTAAGAATGTCACATAATGTTTTTTTCAAATCTGAGATTGAAAGCAAGAACCAACTCATCTCTTCCTTCTGGATGTTCATAATTTTTTGTTTCACTGAACTTGGATTAATTCTTTCACCAAACTGTTCTATGAATGTTGCCATGAACTCATTCCACAAAGAGAGAACACACTGGAAAATATGCAAAACAATCTCTAGCATCTTACTTCAAATATTGAAAAATAACTTCATGACCACATCTTCATGACTTATCTCATAATCTCCCATCAAATTGGAAAAATATTGCAGATGTTGAGATGTTGATTCTGAGTTTTTCCCTTTTGAACTTTGGCAATTGTTCCCTAAATTCATTAGGAACAATGACTTGGAAACCTAAAATACCATTAAAATTTAATGGTCTATATCTTTCAATAGATAAAGACCTTCTCTGAGAACATGGCTAGAACTATGGTTGTTGTTGCATTGTAGGATTTAAAAATATAGAAAGAAAGTCCTCATAACGGTCTTTATACGAATATTTATGTGATTTATGCTTATCCTACTTACAACCATTAACTCTCAACTTTCTCAACTCTCTTTCTATTGGTGCTAACACTCATTGAATAAGGGAAAATATTTTTTTCTAGGAATTTCAAACATGGTTTTCATACATAAGCTTATCCTTATTAAATCCAAAAAATACATTGATATGTTGCGGTTGCTGCAAATTTTCTTTCCTGACTAGAAATCTTTATAGATATGAAACATTCTTCACATCTTCATTAGGTTATTTTCACAGATTCACCACCTCTCTTCATATAATACTAAACTTCAAGCAATATGAAGCAATTTGAAAGTTTAGTTTCATTTTGGGTCTTCTCCAATAGTAGAGTCACACACAACTTCTTTAAATTTGCTACAACAAAACTTATCCGGGTATGAAAAATTTAATATCTGAACCAAATGTTCAAATTCATCAAATGCTTTGACTCTTTCCAAATGGGCACTCTTTTGATCTCCCCACCAGAGTCACCAATCTATTGGTGTTTTTTCTTGCAACGCCCAGTCCTAAGGAAAAACACAATGCCTAAACTAAGGGCTTAAGAGGTTATGACAAAGTTCTTGCACTATCAACACATCAAAGAAAAGAATGACCAATGAACAAGGTTATAATTATCCTTCTACACTTTGAGCTCCACAAAACTTAGGAGGGTGTTCCTATTCAAAGTTCTTCACATTTAATGAAACTTGCATTATAGATTTATAACATGTGGATGGTTCTAAAATAAATGTATAAAGGATGTTATACATTTGATAATTATATTTATGCATAATCCATTTGCAGCTTCAATCAACATTGAAAATAGATAAATTAAGAGACATATTCACTTCAAATACACAAAGAAGTTACAACAGAATCATTCCCAAGCATAACCCTTGTGTTCTTTAATCTCCATGAAGATACAAAAAACTAGAAATAAGTTAAATATGAAAATGGAAAAGATTCATTAATTTTTACAATGGTGTTTCATTCCAAGGTTTGCACAAAAGAAGCATACTAGACCAATGCCTTTTCCATCACAAAGTAAAAATGAAGTAACCTAGATCTGGTACTAGCCTAAACACAAAACCAGTGACCATCAAATCATTACTGCCTTATAATAATGAAGTCTCATTAGGACATATATGCAATATTTTTATAGATTCTAAATGCAATATAATATATTCAAAATTTAATTGAAAGCACACGTTAACATGTTCTTTGAACAAAAGTCAGCAATATAAACACTTATTGCAACAAATGTGCAACAAAAACCATTATAATATTTGATTATTTTAATTAAAAACATAATGCATACATTCTAGAGACATTACAGTATGACACAATTCTTCCAAAGCTACAAACTGATTTACTTGCCATTAACAAAATGGATTACAACATTGCATTATGAAATTTGAAGAACTCCTAACCTAGAGACAACCCTATACAAAATTACAATATCTTCTCAACCTAGAGAAACTAGAACCCCCACAAATAAGACAAAAATTATAGTATAAAGAAGAGAATAAACCTGGATTGAATCTTTGTCTAACACTCGTCACCTACTGAACCTTTAGATCTACAAAAAAATTGCATTTAAAGAATGCTTCTTTACTCTCCATTTTCCCTCCTCTTTTCTTTTCATTCTTGCAACTGAAAAGTTCTTATCCTCTTGCATTTACAAATCTCATGCAACCTTTTACCCTATTTGTAAAAGTAGTTTTACTACTGCATTTTTCCTTCGTAAGTGAAAATTTTCACTTTTGGGTCAAATCCATTTCATCGGTAGTTAAAAAATGCCTTTCAACTTGCATTTTAACCTTGCAAATAAATCTAGAACGCGTTCATTTCAACCTTTTTTTCCCTATAATTAATCCAAAATTTGATTTAAACAACTAATTTGTAGTCATTTCATCGATTCCACAGTTTGACATTTTGTCAAATACTTACCCTACAACTACTTGCATATACATTCTACTTGCAACCAGTTCATTTTCATCTATCTATTTCATTTTGTATCTCAGAATAGAAATTTTCACCTCCAAATCTTCATTTTGCAACTTGAGATTCATAGAAACAAAGCAAAACATATTGTAGGTCATTTTTCCCTCATAGGAAACTAAAAAATGAATAAAACGTTTCCCAAACTGCTTCTTGGACATGAGAAATGGATTGGAAAAGCTTCTGGGTGAAGAAACATTCATAGTAAACTTGCAAACACTCTAAAAATTTGCCCCATATGCTAAAAACGTGATTGAATATCATATTATGTGAATGAGAGGAGTTTTTCAAATCATTCTCAATGATGCAAAGAAATGTACTTGATCGTTAGGCATTGAAAGGAGTGGTAGGTTAGTTTCCTTGCTTATGAGTATTTAAAAATGCTTCAAATGATATGCAGAATATTGTAGGGGCGTAAGAAAAGTTGCAAACCATTTTTGGAATGTAAAATTAACATTTCTTTGATTTTAATTCTCCAAAACCTTCCCCAAGTGTTCAAATAGGGATGGGAGACATATTTATCCCTCAAGCAAGCTTCTCGTAGCCTCAAAAAAACCAAAAAGTGGCTTCCCCACTAGTCGTGCCCCTTCTCTCACACCAACATTTGATGTAGTGGGTTGGTGGGGAAAGCATTTACAAAGAAAATAAAAGCTTTCCAAAGGTTAAAAATTTATTGGCAATGTTTAATAAAATGTTTTGAATGCTTTTATTTCCTCACACAGGCTCCCGCTCACTACCTGCTTACTTCCCCACTAGCCTGCCACCTTCTATTGACATCAACAAGTGGGTTGGCGAGAAAGCACTGTCGTAGAAAATTAAAATGTGAAGGCTTTAATAAAGTATGGAAAATTTAATAAATTTTAAAAGAAGTATTTAAAACTCCTCATGCACACTTGCTTGCTAACTTCTGCAACCATAGCTTTCATTATCGTGGGCTGGCAGGGAAATAAGACTTTCTAAAGTTTAATAAAATATTTTAAAGTTTGCAATGTTACTTTTTTCCTAAAATTTCCAATACATGTTCACTTTACCTTTAATAACATTTTAATATTTTAAACATTGGCTTTTGAAACTTTAGGAAATAGGGGAAAATTAATATTCAATACACACAAAGGGAGACCCTAGAGTCATGATATTTTAAGAGCAATCATTATCAATTATTTGAAACATGGGTTTTAAATCAAATTTCACCCAAAAATTAGAATTAAGGTAGTTCCTTTGTAAATTGGTCTATCGAACGTGTTTGCCGCATCTGAAATGCATTAAAATATGTATGAGATGGCCTCCATTTTTTATGAAAATGGAATTGAAGATGTTTTAGACCAAAAAATAAATGAGTTGCCTTAAAAATTATGACATTTGCAATTTTCTAGAACACCAAATTTAACCCGATCATAGTCAAAAAGGCATTAAATAGCCTGTTGGGTCTCAAAAATATAAGTTTGAACCACAAGAGGTTTCCAAGCTCTCACAACGCTTTTCGCCAACATACAAGGCCAATTGATGCAATTGAACCTTCTTCTCTTTAGGTTCTACTAGACCAAGGTGGGTGAACCTATGTGAATGATGCAGATTGAAATGTATTTCCTGTGAAACAATCTACCCACAATGGCAAAGGGAAGTGGGCAAATAAAATCACTACAACTACTCCTACTCCTATTGCACAAATGAAAGGTTTTGAATAAGTTGTTTGATATGAAATTAGGTCTCTGGGTTGTGGCAGATCAGTGCCTTCTATCCACATGGGTAATTGAGTCAAAAAATAGAAAATGACATGTGTTTTCCTTCTTTGTTTTAATTCAAGTTGTTAGCCACTTTATAAAATAAAATCTTATGACTAGTATAGAATTTTATTTATTTATGGCTTGCACAAATTATGCTTGAATGTTCTCTAACCTGGTTCTTCTTAAATTATCCAAAAGAAATCTCACAAACATTGTGACTTACTTGAAGGGATTTAATTCTGATTTGCAAACACCAGCAAATAAAAATCACACAAAGTGAAAACATGCACTTTGATGAATCAAGATTATGCTTGATACATTAATTCAGATGATTAAAATACTTCGAATTGGATAGGACCAAGATAAAAAATAATACAAATTATATCATCTCAACAACTGAACTCAAAAATATTTCACCAATTTATGAACATGTTCTCCATTGCATTGTTTCAGGAAGGTTTGTACATTATTCCCATTCCCAGTCTTATTTTCTGAGAAATCTAACTCCTACTCTAACCACTACCTCTCTTCTATCTCCCCCCTCCTTTGCAACTGAATTTTCAAATCATTTATACATTACATTCCAAGCATTGCAACCTTTCACATTCCTGTTACAATCGTTTTGTATTTGTTAGCAGAAATTAAAATATTTAATTGCATTGCCTTATCAGCAAATCAAATATTTAAAACTATAGTCATGCTTTGATTTTTAGCTTTATAGCTTTTCTTGCCTTTATGTTTCACTTTATGCCTTGTTGCTAAGTCTTCATTTACACTTACCGCTCTACCGTGGTCAACTTGTTGACCAGCCGCAGTATTGCGGTGAGACTGTCACAGTCCCTTCTTCACTATTACTATGGTCTTCGTTCTACCCACTGGCTGTATGGCAGTGACCATCTTCAACCATCGTCCTTATTGCCTGCTAACCCTCCACCGCGTTACTGCAGCCTCTTTATTGTCTGCCAGCAGTAGCGCGGTGCCAACATTAACTGTCATACTATTCAACCACCGCGTTCACCACGGTCTCCATCCCAAATGGCCACGGTACCGCAGTAGCCTTTCTACACCGTCGCCTTTGCTCATCGTTGCGTCGCTTACCAGCTATCTCACCGCCTACTGCAACACTGCGGTCAATAAATTGACCACGCATGGTGGCACGGTAAACATTTCCAGCCTGCCCCTTAGCCGCCACCCATGATACTATAAGCCACCCTGAAAGGGGCCGCAATATAACGATAAAAAGGTGATGGTGCATAAAATGTAAGTAATATGGCAATGCTTATAAGGTATTTTAGCTTTATGAAGGTGATGAAGTGAAATATTTTAGGAGCAAGATAGGAAAAGGGCATGAATAAATAAAGTCCCTTAGGGTATTGATGGAAAATTTAGGCTAAAAATGGGAAAAAACTCTAGGGATTTTTGAAGAAATTTTTGGGTTCTAACATAGACCATCAAAACTCATCCAGAAGGCACAAAACTGAGCACACATACTACCATATGTACCAAGAAACATTCTACCACAGGGATTTGCAAGATGACCTCTGAGTTGCAAAATTTTAATTGGAAAAGATGGACTCAGGGGTAGATTTAGTAGTATGTCGACCTAACCTCTGTCAACACATTAAAAGGACATAGACACTTCAAATTTACAAAATTTGGAGGTGCCAACACCTACTTTTTTTTTTTTTTTCCAAAAAATTTAGTACTACTACATTGAAATTTCAAATTTTAACCAAATAGATTTACTTTTTTCCAAGAAATGACTAGTAGCTTAGAAACTACATTCAATTTGCTATAAATTTTGCTCTTATATTTTTTTCAAACTATGTTAATAACCTATTCAAATTTTATGTCAAGTTGTGTAACTCTATTTTTCTGAATTTCCATTGCCACTTAGAGGCCTAGTTTGGCCCCTCATGGTCCTACACTAACCCAAAATAAAGGGGTGGATCAC
The DNA here is from genome assembly GCA_007115665.2 of Sequoiadendron giganteum. Taxonomy (NCBI): domain Eukaryota; kingdom Viridiplantae; phylum Streptophyta; class Pinopsida; order Cupressales; family Cupressaceae; genus Sequoiadendron; species Sequoiadendron giganteum. Next base: position 106,085,084 of record CM021103.1, read on the forward strand.
ATTTCATTTTTCATTTTTTAAGATATTTCCACTTTAATTTTTTTTTAAAAGTTATATAGTTAATTAAAAATTAGTTAAAAAAGGCATAAACAATGTGATGTTAGGTATTTTACATGCCAAAGTGATTTGTGAAATATTTTATAAAATATAAATATTTAATGGGAGCACAATAGATGCTATGTTATTAGTTTCCAACAAGAGTAGGAGCACTTTGTTTGCTCCCCCTATTTGAACCTCTTAATCTCCACTATTATTTTAGAAAATAGTAGTTTAAAAACTAGAGTCTAAAAGTATGATTTTTTTTCTTCTCACATATTTTAACTTTTGAGTGCGACTATCTTCAATTTCTCATCCACATTGATTTTTTGTTGATTTCAAAAGAAAAAGTGGCCCCATTTTTTACACCATTTTGGTCTCCCATTCCAATGGACATACCACACATCCATATCTTTCTTTTCAAATTTAGAATTAGAACCAACCTTGTTTTTCTTTTTCTTTTCTTATATTTATATTCTTTCAAGTGACTTCTCATATTTTTTTCATCTATATTCCCAAATTCCTTCAATATACCATAAGTATTCAATGCCAAATTGGCACTCATGGAATATTTCCTCCTCATCTATTTCAAGATGGATCTAACAACATAATCCACCTTTAAGGCAACATAAGTTCCCCCAATGGCCAAAATAAGTTGATCCTATGAATTAGGAAATGAACACAACAAATTCTTCATACTTTTTCATAACCACTAAACTTAACTACACCATCAACATATTGAATACATTTAAATTTTCTATAATTTATCCACCTTATTCCATTCTCAAATAATAGAGCTTCTTTCATAGAAACAACTTGCTAACGAAAGACTTTGGTTAATAAACTTCACCCAATTTTTTCCATAATTTCTTTGTAGTAGTTTCTTTGTCAACATTAATCAAAATATTGTCTACACATCATAGTCTTATATGGTACCTTTAGCTTTCTAATCCATAATGGAATTTTGTGTAGCTTTGATTATATTTATAGGTCTATAAATTTTCTCATCTAGGAAAACTCACAAATATTGATCATCAACCAATAAATCTTGTATTTTTGTCTTCCACAACTCAAAAATCACACCAAAAAATCATCTACCTCAATTCTCCCTAATATGATTTCCATTTATATTTCTTGCATAATATCACAAATTTCTCTTCTACACAAGCTCCCACTAAACTTTGGATTAGCTCAAAAAACCTAACAACCTAGCAACTAGAGTCAAAGTTGATTAGACTCTTCTACCACTCTGAAGGAAGAAAAGGTATTGTAGATTGGGTTTTCTGAATTCGAGGAAATATGCATGAATCAATAATAGCAATGACAATTGTCTAATTCAAGCAATTAAGACCCTAATCCAAAAATGAAGTATAAATGAACATACAAACCTAAATAATAATGCAATAAACCTCAAATCCCTATGTCATAATTGAATCACCTTCATTACTCTTCTCCATTTTTCTTTATGTGTTCTTAGAAATATAGTATGCAATATACTCAATGAGCTTGATGTTGACAACCTAATAGCTTGATCTCGATAGAAAAACTTTAAAGACTATGGTTGTAAGGTTGAAATGAAGACAATGACTTTCTTTTGTAGAAATCCCAATTCAAATAAAGGGCTAAGATTAGATGATGAGGTATGGTGATCAATGGACAAGGTTGATTGAGACAAGGATAGGGGTGAATGGACGGAAATTTGAGAAAATAGTTGAGATTTAGGGCTTGGCTAGGAAAATAATAAATTAAATAATAAGAAACATTATTTAATTTAGGAAAGGGTGAGAGATGAATAACTAAAAAATAAAAATATTACTTAATTATAAAAAAGAGGTGAAATTGTAAAATATTAAATAATTAAAAATAATTATTTAATAAAAGAAGGAGACAAATGACAAATAATTAAAATAATTCTTTAGTTATGGAGATAAGAATATGATAAATAATTAAATAAATAAAAATTATTTAATTATGTCAAGAAAAATGAGTAATTAAATAATTAAAAAATAATTATTTAATTATAGAGGAAGATAATAAGAAATAATTAAATAAATAACATTTATTTAATTATAGATAGAAAAGGACAAGTTAGTGACGTAATTCAAATAAATTGATATTTATTTAAAATAATCAAAGACAAAATAAGGTAAAGTGAATTAATTAAATAATTAGGAATTATTTAATTAATAGAGGAATTATGACATTATATTTAATTAGGCTAAGAATCAATGATAAAATGTTGCTTGCAGGCTCAAAACATTTTTCAATGTCTACATTTTACCTCTCTTTGATATAATGTGATTTTGAGTGTTGTGTCAGAGAATAATGATGAAAACTTAGCCCAAGATATGCCCCAGTGGATGCAGGGTAGGATTATGCCCCCTCGGGAAAATTAACAAATTTTTAAAAAATTCTAATTTTTTTTGGAAAATTTACCTATAATCTAATTTGATAGGTGCAAATGCATTGGCGACGAAAAAACTAGGCTTAAAAGGTGATCTAGGACCTAATATTTGAGTTCAAAGGAAAAACTTGACACATCTAGTTATGAGGATAGGGGCCCATTAGGTCAAATTAGGTTATAAATATACCGTAGGGGAGGTGAAAATAAGTCATTTGTGTAATTTTACTATTGGTGATTAGGAGCTTTGGCTTAGGATTTCTTGTGAAGCTACTGCCAAAATGTTGCATGTTCCAATTGTTGCACACCATGGGTATCGAGTACAAACATATGGATGCAAGGAGGGATCAGGTGTGGTGGTATATATCCAACCCTTTCTTTGTGATTTTGTCATTTTTAAGAAAAAATTAGGGCTCAAAAAAGGGAAAATAGATCTTGTGCAGTTTCTACATCGTAATTGTTATCACATTCATTGTAATTGAAGGGCAGTTCACTATAACTATTGTGATGCGTTGTATTTTTTTAGGATAGGTTATATGTAATAAGTGACTCACAATTGTAAACTACACCACAACCATCATGGTGTGACATAAGTGAAGGCAGGAATGATGTAATTGTAATTGTGCAATGCAACTGCATGACAAAATGACGTATTTGTAAAATGGCAAGGCAATTAATAGTGCAAAACATATGAAGGACAAAATGACACATTTGATTGGAAAATTAATTTAGACATTTTTTTATTTTTCTTTTAATATGCAATATATCACATAAGTTAATTTAGATATTACAATTGTCATGACACATTTTTTGATGGATGCAAGTGAGACTAGATCCTATTTACACATGCAATATTTGACCAGCCTCCTTTGCTCTGAGAGATCATTTGGTCATGGAGGAGCAAGACACGTTGACTACACTAGGACTTTACCATGTGACATTTTATGCCTACAGTGTGGGAAAACAAGGGCCTTTTGATAACACTTGTGAGGTAATGGAACTCTGAGATGAGCTCCTTCCATTTGTCGACTAGGGAGGCTCTTGTGACCCTAGAGGACATATGCAGGATCCTAAGACTTCCTATACATGATGAGAGGGTAGTCTATGACACTGGGTAGGGATTGGTAGCCATATGATAGGTTTTCGAGATTGACTCCTTGATAGAGTTGGGAGTAGAGGACTACAAGATCCGATGGAATACTCTTGCCGATAGGTACCATAGGCTTGTGGTGGTACTATGTAGTATGATCAGAGGTGTAGTTTGTCTAGATAGATGAGGATATTCATTTCTAGTGGGGTGGGGGAGATGTTAGAGGGTATGATGGAGGAGGCGATGGTCTATGCCTAGGGACCTTGCTTATTAGCTATGTTATATTTGCATTTGCATGATGTGGCCTATAGGGATGGTTAGAGAATTATTGTGGCACTACCTTATTGATGGTATTGTCTTGGGAGCACATTGTAGTGTTCCAACCTCTTGTGGATAGGTATCTAGGTTTAGGAATATAGTATGTTTATATCTATAGAAGGGTAATGACACATACTAGTGTAGGGGATTTTAGCTATTGGCGACATGCTATTCACCATAGTACAAGAACACCAAGTACTTGATTAGTTAGACTATTCAGACAACATACTATAGAGAGAAACCTACTTGAGAGGTTGTTGAGATAGTACAATGAGAAACAAGGATTGCCAGTAAGAGTTGTAGAGTTTGTGAGGTCAACTCGAGAGTTCACATAGTGCGGAATGATGATCAACATCTAGGTAGCACTACAACAGATCGTAGGGTTACAACTAGTCTAGTGGGGAGAAAAAGTTGATGTTGCCAATGCAGGAATGACCATGGAGTATGATGAATGGTGGGTGGCACACATGCCCACACCGTTTACTGATCTAGATCAACTAGTGCCTATAGAGAGGATGGGCAAAGCATGATGAGGTAGGTTGCGACACCAAAGAAGAGGTAGAGAAGATGATGGAGATGGTGACAAAGGTGATAGGGTGATGGTGGTAGAGGAAGAGGTGATAATATATGAGGGGATAGAGGTCAAGGTAGAGATGGAAAAGATCAATGGGGGAGAGAAGGAGTACCTTTGAGAGTAGCATAAAGAATGGGCCAATGGATGCCACCCATCCAAGAGGAGGGGGAGCATATGGAGGTAGAGATGGAGGAGGTCGAAGTGGAGGAGATCGTAGGTGATGTAAGTGAGGAGGTTGAGGAGGATTTTTTCGGAGAGGATGAGGCTACTATGGAGGAGGGTGCTAGAGATGTAGTGATCATGGGAGAGGGCATGCATGACATCCCCATCTAGGAGTTCATTATGGATGTTATGGAGGAGGAGACTAAGGATACTAGACAGGGGCCTTAGGCATAGATCTAGTCTCTACAAGCCTAGGTACTGGCATTAAATGTATAGGTATCTCAGATACCAAGGCTATAGGGATAGGTGAAGACACTCACTATAGAGAGCGATATGACAGTGATCAGGTCACAAAGGGTTGACCAAAATTGCATAGAGTTCAGTGCAATAATGAGTGGGCGCACTACTAATTTAGTACAAACCCTATATCAAGCCAACATGGAGGCTCAATATTACAAAGACATATATGACCGAGCCATGCCAAGGATTGCTAGAGAGCCAAGCTTCCAGAGCTAGAGTAGTAGCAGGAAACATTCATGAAGGACTCAAAGTAGTCTCGAGGTCTCACAAAGATGATCCTCTCCATATGACAAACCATTAGTATCACAACAGAAGGAGGAAAGACCATCAGGGTCAGGAGAGGAGGGTGGCACAGGCTAGGCCTATTTTCAAATGTTTCTATTATATACATTTGGACACTTATACTTTTTCTCGAGCCTCTTAGCTCCAATTTTTGGACACAACATGATATTATATGGTGACATTATTTTTTGATATATATGTGAGATACATTATTTTTGGTGGTGACTACATGATGCTTATGATTCTATGTGCATGCTTCTGTATGATTTGGATGTATGATGTGATACCGTAATTATGAATTTTATGTTTATGTGATGCTCCTGTGATGTGGATCATGGATTATGATATCACGTTATGGATATGCAATGTATTTTTTTATGCTTATACATGTTTATGATATGTGAATGGATAGATGTACATGATTACTTTATATTATGATGTATGTGATGATGTATGGATGAATTTTTATATTCTTATGACATGTTTCTTATATGATGTTTATATGGATATTTTTGGAATTTTCTAATGCAATATTGATGTTAATGATGGCTATGATATCCTAACATGGTTATAGATGTAGGATGGTACTAATAATGCATTTTTTTCATCACGGTATGCCATTAGAAATCTGCGACGGATGGATGGAAAGGATGTTAGTTCAAAAAGGAGTGAGTGGAGAACAAAATGGATAGATGAAGCAAATGAATTAGGACTTGCTATCAAGAGATCTTTCTAATAATAAATGATCAAGCTATTATTTAATTGCATAATTATAATCATAGAAATTATTATGACAATGGATGACAAACACCAAGATATGACATAGACCAAGGTGTGATATGTTATCCCTTGTGAAACAGACATGTGACAGACAAGGAATGCCACCATACAGACTAGGAACTCTAGAACCTTATCAAAACATGTGAGGAAGTAACCACAAAGGACATTGATCTTGACACAAGAAAGTGTTTGATTTGAGATTTAGCTTGCATAGGATTTTTTTATTATGCTAAATGGAAAATTCAAACACATATAAGGAACCAAGTTGCCCCAGTCATAATGCCAAGACAAACCACAAACATAAATCAAAGAGAAAAAAAAGTCATGATCCATTATCACTCATCTAAATCCTTCTTGGGACATCCTCAAGGGGCATAATAACATGACCAAACATAAATAAATAAAAAAGATAAAACAAAGTAGACCGAAAGAGTCAACAACCATTTAGATCATTTTCCAAATATTCTTTGTATGATCAAATTTTTGATAGTGATAATGTTTGGTTTCAGAAATGACACACCTCGTATAAGACCAATGATGAATTGGACCTAATTTCAATGATGCAACAACCTATATAAGACAGTTTAGCAAGGCGGATAGACAAAGTCTAGTTTCAAGAATGAAGCATGTAGTATAAGAACAATGATGAACTGGATATGGTTTTGACAATGCCACAACCTATATAAGATTGCTTACTTGTTTGATCGTTTTGATTGTTTAGGCAATTAAACTATGACAATTGAATACTTGTTGGACAGTTTTCTTATTGCTTCAAGAATTTGATAGGCTTAATTCTCTTGTTTTATTGTTGTTTGTGTCTACTCAAAATTTCCACCTTAGTGAAGGTCACTTTTATTATGAGACCTGGACAATGACAGGTTTAGATCATGTTATGAAAAGCCCTAAAGGAATGACCTAGTGCCTTGAGGGCTCATAAATGATGGCCTTTTCTATGTTATACATGCAGAGACATAGTAGTTTGATATTGACTTTGACCATAGATATTTTATTATGACAAGTGGATCATGACTGACTTGACTTGAAATACCCTAAAGGACTAACCTAATGCCTCAGGGGCTCATCAATGATGTCCTTGCCTACGTAAAGTCAAATAGGAAACATAGTTCAACCGGTTGGACTGATAATGAATTTATTTTTGGAGTTTTTTGACACTATTTAATTTTTTTGGCTTTTGATGTTTTCTAATTTTTTTGGATTTTAACATTTCTGATTTTTATTTTTTGGAATTTGGTGTTTTCTATTTATTTTTTTGGATTTTGACGTTTTCTATTTCTTTTGGATTTTGATATTTTTTATTTTTTGTGTTTTTGATGTTTCCTATTTTTTTATGGATTTTCACATTTTGAATACTACTACCATGCCCAAGATCCCATATGAAACCCTAGTCCAAGAATTTCCCCTAGTTAGGTATAGAACCAAGTTATTATGGGTGAGAGGATAGGCAAAATTGTTATGAATGGATATGAAAGGCAAAGGATGCTAAATATCAACGGGTATCAAGCCACAAGAAGGATGACCAAGCCTTATTATGGGTGGAATGATATGTGTGAAAGATGGGTGAAAGTGGGAAAACCAAATAGAATGACGCTTGTTTATCAGGTTTTCAGCATGGCACTTATCCAAAGCGCCACCGTAGTGGTTTTCAGTATTGGACGTATTATTTCTATTTACTATATTATTTTTTTATTTTATTTTTTTCAATTTTTTCAATTTTTTGGTGTCACCAAGATGCTTGTTTGCCATGTCTTCATCAAGGTGACAATTTTTTTTTTGTATATATATTTTTTACTTTTGATGGGATTCTCTGAAAGCTAGGTATAGTACCTATGAAGGTGCATACTGTTGATAGGCTCTAATATTGGTTCACCTTCTAGAGTAGAAAGATGATAAGAATTGGATCCATATGCTACTATTATGATATAAGGACCCAACTAATTAGGGTTGAAATTTCATGGTTTTTCTCTCTATTTAATTTTTTGGATTTTCTTTCAAGACTAGGTCACCAATATCAAAATTCCTAGCTCAGACTTTCTTATTGTAGCTACGACGGAGATAGTTTTGATCTTCTTGTAAATGGAAAATTGCATTTTATTGCTTCTCATCCAATAACTCTAGCTTGTGCAAACAAGATATATAAAATTCTTCATCATCAATAAACTATTGCATAGATACTCTTTGAGATGGTAACTCGACCTCAATGGGAAGAATGGCTTTGAATTTGAAAACAAGGGAATATGGAGTGGTTCCTATGGGAGTGCATATTATATTATGACAGGCCTATAATATAGTATTGAGTTGGATGTGCTAGTCATAGCCAACATCATCGACAGTCTTCTTTAGGATTTTGAGAATAGTTTCATTACATGCCTCAACTTGACCATTTCCTTGCGGATAGTATGGAGTGGAAAAATTATTTTGGATATGGAATCTCTCACACAGATCACAAACATCATAATTTTGAAAGGGATGGCCATTATTTATGACGATAGATTGGGGAAAATCATACTAATATTTGATGTGATTAAGGATGAACTTGGTTATTTGTTTACCGGTGATATAGGTCATTGGAATAGCTTCAATCTGTTTAGTAAATTATTTATTTGCAACAAGGATGAACTTATGACCATTGGAAGAGGTAGGATGGAACTTTCCCATGAGGTTGAGTCTCCACTGAGAGAAAGACCATGTTGACATAATTGGATGAAGTTCCTAAGTAGGTGCATGCACAAGATCTCCATGTATCTAATATTGGTGATATTTCTTGAAAAAGTGGTAGGCAGTACATTCCATAGAGGGACAATAATATCGCATTCACATAAACTTCTTGGCTAAGGTAGGACCAGTAGATTTAGCTCCGTATATACCACTATGTACCTCTTGTAAAGTTGTGTTTGCTTCATTTGAATCAAGGCATCTTTGGAGGGTGCTATCTAGGCTACGACAGTAAAGGGTATCACCGATGATGACATATTTGGATGCCTGTTGGATAAAGGTCTTGTGTTGGTTAGAGGACAAGTTGGGAGGGAGAATTTGGTCATGCAAGTAGTCATAAAAAACTTTGTTCCAAGGTGAATTAGGACACAAGTTCACACACGAGTTTAGATTCAAGGACATCGAACACAGGGATCAACAGTTGTTCCACCAAGAACTCATACTATGAAAAATTATTAGGTATATCCAAAAGAGATCCAATAGTTTCCATTGCATTAATTTCTTTGTTCTAGATTCTTGGGATCTACTCAAAGGTGATGGCATCAAAGTATAGCTTAAAATTATCAACCAAGCTCTTGTAAGGTGTGATTTTTTCATATTTTGTATCATAGTCATTATTAACTTGGCGAATGACCAATAGAGAGTCACCGTAGAATTGAAGATTATTGATTTTCTATTTGATAGTCATTCATATTCCTATTAGAAATGCTTCATAGTTAACCATGTTGTCCATGCAAGGAAATTCTATTCTATAAGATTTTTGTATTGAATCCCCTTGAGGTGTAACAAAGAGAATATTGGCTCCTAAACCATGATTTGTATAAGATCCATCAAAGTAAAATTTCCTTGTGGTAGGAAAATCTGACACTAGGGGTTGATCCACTATTACTAGTACATCTGCAAGCTGATCGACTATTACTTTTCTTTTCATTTCCTTATGATCAACATACTCTATGTCATATTCACTCAAGATCATGACCCCTTTCGCTATTCAACTTATTAGAGTTTCTTTGTTGAGTAGATATTTCAAGGGATCTATTGTGCATGTTTTGCACACATGCCTCATCGTGGGTAGGGACCCCCTCTTTTCACTCTTGATGAGCTTCTTTTCTCCCTTTTCATTTTGCGTGCACCTTTCCTTGAGCCTAAATTGGTCATGTGCCTTGAAACGATCAAATTCCCCTGACCAAATTCACCTACCTAAGTTTCACTAAGTCTTTTGCTTTTGCAAAAGTGCCCATGCGGGTTTCCCTTGGCCCATTGAACCAACATCCTCCAAGTCTCATCCCTGCCCACTCGACTCACTTTTTCCTTCATTTTTGAATTTGGGGATGAGTTTCTCATGGATTTGGGATGTTTTTGTGATGCCTAAGTGAACTTCCAAGGTTTTGTTAAGTTTAGGGAGGCTACATAAATTTTATTTCAAAACTCTGTGCCTCCACGGCTATTTCGAGAATTATGTCAATCCTTGGGTGTTTTTGGAACTCCATCCCTCTGCGACTGTTGTGAGAACTCCATCCCTCCCTAGCTATTTTTGAAACTTCCTCCCTCTGCGGCTGTTTTAAGAACTTTGTCCCTCCCTAGCTATTTCTGGAACTCTGTCCCTCTGCGGCTATTCTGGGAACTCTATCCCTCCATAGCTATTCCAAGAACTTTGTCCCTCCCTAGCCATTTTCGAAACTCCCTCCCTCCATGGTTGTTCTAGAACTTCATCCCTCCCTAGTTGTTTCTGGAACTTCGTCCATCCGTAGCTGTTCTGGGAACTTCGTCCTTCCCTGGCTATTTTCGTAACTCCATCCCTCCACAACTGTTTGGAGAAGTTTGTCCCTCCTTGGCCATTTCTGGAACTTCATCCCTCTGTGGCTGTTCCGAGAACTCTGTCCCTTCATGGCTATTATGGGAACTCTATCCCTCCCTAGCTATATTCAGAACTCTGTCCCTCTGCGGCTGTTCCAGGAACTTTGTCCCTTCCTGGCCGTTTCTGGAACTTCGTCCCTCTATGGCTATTCTAGGAACTCCATCCCTCCCTGGCCATTTCCGGAACTCCATCCCTCCATGGTTGTTCTGGGAACTTCGTCCCTCCCTAACTATTTCCAGAACTCCATCCCTCCATGATTGTTCCAAGAACTTCGTCCCTCCCTAGTTGTTTTTGAAACTCCGTCCCTCCGTGATTGTTCTGGGAACTATGCCCCTCCCTAGTTGTTTCAAGAACTTCATCCCTCCGTGGCTGTTCAAGGAACTTCATCCCTCCATGACTATTTCGAGAATTTCATCCCTTCCTGGCCATTTCCGAAACTCCATCCCTTTAAAGCTATTCCAGAAACTTTGTCCCTCCCTGGTCATTTCCAGAACACTGTCCTTCAACGGTTGTTCTGGGAACTTTGTCCCTCCCTGGCTATTTCTAGAACTTTGTCCCTTTGCGACTATTCCAGGAACTTCCTCCCTCTGTGGTTGTTTCTGGAACTCCATCCCTCCCTAGCTGTTTCCAAAACTTCATCCCTCTAAGGTTGTTCCAAGCACTCTGTCCCTCCCTAGTTATTTCTGGAACTCCATCCCTCTGTGGCTATTTTGATAAATTTGTCCCTCTACAGCTATTCCGCAAACTCTGTCCCTCCCCGATTGTTTTCGAAACTCCGTCCGTCCACGGCTATTTCGAGAAATTTGTCCCTCCCTGACCCTTTCCAGAACTTTGTCCCTAGAATGTCACCTGACCTTGGTTGTTCCAAATAGAAAACTCCAGACAACTTTCCCTCCTCATAGCTCTGGATTCCCTAAGGATGGTCCAAATGCCTCCTAATTTGCAAACGGGCTTTGACCCACATATTGAAATTGGACACTCTTCCCCATGAACTTTTCAAATTACCTAAATGTGAAGGTGGAAGAAATCATCCAGGTTGCCCTGCCCTATTTTCCCTTTCAAAACAACATTTTGGCCAGGGAAGTCTAGCCTCTGGGGCTCGAATCATCCAAACTCCCTCTAGTAAACTATCAATGGAAATTTAGACAAAATATTATGATCGTTTGATGATGCATGGGTGAATCTAACAAGGATTTTGTAGGATTTTACTAATGTTTGCCTTGATTTTTGTATGAAAACACTTACGACACTTCATGTATGCAGGATTAAAGAAGTCTACCATGGGTCCATCACGGAGACCCATTGAGAAAGTTGAACAAAGAAAAGCACATAGCTCTTGTCACCATTCATTTTATGTCCACCTTTCTTCGTAGCACCCATCAATAGAGCTGGCATTAGAAGAAGGCATGTGCCAAGGAATTCAATGACAAAATGCAAGGTGTGGCCTTGAAGAAAGCATAAGGGAACTATCCTACTTTTCACCAGATGATGGTGATCTTTAAGGGTTTGTCTACCCAAATCAGGGGAAACCAATCCATTGATACCAGTCATCAACAGTCCTATTTGATCCAATGAAGAATGTTGCAAGTCCATCAAGCGGAAGGAAGCTTTCAGAAATTTTCAGCTACAGTAAAAGGGAAATGAGCTAGAAGACAAAACTGCTACAACACTTGGGCACTAAAAGACAAAATAGGGAAAAAATGAAAGATGTATTTTAAATTGTTGAATATTGTGGGGTAGGTGAAGCCCTAGTGCAATAAAATTTGGGCCACATAATTTAATTCAATCCTACCCATTCATTTGGGCTTTGGAAGACTATAAATAGGGGTCTTCCCCTCATTTGTAAAGGGTTGGAGAGATGGTGTAAAAGGAATTATGTAGCAATAGAAAGCAACATTGCATGATTTATGGGTGTTTCCTTTTGAGTTTTCTCATTATGTGTGCATGGTTCTACTTCCCTATTAGTTTAGTAGTTATTTTCTTGAAGCGAAGTGATGATGGTGTTTGTTGTTATAGTATTTGATGAATTTCCAGCTCATTCTTTTTGTGGTTTTTTGATGATGAATCACTTTGTAAAGCTAGTCTGAGCTTCTTTACTCTATTGTTGCAACTTAGTTCAATTGCATGTGCATGATGTGTGTGTGTAATCTGAAAATCTATAGTCATTAGAAGATTGCACTAGTTTTTTGTTACTGTAGGTTCCTCTTGGCCAAGCAAAACCCAGTTCAGGGAGTTTTTTTGCTGTGGCAGCCTCCATGATCACTGTTCATTCATAGTTTTAGGTATAGGAACCTCTTCTCTTCCTGGCCTTTTTTTCCTATTTTTTTAAGTAACCTTAGGCAAGGTTCATTGCACATTATAAAGCTAAATTTGATGTTGAAATGGAGTTTTAGACTGTTGTTTGAACCTATAGCAAACACACAGTAACTCTCCCATCCTAAGAATTCCATTTGCAGACCCAACTTCCCACACTTTGTAACTCATCTATAAGACTGCCTTGTGATTCCAGAAAATCACATAAATCAAATGAGATATTCCAAGCATTGTCAAGACCTGACATTAGAGACCTTGGGATAGTGTTCTGCAATTTGATTGTGGAAGATTGTCTTTCAAGAGAGGTGATGTACCTATGCATTACCTATATTCAGAAGTGCATAAAAAACACATCAACAAGATCAATCTTATTTATCAATTTTGTTTGATGGTTTAGCATATAATTTCTAGGCTTTTGTGTGGAAAAAAAAACTATGAGGCATGCTTGTTCAACATAAATATAATTAAGCTCATATCCTATGAGATTGTGACTAATATAATAAATATCTCGTTTCCTGCCATCATTATCATTTTATGCTAATAATCCCCCTAGTACTGATGTGGTTGTTGATATGTATAATATTAGGTGTCTACCATCAATGGGAGGCATGAGTATTGGTGGAGTCAATAGATAATTTCCTTTCTTTGTTGAAAGGATTCCTGACAATGCTCAATCCATATGAATGAGACTCCTTTATATAATAAATGTTGAAATGGGTGACACTTTGTTTGTTAATTGAGAAATAAATCTTTGAGTGGACTATAATCTTCCTTGTAGAGTGTGCAACTAACTTATGAATTTTGGTGGAGGCATGTCTATGATAGCTTTCACTTTTATAGGATCGACTTCAATACCTCTCCAAGAGATAATATATCCTAGGAGTTTTCCTGATTGGACCCTAAAAACACACTTCTTCAAGCTTTGTCTAACTTTAGATTCTTCCAACCCTTTAAAAATATTGTCCAATATTGCTATATCACTATCTATTGATAAGGATTTTTCTAATAAGTCATCTACATAGTCTTTCATAAATGTATCCACATAATCATGAAAGATAGTATTCATATCTCTTTGATACATTGCACCTCCATTCTCAAGACCAAATGGCATGACATTCCAACAAAAAGGTATCCAAATCACAAGTGGAAGTTGTTTTATGTTTATTTTCAGGGGAACTTTTGATATGATTGTATCTTGAAAATCTATCCATAAGTGATAACATCTCATATCCCACTATGAGGTCTACTATAATGTCAAAGTTAGGCAATAAGAATTCATCTTCAAGATAGGATTTGTTTAGATATTTGGAATTTGTACATACTCTGACTCTACCAATTGGTTTTGTAACAAGAACTAGATTTCATATCCACTTTGCATAATCTATGGGATGAATAAAACCAACATCCAAAAGTTTCTTCAATTCTGCTTTGACTAGGAGTGTGATCTATAGATGCATTTTTCTCAATTTCTTTTTGACTAGTTTAGCATTTGGAACCAATGGAAAATGGTGTAAAACAAGCTTGAGGTCCAACCCAGGCATATGAACATATGACCACTTGAACTTAATGTCTATCAAAGAAGAAAGTGATAAACTCTGATTTTTCTTTGGTGTTCAAGGACATTGCAAGGTGAATGATCCTAGGATTGTCTTATGTACCAAGATTAGCCTCTTCTAATTTTTCCATGAGAAATGGTGATCTCTCTTGATTTATGGGGAGATTGTCCAACCCTCCATCCTTAGGAACCTTGGAGAGGTTTTCACCTTCAGATACATCCTTTATTTTTACTATTTCTTGGTCTAAAGGTTCCTTTTGGTTTTCACCTAGAGACCTATTCTTTTTTATTTTTCTCATTTTTGTGACTAGAGGGTGGGACAAACTCCAAAATATGTTGCATTTTTTAGCTCTATTGTAAAACCAAATTTATGATCCCCACCTGGTGTCCCTTCTTGAAGTCCCATGAACTCAGATATTGCTTTTTTATTCTTGAATGTGTCTAGACTTGGTGGTCCTTGGTGATCCCAATCTATTAACTGAGGGTAAATGAGGGGTAAGCCATCATTGGTATCATTAAGGTTCAATGAATAGACATATATGGTAACAACGAAGGTATTTTCAAGATCCCAAAAACATTTGATGCAAGAATGACCAATTGTAGGTTTAGGTTGGGATAAGGATAGTTCAAGTTCAAAGAAAATCTTGGCTAAGTCATAGTCACTAGATGTGTAGGAATCCCACTCCCATTCATTGTAGTCAGTTTTCGTATGGTATTCCTTAGATGACAATATTCCATTTGAAGCATCAACATTTTCACTCAAAGGAAACTTAGTACTAGGAGGACTCACTTCTGGTGGTACATACCTCAACCCAATATTCTTTAATAACTGAGTATGTGATATTGGTTCTATTATTCCATGATTGTTTATGCCAAGAATACTACATCCATCATAACCTTGTCGTTTCATGAGCTTGAGTCCTTTTCATATCACTTGACCAATAATCACTTAGGCTTAATATCTTATTCATCTTTGTAAATCCATGTAGAAATATCCTCACCTATAGACTCTTCTCTCAACTTACCCCATTTACTAAATGTGGTAGGGGGATTACAAATAACAGTTTTAGAATTCTTGGTAGGATGAGGTTTTTCGTAATATTTTGGAGATACGGGAAGCTTTCCAATACAAAACAAACTCTCCATGTTGTATTCATGACATCCTCTATCATGGATCTTGACCTTAGGCTCAAAACGCTTAATGGATGAAGTGGATCATTTGACTAGAGAATATGGATCAATGTAATGTGATTAGGAAGATGTTGAAGCTTCTCAATTGATAAGCACTTGAAATTTGGTAGTTCCTTTCAAATTACTATAGTATTGGAAGGGGTTGGGATCACCTAGTATAGTGATTTCAATGCCATTATGGGGAAACTTGAGGAATTGGTGGTATGTGGAAGGGACGACCCTCATTGAATGGAT
The DNA here is from genome assembly GCA_007115665.2 of Sequoiadendron giganteum. Classification (NCBI taxonomy): domain Eukaryota; kingdom Viridiplantae; phylum Streptophyta; class Pinopsida; order Cupressales; family Cupressaceae; genus Sequoiadendron; species Sequoiadendron giganteum. Next base: position 106,100,911 of record CM021103.1, read on the forward strand.
CCATGGGAAACCAAGGAGAAGAGTATGGTAAGTCCAGATCCAAGACTTGGAATGTTGTGTTTTAAATGATAGGCCCCACTCTTACTGGAAGTGTGATTATACCACTAGATGAGCACTTAGTGTCATCATAGACCTTGATAATAATTTTCTTATATTTATCTATGCAAGCTTCAGAGAATCCCAATATTGTGACTAATTTTAAAGTGCATATGTTAAGACCTTCTCCATTATCTAATAAGAGTCATCTAATTTTATTTTTATTAATGTAGACTTCAATATGAAATGGATTTTTATGGTTTGGTTTATGTGTGGAAAGATATTACTCAAAAAAAGTGGTGTGATGGGTGGTGGCTTAGTATCCTACCATGGCCCAAATTTATTGAAATTTAGCTCAGTGAGCTCAAATGTATCTTGCAAATCTTTGTCTAAAACAGCCCTATACTCAGGGGACATGTGGATCAACTCAAGAATGCATATCTACGTAGGAGTCTTTCCCAAATAATCAAGGAGGTTATATTGGATTTTCAGTGGTGGATTGGAAATGGCCCCTTGCAAGGTCACTTTGGCTCTATGAGTGGTAACAACACATTTCATTTTTTTATTGATGGTTATAATAGCAACATGGTTATCAAAGGCTTGAATGTGATGGATAGTATAGTCATGTGGGACATTGGTATAACTGGCCTAGTTATTGGTATTGTTCCCTGATATGAAGGATTTTCCTTTTTCCATGTTCTTGTAAGGGATTCTTGAATATGGTATGGTCAACATTTGTTTCACCTTGTAAATTATCCACTAATATGTCCCCTTGTTCAATAAGGTCTTGGATAATATTCTTAAGTTTCCAACATGATGATGTTTTATGTCATTTTCCATGATGGTACTCACAATATTCATTGTCATTCCACCAATTTGGTGTGACTAATGTGGGATCGTATGATTTAATGTCTGATAATTTTATGACATTAGATTGTAGGATCTTCTTCAAGACTGACTGGATGGGTTCGCCTAGGGATGTGTATGTTTGTTTAGCTCATGGGGGACCTCTGTGTTGATTTTTTTCGACTACGTTGGTTGCTTGGTGTTGATTTGGTGTTGCATTGTTTTGTGTAGAGGGACCTTTAAGATGAATGGTGGGGTGAACTTGGTTAATCAGTTTGGCATCAACTACCTTGTCATTGGTGACATTCTTGTTACTTGATTAGAATTTTCTTTTGTCACTAGAACCATTTTGGTTTTCCTTAAAGATTTTGAATATTCCTTTTTCCACAAGTGCTTTCTCAATTAAAACACCTTTCTCAATGACATCCTAAAATTTGGTACAATATTGGATTTGAAGTTGAATCATTAGTTTCATGTTGATTTTTTCTATGAAGATGGGGACCAATTATTTCTCTAGTATGTGACAAAGACATTTGCTAGACATGCTCTGCCATCTTTGGTAAAGTTATGTTAATAATTCTCTTTCCTTTTGTTTTGTTGTGCACAATTTTGCTAGGGTCATGTCACTCTCAATGTTGTAGGAAAAATGTGCAATAAACTTGTCATCTAGTTCATTCCACATCTATATCCCGGAAGGAAGTTACGTGAACCATTCTAAAGCCTTCCCTAAAAGGCTACGTGGAAATAATCTCATCAAGTATGTAGGATGATAAGCAATGTCCATACATGCGGTGTTAAACTTACATGTTCCACTAGATATCCTTTCTGCTTATACTTGTAAAATATTGGACCATCGAAGTGTGGTGGGAAAGGTGGCATATATAGGCTCCTATTAAAGGGATAAGGATATAATTCCTTTGTTGATTATGTCTTCTTTGTTGTAGTCAATTACATGTTTTCCATTTGTTGTTGCATTGCATCCATTCTTTGCATCACAGTTTCCATGGAGGGTTGACCTTGCATGTTTCAATGACCTTGTATGTGAGGGTTGGTGTTTGTATGTGAAACAATGGAAAATTTTGTTGCTACTTATGGTTTAGGACATAGAGCAAACACATTTCACAATCATTTCATTGAAGGGAAACCCTAGAGATCTCAATCTAAAGTATGCAAAGGAGAAAGAGGTCTTGCAATAGGGTTGTGCTAGGGTCCAATTATAAACTAAGGAGGGGTTCACTACCAATTTAGAGCTTGGAAAGACTAATAAAATGTAAGATATAATGCTCAAAACTAATACAATGCAAAATTTCAATAAATGACCTAGAAAATCATGTAAAATAGAATATAAAGCAAAGAGATGGAAGGCGTGCACTTGGAAACCTAAAGAGGACTGGATGAAGCTCTGAAATGCTAAAAACATTAATTTTAATGCTAACTAGGACTCATACACTAGAATTGGTGTATCAATCAAGTTAGGGTTTTATAGAAATTCAAAGTTTGATTCTACTCTTCAATATTTTCTATGTCCTTTCCACTTGATTTTCAGATCCAAAACTCTAATTTATAACCTATAGAAGTCTTTCAATGATATCCAATGTAGGATGACAACTTTGACAACTTCAAACACTTTGAAAACTTTCTCTAAAATTTCTCTTCAATGTGTCTTCAACCTAGACCTGTAAATCACACACTAAAGAGAGGGGAACATGTTTTTTTGTTAGTGGGTAAGGTGTTTTCCTTGGTCAAACCCCATTTTGGCAATCAAACCTTGAAATGAAATTAAGTAGGAAAAGAGAATGATGAATGAAAAAATGTAATGTTGCAACTCACCAAACCCTAGCAATAAAGTGTTGCAAACATATATGAAGTGGATCCTAATGGATATAGATCTTGACTCTTTCTTGAACGTGAGAGATCTTGACTTGAATGCTAGCTTGAATCATAAAACCCTACATCACAATTGTTAGCTCAAAATCAAACATGATGCATGATGAATTTTACATGATGCTTGATGCTTGAATTATTCTCTAAAACACTTGATAATCTACGCTTGAATGCTCTTATAAACTCTTGAATTCTCTTGTGAAATGAATTTTTCTATAAGGATTCTCATTCAATTTTCTAGGTGTAAAATGAGTGAAATAAACTTGTATTTATAATTGTTTATGCCAAATTTCTCAAAATTACAATAATACTATAAGCCAACATCAAATCTAGGAGAATGAAATCCCACCAATAATTTGAGTTAAAATTGATTTTGGGCCACATGGGACTCATACACCAAAAGTGGTGTATGAGTCCCATTAGGCATTAATTATGGGACCATTTTCAAAAATACATAGAATGATGCAAAATCCAAATTGGGACCCAAAAACCTAGGTGCGACTCATATTCCCAAGGTCTCGTATGAGTCCTAAATCACTAAATTTGGGCCACACAACCTAAAAGAATTTGAATTATGATTGGATGTTGATTTAAGTTGGGATTATCCTCAGAAAGATGTATTAAATGAGGCATGCGTATGAAAAATAAGGCAAATTAAAGCATAAAGAATCCCAATTATTTAGGAAAACCATAGAAAAGTGTGAAAGTGTGTTACAACACTTTACAACACTCTAAAATAAGGTACAATTAAGTTCATTTAGTTCACGAGGTCCCAAAACCTAATGTGAATGTGTCAAACACATTACAACTCTAAATCAAGGAAACATTATGCTCAAACAAGGAGGGCCCAAATGGGAAAGGAAAAGTAAAGGGATACGTTTTTCATTGCCATAGTACGGCGAGTATCGTACGATGGGTTGTGGTTGGATTTATATGATGGGTTTGGATTGATTCATTGTTACAAAGGTTATTGGTTACCTTTTTGGTAGTGAGGTGTGAACATGGTATTGGTTTGTTGTTGTGGTATGAAGTTGGTACTTGGAGTGACATGTTGTTGTGATGGACCTTGGTTGGTATGTTGAAATTAGGGTGTAAAGTTGGTGTTTGGAGTGACATGTTGTTGGGATGGAGGTTGATTGGTCTTCACATTTGTCCCAAAAGATATGTTTATGTTTAGTGTAGTATTAGTCATTTGGGTTCGTACTCTTGATGTGGAAATATGGATGCTTCTTGTCTTGCATGGGGGGTTTTGGTGGGTTGACAGTGTGTATGTTAGAATGTGTCAATTAAATTGAATCTAATCTAATACACCAATGAAACATTAGATTGAAGAAAACTAAATAAATAAAGCAAATGCAAAATCTTGACAGCAGCTTCTTCAAATTCATTCCATTGTCCACTATCTCCAAGGATTCGCTTCAATAGGTTTGCTCTCAGTTGTGCAAACATAGCTTATAGAATGGAACTTGAGAGAATGAGATTATTATGAATGCATATGCATCTACAAGATTGAACTATTGAATTAAAAATGCTATGACTTTCTAAGATTGCGACTATAATAACTACGTATGAAAATGTGAGATTCGAGGTCCTTTTTAGCTCATGAAAGGGTTGTATTTATAGATTTTTGAAGGTAGGAATTCGATTGGCCAAGATCGACGGTCGAGTTCAAACCTGTTGGAATGAACGGTGAGAGATCAAGAATTCGAAAAAGAGGTGGAATTCTGAGAGATAGAAAATGAAGAGACAATTTGAAAAGTGTCTCTCATAATTAAATAAATAAATATTTAATTGTGTGTGAGAGAAATGTGAAAAGGCTTTAATTAAATATTACAAATATTTAATTATGTGAGAAAAGAAAAAGCCTTTTAATTAAATATTAAGAATATTTAATTTTGTGAGAGAAGTGGGAATTTAGAAAATGATTTAATTAAGTATTGAAAATATTTAATTAAATGTGGAGGGAAGAATAATCATTTAAATTTAGAATCTAAACTTTGATAATTAATGTAAATAGATTGTAAAATCTATTTAATTAATTAAGAAGAAGGTAGCATTAATTAAATAAATAAATTTATTTAATTAAATTAGAAGAATTAGAAAATGAACAATATAAATAAATAATTAAATTTATTTATATGTAGAAGACTTAAGAAACATTAATTAAATATTTTATATTTAATTAATTAACAGGTTCGATCGACTGTGACTATTTTTAGATGTGTACATTTTGCCACTCTTTGAAGTAATGTGTTTCACGCATTGCTTCAAAGAATTTTGCCCCTAACTTTGAAAAATTACTGATGATGCTATATGCCCCCTCGAGAGATAAATTGCATGATGAGGATGATTATGAGAGTGATTTGAAATATTTTCAGATGATTTCAAAGAAAAATTGGCAATTTAACTCTCGAAATAGCACTTTGCAAAGTAATAAATGCTATTTTTACCCCTTTAAAAGGTGAAAAAGGTGAAATGTCACTTTCATTTGAACAGTAACCTTTGAGGAAATTTGGAGCTCTGAGAGAGATAAAAACAATGCCAATCCCATATGAGCACCACACATTCGAGTGAGGTCGCCATCATCAGAGACCACCTACGTATGGACCTCTAGTAAGTCGATCCAAACCTCTCCGTAAAAATTTTATGCATTTTTGGATGCTTTTTCGAATTTTTTCAAATTTTAAAATTATGTTTTAGCGCACACAATAGGTCTTTTAGCGCTATAGTAGATATTTTAGCGCATCCAAAGTGGCGCATAGGGGATTTAGTGCATAGGATAGATAAAATGGCGCATCTATCAAACCTGTCTGCCGAAGATGATAGATTAGCGCATAGGGGATTTAGCACATCCATGAACTGTTATAGCGCATATGATTGATGAAATAGCGCATTCATGAAATTGTGCATCGATAGACTGTTTTAGCGCATCCATGGAATAAATTTGCGCATCCATTGTTTTAGCGCATTGATTGACTGTTTTAGCGCATCCATGGATTTTTGCCGAATTTCAATTTTTGAAGAAAAATTGATGCATGCTTGATGATTGTTGCTAGATTAGACAACAGATTTTATGCATTTGAATATTATCGATGAATAGATTTGATAAATTTTGCTTCCATGCAATATGAAAAACAAAATAGAAATGATAATTTGCTTTCCTGGTTTGAAAGTCAAATAGATTAAGTCATGATGACTGTTAAATTTGTTTCCATGTGATATGAAAAACAAAATAGATGATAGATTTGCTTTCCTTTTTGAAAGTCAAATTAAGTCATAATGACTATTAAATTTGTTTCCATGCGATATGACAAACAAACTAGGTGTGATGTAAACTTCCTTGATGTATTGATTGAGTGATGATATCTAGTTGCTGATTTATTTTGCATGTTTGCCTGATAATTTTGTAAAGGAGGATTTTGGCCTCCTTCAGATCAGAGAGAGATTTCCACAGACATGGGAGATGATTCATCGACTGTCCCATGATGATTTGGGAGTGATAGACCAGTGTGGCTTGAGAGCTCTGTTGAATATCCCGCAGTATCAGGTCAACAGGGCACTATTGACTGCCTTAGCAGAGCGGTAGCACAGCGAGCACAATATCTTCCACTTATCGACAGGAGAGATTACAGTGACTCCAGAGGATGTCTACAGGATTTTGGGTATTCCTGTGGTTGGAGAGCTTGTGATTTATGATCACAAGGAGATTGGGGGTATAGATGCTTTGAGGCGGGTCTTTCAGGATCTTCATATCTGTGGATATGAGATTGCCTAGAAAGAGATGACGGAGAGATATGCCCCACTGCCTTTAGTTTTAGCAAGGATGATTGGTGGTTTCCTTTGTCCTGATCGCAGGTCAAAGGGACTATCAATTGGGTGGGGTAGGATTTTGAAGGACATGCTTCTCCACCATACCAAATATGCATGGGGATCATGCATGCTTTCCCATTTGTATCATGACCTTCATCAGGTTGTGTACACAGATGGGAAGAGTCTCTCTTGTGGAGTGACTCTTCTACAGATATTCGCATGGGAGTACTTCACGATTACCCGCCCCATTGTCAAGAGAGATCGCCCCCTCGAATTCCCATATGTTTATGCGTACATAGGGCCCCTTGTCCAACCGAGGCTAGGAAAATTGGAGTATTGGCGATGGGTACTGGATGATTTGGACACAGTCATCTAGTGACCATACGTGGATTGCGACCTGTGGCAGATAGATGATAGAGAGTTGCCATATGTTACGAGGCCCAGATATTTGATTGGATGCACCCCCTTCATTATCAAGAGATTTCTGGGTCGGAGGGTTCTGAGGCAATATGGATGGGTTCAGATGATGCCCTAGGGGACGACACAGTATGCCAAGCATCGGGGAGATGTACCAGACTGGGGGCTGGTTTTCACTATTGAGGCTGTCTGAGAGGAGTACTCTAAGCTACAGCTAGAGGATTGGACCATTCGACCAGAGGTCACAGATGCAGGGATGACGGATGATTATGCCACATATTTCTACACACATCCCTTTCCTCGTTTCACTAGTCCAGATGAACCTGCCCCATTGATGGGAGGTCTAGTTATCTAGGCAGGGTTACAGCAGCCACAAGGACATCTAGTAGTAGGGTAGCCACAGGAACATCCAGTAGCAGGGCAGCCACAAGATCAGGGGTAGGTACAGGCAGAGCAAGTGGCAGATATCAGCAGGGTAGCCATGGAGGTGGATTATGAGAGCTCCAAGGCCGAGGAGACAGATGAGGAGTCAGATGACTCCAATGATGGGGATGATGGGGGTGGTGGGAGACATAGACTATTCTTTGACATTCCCTTCAGGACGAGGCCACGAACAACTAGAGCAGTGGGTTAGGCCATCACTTCAGCATCGCAGATCACCATCAGGGGTCCATCACAGGGACAGTTAGATGCCTTGCAGATAGAGGTTCAGACTCTTAGGATTCAGCTAGCATAGGCCCAGATGACCATTAGTCAGTTGCAGGGACAGATAGCACAGCCACCACCTCCCGACCCATAGATAACGTAACTTATGGCTGAGAGGGACAGTTTTCGAGAGAGATGTGTACAGGCCGAGGGGGTAGCCGAGAGGTTACTGAGATCAGTGGCAGAGGGATTAGAGACTACTCAGGAGGTCGAGTATTATAGGATGCACTACTTTGAGGCAGTGCCACCTGAGCGGTGGATAGCCTTCACTTAGTTAGGTACTCAGACTCAAACTCACTCACGTAGTCACTCTAGGAGTGTGACCAGGAGTGTGGGCCAGCAGGTCAGATGAGAGATCAAAGGTTCTAGGAGCAGAGATCCAGCGAGACCCGCTACCTCAAGCAATAGCAGTACCCATGATCCATGGCCAGATGCCCCTCAGCGATGAGCATTTTCTTATACACATTGATGCCATTGTATGATATATCTTTTTGAAACATTTGATATCCTTGTATTCTCGGATATTTTTTTTGATGAGATCTATGATATGCAGTGGCGATTTTATTTATGCACATGTTCTGGATGTTTTGATTTTTATATGCTATGTTGTGTATGATGATGCAATGATGATATGATCTTAAAAAAATTTCTTTTCTCTTATGATGTATGCAATGAATGCAAAGTGCAAGATGTAAATGATTTATGATTTATGATGATGAAAAATACAAATGCAATTTTTATGTTATGAATGTGTTAAATATGCAGATGTATATGTTAATGAATGATGAATGATAACCATGCCTATGATGTAATGACAGAAAATGACATGATAAGGAATATGATAATGATATAAAATGATGATGATGAGATGTAACAAATGTCCAGTCTTACTCAACCATTGTCAAAACAAAGATATTTAAGAATGTGATCCACCCTCAAAAATCTATTTTAAAAAGAACCTCAAAATGCAAATGAATTATGCAACCCTAAATGAAATAAAGAATCATTCTATTTGTTGTCATTTCCTGTTGTGTTTAGTTATCATCATTGAGCCTTTTGATATGTTGAAAGTTAATACAAACATCAAAGGGTATGTTAGCACCAATGACGACCTGAGTACTGCTTCCATAATGTTCAATGTAGCAAGTTAATACAAGCATCAATGGTATAATTTAACCAAGATAACTTGAGTATTGCTTGCATAAACAGACAAAAGTTAATCATTTTCCTATGCAAATTCTGAAATGTCATCAATGATCTATTGTAGAACATGTCCCATGACCAATTTTCATCATACTATTGATTAACTTGTAGACAGCAATCAAAGAAAAATCATACTTCTTCCTTGTGATTCTAGTTCAATACATCATTGAACCACTCCAAAGATATGATGTCATCAAATATCAAAACAACAATTTGCAACTTTTTTCTTTTTTAGTTTTGTCATTCATTTTATTCAGATTAAGATCATCCAATTTGTTTTTAAATCATCTGTCAAGATAATTATGTAAGCTCAGAAACTATTGTTTCAGACATTCTGATGCTAGACACATGCTGCTAACTACCTCCTAGAAAAGCAAACTGCCCCCTAGTGACCTTGTACTCTGACTCTTGCTAGACACAATTGTTGTGATGGATAAACCTCTAATCATCAAGCCATGATGAGATCCTTGTCGTTTCAAGGAAAATGATGTGAATGTGATAGTGAGGTGTGTGCAATACTGATGCCAGGATGCATATGCAGAATGAATCCTAATAGATGAGACAACTAAATGAAATCACAAACAATTCCTGTTTGCCAGGTTTTCACTGTTTGTTTTTATTGCACTTTTTCCCGATTTTATGATTTTTTTGTTATTACCAAGACGCCTATTTGTTAGCTTTTCATCAAGGCAATGTTTTGATGTTTTTTTTTTTTTTTTCAGGACTTTTTATATTGTTTTTAATTTTTTTCAGGTATAGAACCTTTTCAGATGAATGTTGTTGATTGGGTCTTCAAACAAGTCCCCTTCTTCTATTGACAACTGATATGCCCTCGATCCATAGGCTGCAATGATAACGAACAAGCCTAACCAGTTAGGCTCAAATTTACCTTTCTTTTCCCGATCTTGTTGATTTCGAGGGTTTTCTCTGAGGACCAAATCACCCACTTGAAAACTTCATGGTTTGACTCTGTGATTATAACTACGAGACATGATTTGTTGGTATCCCTTCAAGTGATTAACCGCAGTTTGACGTCATTCATCAAGCAGTTCCAACTCTTGCAATCTTGATACTCTATAGTCTTCATCATTGATTAGCCCTTTGAGTAATACTCGAAGCGATGAAATCTCAACTTCAAGTGGCAAAATAGCTTCTGCTCCATAGACCAAAGCATAAGGAGTAGCTCCTGTCAGTGTACAAATGCTTGTTCGATAGGCCCATAATTCTAGATTTAATTGGACATGCCAATCACGATCTGCTTCATTCACTATTTTCTTTAGAATTTTCAGAATTGTTTTGTTTGAAGCTTCAGCTTGACCATTCCCCTACAGATAATAAGGTGTGGAGTATCTGTGTTGGATGTGAAACCTTTCACACAGTTCATCAACATCTTGATTTTTAAAGGGTCTACCATTATCCGTGATGATGGAGTTAGGAATGCCATATCTGCAAATGATATAATTCAAGATGAATGAAGAGATTTGTTTACCCATAACAGTTGTTTAGTGAAATATTCAGTGATTGTAATGATAAATTTGTGTCCATTTGAAGATGATGGATGTATCTTACCAACCAAATCTAATCCCCACTGAGCAAAAGGCCATGTTGTGGTAAAAGGTTGTAATTCCTGAGTAGGAGCGTGAATGAGATTTCCATGAATTTGACATTTTGCACATTTCCTCACAAAGGCAAAAGATTATTTCTCCATAGTTGGCCAATAGTATCCTAATCTTACAAGTTTCTTTGCTAAGGTTAGTCCACTTGAATGTGTCCCACAAATTCCACCATGGACCTCTTGTAAGGGTTTTTCCTATTCATCATATTCAAGACACGTAAGGAGGGTCCCATCCAGACCACACCTATATAGGATGTCAGCAATTAAGGTATAACGAGATGATTGACGAATGAAATTCTATTTTTGATTCCTAGACAAACCTAAGGGTAAAGTAGTATCTTGCAAGTAAGTGTAGATCTGGCCATATAAAGAAGAGTCGAAACTTGTTAGATGGAAAATGATTTGTGTTTTAGGATCTTCATGGGCAGGGGAAAACAATTGTTCCACCAAGAAATCATACCGCTTTTGATTCTCTGACAATTGGAGTAGAGAGGCAATTGTAGCCATGGAGTCTGCTGCATTGTTATCAATGCATGGAATCTGTTCGAACTTGATATTAACAAAGTATTTCTTGAGATCATCCACCATTCTTTTGTAAGGTATCAATTTTTCATCTTTGGTGTGGTATTCGTCATTGATTTGATTTATAACAAGTTGTGAATCACCAAAAACTTGAAGTTCTGTAATTTTCCAATTTACTACAATTTTCATGTCGATTATCAATGCCTCATATTCAGCTATGTTGTTTGTGCAAGGAAACATTAGTCGATAAGATTTTGGGATCGTATGTCCTTGCGGTGTAATGAAAAGAATTCCTACTCCTAAACCATGTTGAGTGTAAGAACCATCAAAGTAGAGAGACCACGATTGTTGGATATCTGCTATGAAAATATCAACATCAGGAAAATCAACATGTATTGGATGTTCTAATGGCATCAGTGCTTCTGCTAATTGATCTGCAATTACTTGTCCTTTTATAGCTTTTCAATCTACATACTGAATATCAAACTCGCTTAAAATCATAACCCATTTAGCCAACCTGCTAGTTAAGGTCGCCTTGCTTAGAAGATATTTGAGTGGGTCAATCTTAGCCACAAGCTTTACCATATGAGTTAACATGTAGTGTCGTAACTTTTGAGAAGTGAACACCACTGCTAAACAAACTTTTTCAATGAAGGTGTAATTTAGCTCATGACTTGTTAGAGTTCTGCTGATGTAATAAATGGCTCATTCCTTTCCTGAGTAATCCTCCTATGCCAATAATGCTCCTAAAGATACTTTTGTGGTAGCAATATATAATATGAGAGGTGCACCTTGTATTGGTGGAGTCAATACTGTTGGATTCATGAGGTATTGCTTTATTTGATTAAAGGCCACTTCACATTTGTTCTCCCATTTGAATGGAACATTTTTGTGCAAGAGATGTGTAAATGGTAAACTCTTATCCACTAGTTGAGCAATGACTCTTCTAATGGATTGTAATCGTCCCTGTAAAGAGCGTAGTTGATTGATGTTCCTTGGTGTTGGCATATCAAGGATTGGTTGCACTTTAACTAGATCCACTTCAATTCCTTTTTTTGACACAATGTATCCTAATAACTTTCCGGATTTTACTCCAAAAACACATTTCTTAGGATTAAGTCGTACTTTAAATTGTTCCATTCTTTTGAAAATTTTAGACAAAATATCGATGTGTCCTCTAGTGTTAGACTTGGCAAGAAGATCATCAACATAATCCTCCATAAATGTATGCATCATGTCATGAAAAATTGTTGTCATTGCTCATTGGTAGGTAGCTCCTGCATTCTTCAATCCAAATGGCATTACGTTCCAGCAATAGGTACCCCAAGGACATGTAAATGTTGTTTTATCCTGATCTTCTGGTGCAATCTTTATTTGGTTGTATCCTGAGAATCCATCCATTAATGAGTACATTGCATGTCCAGCAGATAAATCCATAATCATATCAATGTTTGGTAAAGGAAAGTTGTCTTTAGGACACGCTTTGTTCAAATCCTTGAAATCCGTGCAAATTTTGATCCTTCTGTTTGGCTTTGAAATAGGCACAATATTGGAAATTCATTCTGCATAATCTATGGATCGAATGAATCCAACGCCTAGAAGTTTCTTTAGTTCCTCTTTAACCAACAACGTGACGTGTGGATGCATTTTTTTGAGTTTCTGTTTTATAGGCTTTGCCCCCGGCATAATAGATAGATGATGCATGATGAGATCTGGATCCAATCCAAGCATATCTATGTAGGACCATGCAAAACTCATTTGATTATCTTTGAGAAATTTTGTGAATTTAGGTACTTCTTCATCTGTAAGAGATGTAGCCAATTGCAATACTTTAGGCTTTTCCGTGGTACCTATATTGAGTGCCTCTGTTGATTCGATCAAAATGGAAGATCTTTCCTAATAGTACTCCGAAAGAGTTTCAAGTTTTCCATCCTCTGGCGCCTTTGAAAGGTTTTCACCATTGGATACGCTTTTTATTTTTCTCTTTTCTTGATCTAATACTACCTTTGTTAGGTTTTCACCATTAGATCTTTCTTTCATTTTTCTTTTCTCTTGACCTAATACTGCCTTTGTTAGGTTTTCACCATTAGGTCTTTCTTTTATATTATTTATTTCGTAGTTGAGAAACTTGGCACTTTCCTGTCGAAAACTCTGATTAGGTGATTCCCCAGTGGAACTTATTTTGGGATGGGATGAACAAAGAAAGTTTATTATGGTTTCATCATTTGGGAAAGTTGGAACATCAATGGGTGTGATTTGTTCCCAATCAATGAGTTCGGGATGAACCAAAGGTAATGGATCATTAGGATGAGTAAAGTCATTGGCCGTTAGGGTCATGATGTTATTGTCAACGTTATTATGGGAGAAGTCTAAGATGGTATCCTCCTCAAAATGTTCTATCTCACTTTGAATCAAATTGGTCTCACTAGAGTCATGATCGCTTTGTATGATGCATTCAAATGGAGGTCTTGAGCTTTCTCCTTGTAAGAATGCAGGTGAGAATTTGTGTATTACATCCACCTTTTTGTCCCTCCAGAATTTATCATCAAAGATGGTGTCCCATTCATATTCATTGGAGTTAGTGTCAAAATTGTTTTCTTGAATTCGTAGAATTGACTCAGCTATTTCTTCATTGGATGGACTTTGTGTTACTTTTTCCTTAGTATCCTCACCATATCCTATCCCCGTCTTATCTTTTGGGTGCATTATTTTTAGTTGGACAGGTTCAACAATACCTTCTTTTCTTTTACCTAAAGGGCCATTTCCTTCATAACCCATATGTTGCATGATAGCATAACCTTTTCCATATTGTTGTATAGATTCTTCTTCATCTTTATAGAGCCAATCAAAAATAGCTCTATCTTCCCCTTCAATTTCTTTGATAAACATCCCATTAAACTTGGTGCTGGGGGTTGAAGTTGAGGCTAAAACTATTGCAGCTTGCGGTGTAGATATTGACGGCTGACCATGAGATCTTGGTGATAAGGGTAGATTAGAGAGAGATAAAGAATATTCTCCTACCCCATTGTCTTTTAATTTTAGCTTGTTTCCAAAATTGTTTATCATTTTCTGCACTTGTTCTTTATTTTTGGAGGTAGATACGGCCAAAGCCTCTCTATTATGTGGGACAAATGTGTCCTAAGTCACTCTTAGGTTAGAATAAGTTTGACTGCTATTGTGATCAGCGGGTATAGTTATTTCCTGTCCATCATATGGAAACTTCAAACATTGGTGATAAGTAGATGGAATGGCTTGCATGTCATGGATCCATGGATGACCTAATAATATGTTATAGGTTAAATCCTAATCGAGAACCTGAAAAAATATATTCTTCACAACAAGTCCCACTCTAATTGGTAACATGATAAGACCTTTTGAAGTTCTTTCCTCATCATCATAGGCCTTGATTATAATTTTCCTCCGTGGGTCTATAGAGTCTGTTGAATATCCCAAAGCTAGGACCAATTTTAAAGTACAAATATTTAATCTAGCTCCCCCATCTATAGGGACACGTCTAATGCGGGTTTTGTGAACCATGACTTCTAAATATAGTGATGAATTATGTGGATGGGTTATGGATGAATCGTCTCTTTCAGAAAAAGATAAACATGTGTTGGAGGACAAATGCCCCACCATGGCTTGAAATTTATCGGTATCTAGATCAGGATATACAGTTGTATCGATGAGAGCCCTTTCCAAAATGTCCTTATGTGCAGGTGATAACTTTAAAATCTCTAGGATAGAGATTTGGGCTGATGTTTTTCATAATTGCTCAACCAAATTGTATTGACTTGGAGGGGGAATTTGCTGCTTTGGATGAGCTGCCTTTGACAATGATCTTGGCTTGCCCCCTTGTAGTAACATTGACCTCTCGATATTCTGACTTACCTTTGATTCAGATAGCATTGATTTGAGGGTCATCAGTATAGATATGATTGATAATAATGTCTTGGATGTTATTAACATTCTTGCCCTTATCATTCAAGGATTCCCCTTTGTGATAATTAGGGAGCGGGTTTTTGAATGCTTGATGATCATTATTGACATTGTGTCCCTCAACTATGATGGTACGGTTACCAATCAAATCTTGAATGATATTCTTTAACCCTTGGCAACTGTTTGTCTTATGACCTTTGCATCTATGATAATCACAAAAGTGTGAGTCATTCCACGATGGTGCTTTAACTCGAGGCTCATAATCTCTTTGTGGTGGAAATGTAATAGCATTTTGATTCAACAATTCTTTGAGAATGGATTCCAAAGATTGGCCCAAGGGAGTGAAACTCCGTCGATTTGAAAAATATGATGGTCTGGGCGCACTTGAATTTGGATTATTGCCAAAATTATTTCCATGATTGTTAGTTTTGTTTCCCATATTAGAAACATTTCCTTGGGTGCTAGAATGTCCAGCATTATTGTTAAGCTGAGCACCTGACACATTAAGAATGACAGGTTTCAAATTCATGTTGTTAGCACCTACTACCCCATCATTTCCAACATTTTTATTTTGAGTCCAAAATCATGACTTGTCATTGTTGTTACTATGGTTTTTGTTGTTGTTGTTGTACGAATTTGAACCCTCTTTATCAATTTTTAGAATTCCATGCTTGATCAATGCACCTTCAATAGTGATTGTGTTTTCAATCAATTTTTCAAATGATGGAGGACAATGAAGATTTAGTCTGTAACTCATTTCTTGATTAAGATTATCAATGAAGATCTCCATCTTTTCCTTTTCAGGAACAAGACGAGAATATCTAGCAAACGTTCTTCTCCATCTTTGCAAAAATGTAGTGAAAGATTCCCCTACTTTTTGTTTTATTTTACAAAGATCAAGCATGGTTATCTGATGTTGGATGTTGTAAGAGTATTGTGATATGAATTTATTTATCAACTCTTCAAAGGTTCTAATGGGGGGAGTGATCTTTGAAAGCCACTCCATGGAAACAATCGCATTAAGTAGGTGTCTTCATGAGCGAATTCTAAACTCATATTTCAAAAATCCCTTACATGCTCAATGGGGTTAGTTTTCCCATTATATCTATCAAACTTAGGGATTTCACAATGTTTTGGAAAAGGTATCATTCAAAGATTTCTATCAAATGGATAGGGACATATTTCTTCCAAAACATACTTCTTTGGTGTTCCCCCTTGCATTTCTTTTATTTTCCCTTGCAGTTCTTTGATTTGTTGAGTAAGGGCACCAAAATCGTTAAGAGAAGTTTCAGGATTTTCTTTAATCCCTTCCATGTCAAAATCGACAAGTAATTTGGCTCCTTCAATAAATAAAGAAAGGAAGTACCTTTCCTTGTTTCTTTCCAAAATCTTTTCCATAAGAGTATGGAATTCAGGATCTTGTTCTGCTTCTTGAAGCTTTTCTTCCGTTACTTCTTCAGTATTTGGAATGTTAAAGAGGTTTTCCTCCCTCTCATTATTATCGCCCATTTTGCTTACTATACTTTCCTCTTTTTCTTTGTGCTTTTTAGATCTCGTGGTAATAGGCATAAGCTTTACTCAAATCCTATTAACTTTGATCAAAGGAATGAAATAGTGCAATGGTGATGAAAGTTAGGATAGAATGAAGATTCTATGACTTAAAAGATTTTTAATCTTTAGTTCATGATTCCCTAAATGAAAGGATGAAAATCCTGTTTGTGGGAATTAAACCAAAGATTGAAAAATAAAGGTGATTTTGCACTTTGTGAAGTTTGATCTTAGCTTTGTAGAAAGATGAATTCCAATGGATGCCTAAATGTGATTGAGTTCTCTATTGCAGAATTTGATTTGGATGAGTAGTATATGCGATTGTAAGTTGGAAAAAATAAGGAGGATGGCTAAACCCTGATTTCTGAAAACCAAAAAAATCACCTAAGCTTCAAAAAATAGATTCGTCAAAATAGAGACTGAATGTGCTAAAACAGAGCACAGATGTGTCGAAACAGTGCACAGATGCGCTAAAACAAAGCACAAATGCACCGAAATAGAGCACAGATGCATTGAAACAGAGCATAGATGTGCTAAAACAAAGCACATATGCGCTAGAATAGAGACCCAATGCGCCAAAACAGAGCCCAGATGCACTAAAATAGAGACTAGATGTGCCAAAATAGAGACCCAATGTGCTAAGACAGCTCTGAGACCGACATATTTTGATAGTTTGATAAAATTTTCTTGTTTTGGATGATCTTAATCTGGTTTAAATGTGAAAAACACAGCATAGAAGTAGACAATTATTTTGTTAATCCTAAAATATAAACAAAGAGTGTATGTTCTTGAGATTTCCACAAGTTTTTGAACAAGAATAAGCAATATCAGTTAGACTCACTCTTAATTGTCAAATAGGTCATCAAAGTAATCATAGCCCACATCTTAAAATCACATTGACTCACATAGCCTTGTCACCCCCTAGAGGGCACCCATGTTTTTGTATTTTCTAGGTGCGTACTCAAAGTGACAGAAGTGGATATCGAATCCCTTGAGCAAACAATCCATGGCGACTATATGGTGAGTGTCTTGGGGGCAGATTCTTCCCTCCCCTTGCACCGTGATTAAAATGTTGTTTGGATACTGACACGGCTGGCTACTACACTAGGTTCTTAGTAAGTCTTTTTGTTCAGTGTGACAATGGATATACTCCCTCAAGAGACCTCCCAACCTTTAGAACAAAGGCTTTGGGGATGGTTATCTTGTCAACTATTGTCAAGTTGGATTTTCATCAACAACTTGATTTTGATTATAGTGGGTTGGAAACCTTGGCTTTAGGTGTTCCCACTTAGGTCATTCCCGTAGGGTGAGTACTTTTTCCCACTACGGCAGGCCTTCTAAAGGATGTAATAAAGCATTAAATGCATAAAATAAAAAGGTAAGTCTGGTATTCTGATCACCCAGTTAAGGGGAGAGCATAGACCTATTACCCACAATCACAACATGCAAATAATGGTTCAATTCTAAATCCCAAATTGAAAAATTTTCTATTCTAAGTGAAGATGTTGCTTCACTAAAAACATGGGGTTTATTTTAACCAAAAGAAAATATGTTTGGTGGCTATCCTAGAATTGGTTAATTCAAAATTAAGTGTCTACCCTAGGATTGGTTCATTCTGTTAAAAATAGCATCAGAAAAATTATGTCCGCGGATTGCGTCGGAATCAAAATTTAAATTTTTACAAATGAATGTGCCAAAATAGAAGTTGTATGCACCGAAACAGGTTACGTATGCACTAGAACAAGTTATGTATGTGCCGAAAGGGTTCTCAGGGATGCACCAGAATAGAATATCTATGCGCTGAAACAGGTCACGGATGCACTGGAATAGGTCACGTATGCGCCATAACAATAATTGTATGCTCTAAAACAGGCTCCGTATGCACTAAACCGAGAGTCGTATGCGCTAAATCGTGATTTTTGTCAGTCACCTGCCAAAAAAATCTGCAAAAATAGAAGTTAAAATGCGGGGCTTGGCCCCACTGTGGGTGCCAGAAATGTGTACGTTAGAATGTGTCAATTAAATTGAATCTAATCTAATACACCAATGAAACATTAGATTGAAGAAAACTAAATAAATAAAGCAAATGCAAACTCTTGACAGCAGCTTCTTCAAATTCATTCCATTGTCCTCTGTCTCCAAGGATTCACTTCAATAGGTTTTCTCTCAGTTGTGCAAACACAGCTTATAGAATGGCACTTGAGAGAATGAGATTATTATGAATGCATATGCATCTACAAGATTGAACTATTGAATTAAAAATGCTATGAATTGCTAAGATTGTGACTATAATAACTACGTATGAAAATGTGAGATTCGAGGTCCTTTTTAGTCATGAAAGGGCTGTATTTATAGATTTTTGAAGGTAGGAATTCGATTGGCCAAGATTGACGGTTGAGTTCAAACCTGTTGGAATGAACTGTGAGAGATCGAGAATTCAAAAAAGAGGTGGAATTGTGAGAGATAGAAAATGAAGAGACAATTCGAAAAGTGTCTCTCATAATTAAATAAATAAATATTAAATTATGTGTGAGAGAAATGTGAAAAGGCTTTAATTAAATATTACAAATATTTAATTATGTGAGAAAAGAAAAAGCCTTTTGATTAAATATTAAGAATATTTAATTCTGTGAGAGAAGTGGGAATTTAGAAAATGATTTAATTAAGTATTGAAAATATTTAATTAAACGTGGAGGGAAGAATAATCATTTAAATTTAGAATTTAAACTTTGATAATTAATGTAAATAGATTGTAAAATCTATTTAATTAATTAAGAAGAAGGTAGCATTAATTAAATAAATAAATTTATTTAATTAAATTAGAAGAATTAGAAAATGAACAATATAAATAAATAAATAAATTTATTTATATGTAGAAGACTTAAGAAATATTAATTAAATATTTCATATTTAATTAATTAACAGGTTCGATCGACCGTGACCATTTTTAGATGTGTACAGATGGTGTGGTGTTTTAAGTGTTAAATGGGTTTGAAAAAGTCATTCCCACATTGAATTTCAGAGTTGGCCCTTTTGATGTTGCATGTGATCTTTTGGTTTCAAATGTTGGAGTGGAGGGGGTGTGTGTAGTTGTCACATTATATGTTGCTCCCCCAAAAGGAAAACTAGTGTGCATTTATTGTGAGGAAAATTGACCTTGTGAAAACATATTTTGACCAAGACCTTGACTTTGTATTTGTGTTGATCCCTCTACAATATTGGAAGTGTCAAAACCAAAGGGAAGCTTAACACCTTTTTGAGAAAGTGTGAGGAATAACTTATCAAGATCTGCATTGACTAGGTCCTTTACAACTCGGACTATCCTAGGATCTTGGGAAGCTACTTCAATCTCTTTAGGTGTTAAACATTGGTTGACATCTTTAAATGTGAAATTCTCAAATAGGTTTGTTGTTTCACCTAGTGTTGTTTGAGGTGTGTTTGATGACCCAAAGTTCATGTTGCTAGTTGGATTAAAATAGGGATCATATGAAGAATCAATTTCTCTTCATTTCCTTTTTTCTCTATTCAAGACCATATAAGACTTGTGACTCTTGGATGATGAGACCTTTGGTATGTATGTAACTAAGATGGAGAGGAAAAATAAAGATAAAAGTTGAAGATGGTAATGACACTATGTTATGTTTTTCGACTTTTTGGACTTTAAGGATGAAAATTGAAGTTATAATATGCAAAATGCTAAGTGAGAATATGACTATAACTATGAAATATTGGGATGGATATGCAACCCTGAACTTCAAAGAAAGAATGCTAAGAAAAGTATTGTTGATGTGTTTTTTATGCACTTCTCAACATATTTAATGCATAGGTGCCTCACCTCTCTTGAAAGGAAATCTTCCACAATCAAATTGTAGAACACTATCCCAAGGTCTCTAATGTTAGGTCTTGACATTGCTTGGAATATCTTAGTTGATTTATGTTATTTTTTGGAATCACAAGGAGGTCTTACAGATGAGTTACAAAGTGTGGGAATTTGGGTCTACAAATGGAATTCCTAGGATGGGAGAGTTGTTGTTCGTTTGCTGCAAGTTCAAACAGTAGTCTAAAACTCCATTTCAACATTAGATTTATCTTTATAATGTGCAATGAACCTTGCCTAAGGTTACTTAAAAAAAGAAGGAAAAAAGGCAAGGAAGAGAAGAGGTTACTAGACTTGAAACTACAAATGAATAGTGATCATGGATGTTGCTATAGTAGACAAACTCCCTGAACTAGGTTTTGCTTGGCCAAGAGGAACCTACAGTTACACAAAATCAGTGCAATCTTTTAAGGACTACAATTTTCAGATTACACACACACATCATGCACATGCAATCAAACTAAGTTATAGCAATAGAGTAAAGAAGCTTAGACTACCTTTACAAAGTGATTCATCATCAACAAACCACAAAATCATGAGCTAGAAATTCATCAAATACTATAACAACAAAAACCATCATCACTTCCCTTCAAGAAACTAACTACTACACTAATAGGGAAGTAGAATCATGCACATATAATGAACAAACTCAAAAGGAAACACCCATAATCATGCAATGTTGTTTTCTATTTCTGTAGAATGCCTTTTACACCAGCTCTCCAACTATTTACAAATGAGGGAAAGATCCCTATTTATAGTTTTCCAAACCCTGAATGAATGGCTAGGATTGAATTACATTGTGTGGCCCAGATTTGATTACACTAGGGCTTCACCTACCCAACAATATTCAATAATTTAAAATACATCTTTTGTTTTTTTGCTATTTTGTCTTTTACTGACTAGGTGTTGTAACAATTTTATCTTCTAGCTCATTTCCCTTTTACTGTAATTAAAATTGCCTGAAAGATACCCTCTACTTGATGGACTTGCAACATTCTTCATTGGATCAAATGGGCATGTCCACGACTAGCATCAATGGATTGGTTGCCCTTGATTCGAGCAGACAGACCCTTAAAGATCACCATCATCTGGTGAAAAGTAGGGAAACTCCCTTATGCTTTCTTCAAAGGCCACCCCCTTGCATTTTTTAATTTACTTCCTTGGAATAGGCCTTCTTCTAATGCCAACTTTGTTGATGGGTGCTACGAAGAAAGGTGGATATAAAATGAATGGTGACAGGAGCTATGTGCTTTTCTTTATTCACCTTTCTAAATGGGTCTCCCTGACGGACCCGCGGTAGGCTTCTTGAGTCCTGCAAACATGAAGTGATGTAAGTGTTTTCATACACAAATCAAGGCAAACGTTAGTCAAATCCTACAAAATACTTGTTAGATTTATCCATGCATCATCAAAAGATCATAATATTTAGTCTAAATTTCCATTATCAGTTTACTAGAGGGAGTTTGGATGATCTGGGCCCGAGAGGCCAGACTTTCCTGGCCAACATGTTGTTTTGAAATGGCGAACAGGGCAAGGCAACCCGAACGATTTCTCCTACCTTCAAATTTAGGCAATTTGAAAAGTTCATAAGGAAAAGTGTCCAATTTCAATATGTGGGTCAAAGCCTATTTCCAAATTGGGAGGCATTTGGACCATCCTTAGAAAATCTAGAGCTATGAGGAGGGAAAGTTGTCTGGAGTTTGTTGTTTGGAACAACCATGGTGAGGCGGCATTTCGGGGATGGAGTTCTAGAAATGGTCGGGAGGAACAAAGTTCTTGGAGCAGTCGTGGAGGGACGAAGTTCCATAAACGACCGAGGAGGGATGGAGTTCCCAAAATAGCCACGGAGGGAAGGAGTTCTAGAAATGGCCAGGGAGGAATGGAGTTACCGAAACAACCATGGAGGGAAGGAGTTTCAGAAATGGCTAGGGAGGGATGGAGTTCCAGAAACGGCCGAGGAGGGATGGAGTTCACGGAACAGCCATGGAGGGATGAAGATCCAGAAATGACTAGGGACGAATAGAGTTCCTGGAATAGCCACAGAGGGATAGACTTATGGAAATGGTCGAGGAGGGACGAAGTTCCTAAAACAACCATGGAGGGATGGAGTTCTAGAAATGGCCTAGGAGGAATGAAGTTCCTATAACAGTCACGGAGTGACGGAGTTTCAGAAATGGCCGCGGAGGGATGGAGTTCCCAGAACAACCATGGAGGGATGGAGTTCTAGAAACAACTAGGGAGGGATAGAGTCCCTAGAACAACCATGGAGGGACGAAGTTCCAAAAATGGCTAGGGAGAGATGGAGTTCCTGAAATAGCCGTGGAGGGACGAAGTTACAGAAATAGACAAGGAGGGACAGAGTTCCCAAAACAATTGTAGAGGGACACAGTTTCGAAAATGGCCAGGGAGGGATGGAGTTCCCAGAATAGTCGAGGAGGGACAGAATTCCGGAAACAACCAGGGAGGGATAGAGTTCCTGGAATAGCAATGGAGGGACGAAGTTCTAGAAACAACTAGGGAGGGACGGAGTTCCCGGAACAGTCGCGGAGGGACGGAGTTCCAGAAACAGCCAAGGAGGGACAGAGTTCTTGGAACAGCTGCAAATCCATGGAAAACTTGTCCCCAAAGTCAAAAATGAAGGAAAAAGTGAGTCGAACGAGCAAGCACTAGGCCTGGAGGATGTCGAGGCAATGGGTGAAGGGAAACCTGCAGGGGCACTTCCGTGAAAGCAAAATACTTAGCGAAACTAGGGTAGGTGAATTTGGTCAGAGGAATTTGATCATTCGAAGGCACATGACCAGTTTAGGCTCCAAGAAAGGGGCACGCAAAATAAGACAGAAGAAAACCAATCTATCAGGAGCGAAAAGAGGGGGTCCCTGCCCATGGCGAGGCATGTGTGCAAAACATGCACAACAAATGGTGACTTTGCTAGGGAAATTCTCTAGAGCATTTTGATGAAAAACTAGAATCACGAATCTAGAATCTCTGGTTTTCATTTTCATGCTAGGGAAAAACAAGCTAGACGCTCAACCAAAGGATCAAAACCACTAGTTAATCCAACCTTCAGTATGCTAAAAATCCAAGTGTGTGTGGTTACATCAATTCCCATCCTTCAGTTTCTATAGGAACCCAAGCTCCGTCAAGTTAAGCTACATAGATTATTCTAACTCCAAAAGCATCTGGTGCATTGCCTCGTTATCAGTCAGGCGTCTATATCCTTGATGAGGTTGTCATTGTGATTATCCTAAATATTGCTCTATTATCGGTCGAGCGTCCATAGCCCTAGTAGAGTTGCTTGGATACCCTTGAAAGGTTGAATTTCTTTTCTTTTGATTTTCAATATTTTTCTTTATTTTTATTGTTTCTTTTCTTTTGTTTTTCAATATTTCAATTCTTTTTATTTCAACCCACAAGCATTGAAGGTCATGCTCAAGGCTAAGAATCACAGTGTCGCTGAAGCAGAATTTTAGATTTTTCACTTAACTAGACTTCACAAAGGACCTACAATGACCTCTAGCTTCTTAAAATATGTAAAAGATATAATATTTCAGAATACGTCAAGAATGAGATCAACCAAGGACTTATCCTCTTTGAATCAAACACCTAGATTACTTGACACTAATATAAGATCCTCACCATCCACTCTAAAAAATTGATTAGAGTTTGACAAAGAAATACATAGAACAAACCCAGACAATAAAAATGGTTATTGTGTGCATAGATGTGCCCAACTAGGAGTAGAGGGCCCCCAAGCAAAGCAGCAACAAAGCAGTAGAAAAAATGAAAGCAAAACAAACGGAAAGCTAACAACCTAAAATAACCAAAGAAGGAAAATAGAAAGGGAAAATCCAAGAAACTACCCTAAAGAAAACTAACCTACAACAAACCATCTAACCCAACGAAAGCAGAAAAGCAAGAGTATTTACAAGAAACCTACACTACTAAAAAATGAGCTATGTACAAAGAGATATTATAAAGCACTATGTTCGGGCAAGGCGAGCTGACATCAATGCTCATTGGATTTCACAGTGCATGCACAAGTAAATAGGCAATCATCATCATTCTTAACCATGCAAATTTATCTTTATATTCTGAAAAAGGAAATTCAACATTGCATCACTCAAGTTCAGTCACCCGATCAGGGAAAATCAGAAATTGAGGAGGCTCGCTAAACCCATGGTTAATCCATAAACATGTTTGTCTCCACTCCTTCCCATAATCAAAATGATAAGTGCAGCTATGAAAATTAATAGGAGCAAGGAAGGATAGAACCTATATTTCATTGTGGAATCATGGCAGTGTTTGATAGTCAAGAGTGAGCACTGCATCGTCAGTCTTTGCATCAGCAACCTCGGGCGAGCATGGTGGAGGGTGCAGCACTTCAGGCATCAAGCCTCCATATGGTAGGGAGAATGGGGAAGAAATTACTTCTTATACATCTTGCATCGGATCAACTATCCCTATCAGTTTTTCTTCAAGAAGATAGACGTCATCTCATTGATATTCTGCAAACCTAGTGTCCACTTGATTGTTGTCCTCAAAAGGTAGCACATTGTCCCACTTCCTTTCTTGGGTGTTGTCCTTATTTATTTGGTGTTCAATGTTGTGGGAAAATGACATGCATGAATCTGTCCTATTGCATCCATCTGAATATGAAGGAGGATCAGCAATGATCATGGCGGAAGTCCTCCAAGTCACATCTTGTAGTCGACCAGGTGCTTCATCTCTGTTGGCAGCTATCTTACCACCCTAGCCTTTGTCTTCTTCTCTTTATTGTTCATGCATCTCATCATGACGTTCACTCATTTCCCCTTGTTCACTATCGCTATAGATGGAGAAGGAACTCATTTCCCAATCCGGAAACTCTAGTGCATCACCATTCGTAGGCTCAACGAGTATGTCTTCATCTCTATCATCCTTTGGGATGTGCTCTTCCTTGGCATGAGCATACCTCCTCAGTACAGTTCCTAATGGAAAGAATTTTTCAATTGATGGCACCTCATCAAGGAGACAAAAATCCACTACGTTATTTTCCTCCAAGGACTCGCCATAAAGCCCATCGTCCATGGTGCACAAATGCTCCTCAAGAGGGAGAAATTCTTGATGACTAGTGGACAACCTTCTTGTTTGATCTAATTCATCGCTCGAAAGCTCAAGATTGTATTGTTGTCCTTCTTCTATTGATGTCCCAACATCCTCTTGAGGACTACCTTCAGCTAGGTTGTCACCTGGCTCGAGCTCTTGATCCTCATGTTCCATCCTTGAAGCAACTGTAGGAAGTGGTGTGCTTGGTTGCCTTGCTTGATGGCTTCTTGGCACAGTATGCATGTGAACTCCAAGTGCGATGAATCATGAAGTCTGCACCAATTTGGTAGTAGTAGCACCTCTAAATCCACTTGGTATTTCAGCTTTGACCAATCCTTTGCTAATCTGGAGATGAGTTGGTCATATCCTTCTGCTACTAGGTCCTCATCATCACTTGAAAAAGAAGCTTGATGGTAGACAACCATGGCGAGTGGTTGTTCCCACTCCTCCAAACTTTCATTTTCAAATTCTTGATTGTTGTCATTGATGAAGGATAGGTCTTATAATCTGATTTCACTTATACTCTCATCATCATTTTCTATTGTTTTGAAGTTGTCGACCTCTTCCTCTTTCTGATTTTCAACATTTTCATTGGCTGCTCCAGCATCTATTTCTATGAAGCTTCTTGGTCTGACTTGAAGGTTTTTTCCTCCAGATGCTGACAACTTCTCTGCCTCATGGGATGACTCATCATCCTTGATAGTTGGTTGCTCCAACTTTTCCAAACAACCATTGACTTGGGTGATGATGTTTGCACATGGTGAACAAGTAAATTATGAATGTGGTGCATTGTGAAATCTGCACCAGCTTGACATTAGTACTTCCTCCAATATTGGTCTATCTTTGCTGCCCAAACATTCTTGGATCAGCTCTTTGAAACCCTTAGCTGCCATGGTTGTCAATTTTGCCTCTGAGTCTGCAGGGGCTAAAGGGTGATAGATTTCCCAAAAGGGAATTTCTCTGTGCAAGACTCTTTCAACTCTATCCAAGAATGTTAGACACTCCAATTCATTATGCCTACAAGTGCAATGGATCCTACACTTATCTACCAATGCAAACTGTTGCAATGGCCTCTTCAATCTCCTATTTAAATCTTCATGCAGTTGAGTGATGTCAATTTGTACATGTTGCTCCATTGCAACTTAGTTTCTTTTGCCCTCAGAATTTTCTGATTTCAAGCCTTAACATTTGATAAGATCTCCCAATCTCAAATTTCTCTTGAAAGTGCTCTTTTCAATTTCCAAATTTTAGCTTTGTAGCCTCAACATGTCAGCCCTCCTTCTAGCACTAGTTCTGTTGATGTGTTTTTTATGCACTTCTCAACACAAGTAATGCATAGATGCATCACCTCTCTTGAAAGACAATCTTCCACAATCAAATTGTAGAACACTATCCCAAGGTCTCTAATGTTAGGTCTTGATAGTGCTTGGAATATCTCAGTTGATTTATGTGATTTGTTGGAATCACAATGCAATCTTACAAATGAGTTACAAAGTTTGGGAAGTTCGGTCTACAAATGGAATTCCTAGGATGGGAGAGTTGTTGTGCATTTGCTACAGGTTCAAACAACAGTTTAAAACTCCATTTCAACATCAGATTTAGCTTTATAATGTGCAATAAACCTTGCCTAAGGTTACTTAAAAAAAAGGGAAAAAAGGAAAGAGAAGAGGTTCTGAGACCTGAAACTATGAATGAATAGTGATCATGGAGGCTACTATAGTAGACAAACTCCCTGAACTAGGTTTTTCTTGGCCAAGAGGAACCTACCGTTACACAAAACCAGTGCAATCTTCTAAGGACTACAATTTTTAGATTACACACACACATCATGCACATGCAATCGAACTAAGTTGCAGCAATAGAGTACAGAAGCTCAAACTAGCTTTACAAAGTGATTCGTCATCAACAAACCACAAAAAACATGAGCTAGAAAATCACCAAATACTGTAACAGCAAACACCATCATCACTTCCCTTCAAGAAACTAACTACTAAACTAATAGGGAAGTAGAACCATGCACACATAATGAGAAAACTCAAAAGGAAACACCCATAAATCATGCAATGTTGTTTTTTATTGCTACAGAATGCCTTTTACACCAGCTCTCCAACCATTTACAAATGAGGGGAAGACCCCCATTTATAGTTTTCCAAAGCTCGAATGAATGGCTAGGATTGAATTACATTGTGTGGCCTAGATTTGATTGCACTAGGGCTTCACCTATCCCACAATATTCAAAAATTTAAAATACATCTTCTTTTTTTCCATATTTTTTCTTTTAGTGGCTAGGTGTTGTAGCAGTTTTTTCTTCCAGCTCATTTCCCTTTTACTGTAGCTGAATCTGCCTGAAAGTTGCCCTTTGTTTTATGGACTTGCAACATTCTTCATTGGATCAAATGAGTATGTCGACGACTGGCATCAATGGATTGGTTGCCCCTGATTCGGGCGGACAACCCCTTAAAGATCACCATCTTCTAGTGAAAAGTAGGATAGCTCCCTGATGCTTTCTTCAAGGCCACCCCCTTGCATTTTTTCGTTGACTTCCTTGACAGACCTTCTTCTAATGTCAACTTTGTTGATGGGTGCTATGAAGAAAGGTGGATATGCTTTTCTTTGTTCAACTTTCTCAATGAGTCTCCCCGATGGATCCGTGGTAGGATTTTTGAATCCTACATACATGAAGTGTCCTAAGTGTTTTCATACATAAATCAAGGTGAATGTTAGTCAAATCTTGTAAACTCCTTGTTAGATTCACCCATGCATCATCAAAAGATCATAATATTTAGTCTAAATTGCCATTAGCAGTTTACTGGAGGGAGTTTGGATGATCCGGGCCCAAGAGGTCGGACTTCCCTAGCCAAAATGTTATTTTGAAAGGGTGAATAAGGTAGGGCAACCCAGATGATTTCTCCCACCTTCAAATTTAGGCAATTTGAAAATTTCATGGGGAAGAGCGTCTAATTTCAATATATGGGTCAAAGCTCATTTCTAGATTGGGAGGCATTTGGACCATCCTTAGGACATCTGGAGCTATGAGGAGAGAAAGTTGTATGGAGTTTGTTGTTTGGAACAACCTTGGTGATGCGGCATTTCAAGGACGGATTTATGGAAACGATCAAGGAGGGAAAGAGTTCCCAGAATACCCATGAAGGGACGGAGTTGCGAAAATGGCCGGGGAGGGACAAAGTTCTCAGAATAGCTACAGAGGGATAGAGTTCTAGAAACGGCCAGGGAGGGACAGAGTTCCCAGAATAGCCATAGAGGGATAGAGTTCTTGAAATGGCCGGGGAGGGACGGATTTCTCACAATAGCCATGGAGGGACAGAGTTCTAAAAATGACTCAGGAGGGGCGTAGTTCGTGAAACAATCACAGAGGGACGGAGTTCCCAGAACAGTCACAGAGGGACGAAGTTTCAGAAGAGGTCGAGGACTGACGGAGTTCCCAGAATAGCCGCAAAGTGATGGAGTTCTAGAAATGACAAGGGAGGGACGAAGTTCCTGGAACAGCCATGGAGGGATGGAGTTCCAGAAATGGCCAAGGAGGGACGAAGTTCTTAGAATAGCCGCAAAGGGATGGAGTTCCAAAAATAGCCAAGGACGGATGGAGTTCCTAGAATAGCCACAAAGGGATGGAGTTCTAGAAATAGCTAGGGAGGGATAGAGTTCTTGGAACAACCACGGAGGGAGGGAGTTCCCAAAATAGTCACGGAGGGACAAAGTTCCAGAAATAGCCAAGGAGTGACGGAGTTCCCGGAACAATAGTGAAGGGATGGAGTTTTGGAAATAGCCAAGGAGGGACTTAGTTCTTGGAATAGCCACAAAGGGATGGAGTTTCAGAAACATTCAGGGAGGGACGGAGTTCCCAGAACAGCCACAAAGGGATGAATTTTCAGAAATGGCTAGGGAGGGACAGAGTTCCCAAAACGGTCGTGGAGGGACAGAGTTCTAGAAATGGTCGAGTAGGGACGGAATTCCTGAAACAGCCACGGAGGGACGGAGTTCCAGAAATGACTGGGGAGGGACGAAGTTCCCAGAATAGCCACGAAGGGACAAAATTCTAGAAACAACTAGGGAGGGTTGGAGTTCCCAGAACAACTACAAAGGGACGGAGTTTCAAAAACAGCTAGGGAAGGATGGAGTTCCCAGAACAGCCACGGAGGGACGAAGTTCCTAGAATGAAATTTCCGCAACATCCTAAAACTTAACGAAACCTTGGCAGCTCACTTAGGCACCACAAAAACATCCCAAATCCATGGGAAACTTATCCCCATAGTTAAAAATGAAGGAAAAAGTGAGTCGAACGAGCAGGGACTAGGCCTGGAGGACGCCACGGCAACGAGCGAAGGGAAACCTGTAGGGGCACTTCCATAAAAGCAAAAGACTTAGTGAAACTCAATTAGGTGAATTTGGTCAGGGGAATTTGATTGTTTGAAATCACATGACCAATTTAGGCTCCAGGAAAGGGGGCACGCAAAATGAGATGAGAGCAAAGCAACCCATCGGGGGCAAAAAGAGGGGGTCCCTGCCCACGGCGGGGCGTGTGTGCAAAAAATGCACAACAACTATGATGGACCAAAGTGACAATGCTAAATGTCAAGACCTCAGAAAGATAGACCAAGATGATGATAATGTTGATTGACCAAAGGCAAACCTAAAATAGACACATGAGATGTAGGCACAACCTAGAGATAAAATTGACAAAAGGAATGATAAGGTCAAGACACCTAAAAATGATACTAGTGGTCTAGCTAATAGTATGATAAGCCTCTTAATCTCAAGACCGAAGGATGATGTTGCAAATGTTAGGATGTAAACTAGGACTATGCAAGGTGACCTAAGATGGAAAATGAGATTCTATGGATAGACTAACTAAACCTAACAAGTCTTTGATCTGAATACACAATTATAGGCTATAAGGAAATTGAAGGTTGACTGTATAGCTATTTCCAAAAAAAATTGAACCTAACAGTTGTGGTGTTCCAAGCCATAGATGCAATGTAGAAAGCTATTCAATTGTGATGTAGGACTTGTCAATTGTTCTACACAAACAAATGTGGGCTTCTGGTTTTCTAGTTTATGACAATTGTGATGTATTATTTGTCAATTGTAGTGTTATGTTTGACAATTGTGGTGTACAGTCTCTTGGCCCTAATTTGATGTTTTTTCTATGTCTTTTCCTTTTTTGGTAGATTTGAATATGATCGCAAAACCACAACAAACACTTGGCAAACTGATTTGGCTAATTTTGACTCTTGGACTTCTTAGTAATCAAGTATTTTTGCAAGTTTTCTTCCATAAAAATCACTTGTCCTTAGCTCACAAGCAATGAAGACGAGCACAACTTAAGGTCAAATAGGTTTTATCTACTAATGTGTGTGTACCTCACCTTTTTAGGGGTGATTTGAAATCTTCATCCAAGGAGTGGGTGAATACGGTATACCAAGATCTTGGACCACCTTGATACCCCTGGCCTTGAAAGAGTGTAAACTCTAGCAAGACACCTTACACCTCAACCATGGATAGAAATGGTACATAACTTTAGGGTATGATCCACATCCCTTGCACCACACTATAAATGGCCAAGCAAGTCTTGGTCGAGCTAAAAATAAGAAGTTTCTAATGACTTGGTGAACACTATCGATACTATGTCAAACGTGAGACACTTAAGCCTCTAATCAACCTCCATGTGGCCCCTACATCCACACTAAATTGAAACCCATGTTGTACTTTGGTGGATAGAGTTACTAAATTTTTCCTTCACCCCTTTGATATAGCCTACCCAAAAAAACATGCTTTAGATCATTCCCAATGAGTTATCCATTAGGATGTGTCTCAAAGGTAGACCCGCTAAAATATTTTTTCGTTTCTCTTGCACCTAAGATCGCACAAAGTCTAAGGGGAGAGGATACACACACAACACTCTTGGGATTAACACAATGTGCAAAAGAACCAAACATAGAAGACTTGTTCTTTTTAAGCACCAATTCCAAATGTTAAAAATCGTAAACACACAATGGAACCCTACATGAAATTGGATTAGTAGTTTGAATAGAAATGTCTTCTCCCAACAATTGCCACAAGTTGTAGATCAAATATCAATAACACAAAAAACCCTGCCCTAATGAATGTAAAAAGGGATAAAATAAAAATGTCAAGTTTATATCCCCTTTTGCTATGACAGTTAGTTGCGGTGTACAAAGGCTCAAATTTATCACATGGCTGCAATGCAAAAATAGACAATTGCAAAAAAGAAAATGTTGACTACATTGAAGGAAATTTCAATTGTAGTGCTTGGATAAACAATTGTGACACAAAAACCCTAAGCTGCAAAAACACATAGATCTAACAAAAAAACACCAAAACTAATGATAGATATGATCTTGACAAGCTATTAGGATGTTAGAACAATAACCAGTAACTCAAAAAATACCTTAAAATTGTAATAATTAAATAATTCAATCTTTTTGATCAATAATAATCAAATGCAGCATTCTGGGTGATGTTTGTGACTTCTTGTTCAAATGATTACAGTGTGTCATACAATGATTTTGATGCTTTAAACCTTTATTAAATCATTATGTGGATCAATTGTGGTAGACTCCTAAAAATTAGAATTTTGCTAAAATTTTGACAATGTCATTAGTTCATGTCAGGTTCACCAAATGTAGATAGGGTTTTCTAAATTCAGGGAAATGTGCATGAATCAATAATAACAACCATATCTATCTAATTTGAAAGCAATAAAGACCCTAATCAAATAATGAAGTACAAATGAACAAAGAAACCTAAATAATAATGCAATAAACCTCAAATCCCTATGTAATAATTGAATCACCTTCATTGCTCTTCTTCATTTTGCTTTATTTGTTCTCAAAAATGGAGTATGTAATATACTCAATGATCTTGATGTTGACAACTTGATAACTTGATCTCTTGATAGCAAAACTTCAAAGATTGTGGTTGTATGGTTGAAATGAAGATAATGACTTTCTTTTATAGAAATCCCAATTCAAATGAAGGGCTAGGATTAGATAATGAGGTATGATGATCAATGGACAAGGTTGGTTGAGACAAGGATACGAGTGAATGGACCAAAACTCAAGAAAGTAGTTGAGATTTATGGCTTGGCTAGGAAAAGAATGAATTAAGTAATAAGGAGCATTATTTAATTTAGGTTAGCGTGAGATGAATAATTAAATAATAAAAATATTATTTAATTATAGAAGAAGAGGTGGAATGCTAAAATATTAAATAATTAAAAATAATTATTTAATAAAGGAAGGAGACAAATGCCAAATAATTAAATAATTAAAATAATTATTTAATTATGGAGATAAGAATATGATAAATAATTAAATAAATAAAATTTATATAATTATGGCAATAAAAGGCTAATGAATAAATAAATAATTAAAAGTAATTATTTAATTATAGAGGAAGGTAGAAATATTAAATAATTAAATAAATAAGATTTATTTAATTATAGATAGGAAAGGACAAGTTAGTGGCATAATTTAAATAAATTGGTATTTATTTTAATTAATCAAAGACATAATAAGGTAAAGTGAATTAAGTAAATAATTAGGAATTATTTAATTAATAGAGGAATTATAACATTAGCAAATAATTAAATAATTAAAATTATTTAATTAAGCTAGGAATCAGTGATAAAATGCTGATTGCAAACTTGGGACATTTTTTAGTGTCTACAAATATCAAAATTAGCCTCCTACACTAATATTGAGAGGATGGACATACAAAAAAACTAAATCTAATCTAAATTATTACATAAATGCAAATACAAGTATATCAAAATATAAATCAATTCAAACTATAATGCTACTATATATTGGTAAAACCTCATAAGGAGGAAAAATGCAAGCTCCAAAGCAACCTAATATATTATTTTATTAATAATATTATTACAAAACACTTGTAATTAGAATATATAGTATTGTCACTAGCATAAAATTCATGAGTAATTTCAGTAGAATTCTAGTACTTGCAAATCTATACAATACAATAATGCAACTCCAAGCACCCAAATTTTAAGAAAATGAGAAAACTAGAAATCGTCCATGGTTTTGTAAACCATTTTTTAAATCTAATAGAGGTATGGGGCCCAAATTTGAACCCAAATTATAATGCCTATCTCAAGGTTGTAGCATAAAAGATAAAAAATAGTAAATAAATATTGCCTTTTATAACTATCACAATCTAAATTATAAGCACCCACTTGACATGGGCACTCATTTTGTAACTCTCACTACCCAAAAATGGTGATGCATGAAAAGTATTCACACCTATCATAATGCTAGTCAAAAGTATAATGTAACTCTCCTCTTACAAGCCTTTATGCATCATAAGAACCTATCATAATACTATCATAGGATCCCACATAGGTAGCACATCCCATATCTACTTAAAATAAAATATTTAAATAACCTCTCTCAATTTTAACAAAGTATTAACACATGGCAAACAATGCAACCTCAAAATTTTATCCTATTTATATGTGGCTAGTTTTTAAATAAAATAAAAGATGGAAAATTAATAAATAATTAAAATTAAATACTATACATTCATATAGGTTGAGACACCTTAATTCAAAACACTAAGGTTAAACCCTAAAGGGTGTAAAATAAGTTCACCAAAATGTTTTAAGAATATAAATTATCTATTGAAATTAATTAACATTTTTTAGTTGGTTACACAATTAACCTAAGCAAATGAACTCAAATTGATAACTGAAACTACTTTAACTAAATACAAAAATGGTATAAATTATATTTCATTCTTCGGTCAAAGTCTATCGATGAAAATGCATTATGTCTTATGTGAGGAAATGGTTTGTCAAGGTTCTATAATTTTAGTGTTAGCTTAGACAAAGATCTTAAATTCTATATATTGATTATTTTCACTTTAGATTACCTCTATGAGTTTGAACCTAATCTTTGTGAGTGCATATCCAAAACCATGCATAGAGTTGAGTTGACACTCTAGGACTTTGGGATCTAATCAAGCAAAAGATAGGTTGTTGGAATTCACTTGACTTGATTTTTGATGTTTGAATGTGTGTAAGGACCAACTATGTTTAGGCACACCTTTGCAAAATATGTTGAAATGTGAGGTTCATGTTCTTCTCAATTAAACCTCTTTTGATTTGATTTACAATTTTGAATAAAGGATTGAAAATAGAAAGCAATCATTCAATCAAACTAGGATGGTGTACTCTTAATGCTCTAATAAATCTACTATGATGGTCTCATAATACTCTATGACTAATTCTTGCTTGAAATCTATGGTGATCTACAACATCCTAACATGATTTTAAATGAATGGATGAATATCCTTAACTAAACAATCAAACCCACAAATCAACAAAATGTACAAGTTAGATTGGTCAACAATGACTAATGAAGTGGTTGGCAACATTTAAATTTGACTTTTAAATAATAAAAAAATTCATATTCATGACTACATGACTCACATAGACCAATTCTTTTACCCATAAAGTTGATCCAAGATGATAAAAAATAGATTTAGAAATTAGAATCTAATCTTTAAGTAATATATAATATCATAAACCAAATTAACACAAAAACATATTACTTATAAACTACTCATTACATATAAGACACCCAAAACATAAAATAAGAAGGCATAGATACAAACTTTTCACAATATTGACAGAGTATTCTTTTCTTAAAACTAAGACTGAAATACTGTTCAACGATCAGACATTTCCCGGGCAAGGGTGTACATCAACTCTAGGACCACTCAGAACCTCCATGAACTAAACTATAGAAAGTACAAGTGGTAGAGTTTGCTACAGAGGAAGAGTATAAGATGTACCAGCCGGCAAACCATGAACAAAATCCAAGGCAGACCTGCCAGTTGCTAATTCCCTCCATTATCCTCATTACAACACAAATGCGGCGCACTGCATGCACGTATATTCTTTTCTTATCGTAGCTTAAAGTCAACGAGCTTATCGATTCCACTTTGTTGGCACGCCTGCAATAAATCAATGGATTACAACCATCTGCAAGGTATTAAGCCGACATGGACTTGATTCTCCTGCCACAATGGGCAACAAAACAAATTAGCCAGCTTTTTTCAAACCAGAACATGGATCATATTGGCAGTAAGGGTATCCGATTATAATCCAGCTTTGGTAAGTTAAAAAGCTTTGTTATAATGGGTGGTTGAAAAATCGCTTTCCTTTTCCAGGCGTGCTATTCGGTTCACATAGATAATAGTCATTTGATATTATATTATATACGGCTTCATTCTTTCATTAGATGATAATAACCTTCATTTCAGCTGCCAACTCTTTGTTTATCATGGGATTCCTCCCATTTCTTTTCCAGCTTTCAAATCGGGCTTTTCATTGTTTCAATGTTACCTGGTTATTCTACAGTTTTTTCTCGATAATGGGGGTTGTTAAATCCCTGTGTGGATTAAAAGGTCATTACAGCATTATGTATGTACAAGTCCAAATGCATGGGGATTCCTTTTCACTTTGTGCGGATGGTTGGAAAGAGATTTTACTGGAAGCTTTTGAGTGGGCATAGTAAACTAATGATGATTAATCGCCAAAAATCGACAGGCTCGGTGATCTACATCCAATGGTACAATAAATAAATAATTAATGAGCTTTGATGGTCTATATTAATGGTACCACAATTTCCTCAACTTAAAGTTTCATTATTAAACAATACTTTTACCATAAAAAATTATATATTATCATGGCTTAAGTTAATTAGTCAGTGTTAAGTGTTTGCCATTATGTAATTTAGGTTCAATTTTTTAGGAATTCATGGTCCCGTTGACATGGTAGTTGTGGGTCATTAAAGAGCTTGTGTGAATTTAGACATTCGACATCAAATTCTTCTTATATCAATAAAATAAAATATTCATAGTGTGAAAGATGTGAGTGCATCTTCTAAGGCTCTCAATTTACCTGTACATGGAGTAATTATTACTCACGATGGCATAAGTGTATTCTTCATGAAAGGAGATATTAGTGGGGAGCTAGTGTTATAATGATTAAATGCATATCAAACCTAGATAAGCTTTAGTGACAAGCCGATGTGATTTATAATGATTAGATATATAACAAACCAACATAAGCTATAAGTCAAACCTTAATACTCAATCTAACTATTAAAGATTTCATATTGTTTATTAATAGTTTAAAAATTACATGTCTTTAGTCTAAGCTACATGTTGCATTGCATGGCCTCATATAAAAGTAATCTTATATAATAGATTTAGATTAGACTAACAATTTTTTAATCATAAGTAATAGTATATGCTATATTATTTTTAGGTTTAACATCATTGAATGTAATAACATCAAATTATCACTTTCAAGGTTAGTATTCTCATTTATTCTCAACACAAATCATTATCTAAGGATGCATTCTATCTAGTCACAAAATAGTTTCTCTTCATTTTCCTTAAGGATAATCATGTCTTTAACTATTAGATTTAGACTTTGTAAATTTAAACTATTCAATAAAGTAATTAAACTTTCCACAATTTGTACTACATTAACAATTTTACTCATGTTCCTCACCTAATCATTTCCTCTAGTTGACATTGAAATAGAAATTAGGAAAATTCTATGTCTTCTCATTGTCCCCACCCACATCATGTGCCGACTTATGGAAACAACGATTTTAAAAGATGGAAAAATAAATATAATCACATTTTCAAGAACTCATTTGTATTTGATAGTTTTGTTTTATTTTTCTATGTCAACATGATTCTAATTTGTACACTCAATTTGTTTTTTCTCTACATTATTTTAGAATTAGGTCTTCTTAGTTTATCTCCTACTATTATGATCCACATATGGAAAACAACTAAATTACATCCACTTTCCACCACCACCATTTCATGCACCTGAAGATATAATTTAAATCAATCCACACTTCTCATGACCATATTGTTAGCTCAATGTCATTGGTAATTGTTGGCAAGAAAGAGAAACAGTTCAAACAGTACCAAGTAAATCCTATCACATCTTTCCACAAAGAGCTTGTAGACCATAAGATTCAAGAGATACCATCTAGGGTAAGGGTAGGATAGATGGGTCACATCCCATCCCATAGATATATGCATCTAGGAAAAGATATGAATAAAAAAGTATGATATTGTATGAAAAAAGTATATATGCATGATAGAATATATGTAAGAAGAAGAGAGGAGATATACGAAGTATAGGGAAAGATATATGATGACTGTATATATGATGTAAAAGGAGATATAAGGAGATGTGAATGTAATCCATTGATATAAATAATATAATGATACACAAACTCTCATATTATGTTTTCTATATTGTGTTATATAGTTATTTAGTCAATATTATGTTTGAATCAAACCATTACTCCCTTTATATGACTACGCTCAAGGTATAAACTACAACACTAAAAAAGTACTTGGGGCTCAGAACTCCGGCCTATGTTTCCCTAGTTTTCTTGCTAACATTGGTTCCATTGTTGGAATTGTGGTTAGGTAGTATAAAGGCCAGTAATACTCATGATTTTAATTTTAAACTGAACATAGAAGAAGAAAGAAAAATCAAGTAAGACATGAAAATCTATGGATCTTTCCTCTTGGCGTCTACCCTATGAGAGAGGGTTAGGCACCAAGGGGATGGAGAATGGAAAGGGTGAGAGATCGTTCTAAAAGGGGTCATCGAAGAGATGTAACCAATAAGAAAATATATCAAATAACTATCATGGAAAATAATAAAAGGATTAATGTAATCCCAAATCAAACACACCCATAGATAAAAGGAAATAAGAAAAACACAAGAAATATTAGAGAGAAAATTGAATTAGAAAGAAAAGTGAACATGGAAAGCCCTAAGGGAGAAGAGAGAAGAAAAACTATATTGTTGAGAGAGAAGAAATACATTGTAGAAGAATGAAAATTGCAGAGAAAATGAGAATTGAGTGCACCAAAGTGGGTTCTTCCAAAGGAAAAGAGAAAGAAAACATAGAAAAGAATGGAAGACTCCAAAGAAATCAAATTTATGATGGAAAAATGTAGGACAACTCATAACCCATTTAAAGAAGAACATTGATAACTATGGAAAGTCTGGAAGGTTGTTGTTGGGACTCTACAATAGCATCAAGATTTCACTCCCACCATAACCCTCCAAAATTCCTACAATCAGACCAAATCTATCAAGCCTGACCATTAATCAAGATGATAGATTAATTGAGCTTCTAAAAACTCTGAAAAGGGTTCTATCTATTCAAGAGGAATATTTGGAAGAGTTAGTTAATAGAAGCATAAGGAAATTAAAGGAAGATGAAACAGGAAAAAACTAAGAGATTCAATTTAATTTGGGTAAGGAACTATGTTCACTAACAAATAAAATATCATTAAAAAATAAGAAAGTGAAATGATATCTTGAGGAGTCACAACCCTTAGACCACAATCCATCCCCTAAGCCATATAAGAGTAGAAGAATTTTGAAAGAATAGATACCACAAAGTAAAGAGACAAGAGAAAAAGAAGGAAAAGGAGTATATTGGGAAGAGATACTCTAGAAAGAGAGAAGGGTAGAGAGAAAAATCCTCGTACCATTGGGAAAGTCAAGAAAGAAAAGGAAGAAAATAATAGTTTACAAATATGAAAACTCAAAACAGAAAGAAACTAGAATAAAATGGAATCATTGATTAAAATATTAGTATTTGGAAGAGACACAACAAATTCTATGGAACATATATTCATGTTAGAATATTTTTGGAAAAGAAAAGATATTGACGAGGACAAACCAAAGTTATTAGACTTGATATCTTCATTAAGGAAAGAAGTAATGGATTGGTACAAAATGACTTACCCGAAGCATGGAAAAAGTTGGAATAAAGTAAAAAAAGACTTCATAGCAAAATTCAACACTCGATATATCCCTACAGAGAGTACATGAGAAAAATGAGGGACCTAGTGCAAGAAAAAGAGGAATATGTGAAGGCTTATAACAAAATATTTAATGAATTTTGTTGCAAATTGGAGTAACCTCTAACAAAGTAACAAAATATTGAATGGTTCATCTCCAGACTACAAAAGGATATAATAGCAGCCTTAGATAGAATAATATTTAATACTTATAGACTTGATCACAATTTCATACCACATAGAAGCTTAGACATGGTGTAGACCCCAAAAAGATGACGTAAAGGAGAATCTTGAGAAATTACAATTGGCAATAGAGCAACTAACCATACAAAAAAAGGTATTTTAACAAGACGAGAGGCAAAGAAAGGTAAAGGTATTTGGTGGACATATTTTTCAATGGAAGACCATCTCCATAACGATTTCCCTAAAGCCCAAAAAGAAAGAACTATAGCAAAATTAAATGTAAAATTAAAAATAGTACTAGCCAAGACAAATGCATTATACTATAGAACTTTCTAGGAATGGGACAGTCACCCTGCTAAGGATGTACCTTCATATTAATTTTATCTCTGGAATACAAGTCATCCCAATACAAGATGCCCCATGAACTACAACTATGATGTATATATAGATGTAAAAACATGGCATAAATTAAAGGACTTGTAGAAGGCCCCTTTATATGATGCAGGTTACAGACAACCACCTTAGAGAGACAATATAAGTTATTATGCATTGTAAAATAATCCACTACAAGATTACATAGTATATAATAGGAAATAAAAATATAGAGGATAAAGAGGATGCAATAGAAACAATTGCCAAAGAAGTGAGGCTACATGCTATAACTACAAAAAAATAGGCCACTATGCTACAGAGTGTTGGGAAGAAAAGAAAAGGAAATTTCCATTTTATGGAGATGATTCTCATGACATATTCAAATGTGCTAAATCACAATAGTATTACCAAAACACTGTATGCTCCATAAAGGATGACTTACAATACCATAAAGGAGCTAGAGTAATCAAAAGAATACCACCACAAGGAGTTAAAAATTTTCAATGAATGGATCGATGGTCATCTAATACATCAAATGAGGAATATTACGGGGAATAAAAATCAATGAAAAATAAGAAAAATAAGTATGGAACAAATAAAAATGAGATTACAGTACTAACTAGACAAGGAACTGATACCATAAATATTAAACAAAGATAAATTGAAGAAGTTAGTGAGGAGTCATGTCCATAAGAAGAGGAACATGATTACTTTCGACCAAACACACAACAACATGATAAAATAGTAGAAAAAGAAAAACAACAATTTATACAACACCAAAAGGATGAAATAGTCTAGATTTCTCAAAAGAAGTAATGATGTTGAAGAATTTAACCTCTTTGGCCAAACAAAAGGACATCCTAGTCAAATTAAAATAGTTGATACACATTAGTGTTGGGAAAATGTGTCTCAACCTTACAATTACATAGGTACTATTGATATGTAAGCGATGGGGGGCGTGTGGGGGTTCCCCCCTACGAGGCATCTGAGGGGATCATCACCCTAGCGATGGGTTTGGAGAGCGCGTGCCCTAATAGGGGCTTGGGGGCAACACCCCCATTTAAGCTAAATTTTATGTATATTTTATTATTATAAATCTAGACCGTTCATCATTAGGTATCATATCTGACAGACGATATTTTGTTGGATTGAGTTGCCCTAGAAGGAAATCCTATTTTACGAGGGCATTGTATTATGGATGTGTATTGTGATGTATTCTAAGAGTTTGATAGCGGTCATGTTGCCTCTGGATCTCTAGTTGGTGATACTCTTTTGAGAATCTTGCTCTACAAGTATATTGTGATCTTTGTGATTTTTGAATAGTATATTGGGTGGATTTTGGAGTGTGGGGTTTTTCTCCCCAAAGGGTTTTCCCCACGTAAATCACTATGGTGTGGTATGCATGATATTTATGTTTATTTTTGTTTAAGTTTTTGTAACTGTTGAAAATATTTGTAAAGTTTTGCATTACCCTCCTCTCAATATTACCATAGGAAGTTGTTCTGCTACCTTAGCTTCCTTACAATTAGGCCCATAAGCCTTTCACAAACCTTTGAAAACAAAAAAAGGATACCACAAACCAAAAAAAATAACAAGAAACCACTAACCAAACATCTTGTGCCTATATCCCAACCTAAAAATTTAATATACTTACCACACCAAAAATTAGTAGCCACTAGAAAACAACATGCTTAACTAAAATAGAAGCATAAAATACAAATCAATAATACATAGAAGTACCAAACATTATAAGATAATTACAAACTTAACATCCAAGTTTAACTATAGGCAAGCACTAGGTAGGCCTAATTTTGAACATGAATTACCTTGACCAAACCCTAACGATATAAAACAAGGGATCAAAAATGAATATTATACAATTAGACTAACCTAATGTACTCAAAAAAATTCTCCCCACATAGTAGAGTTGACTTGAGGACAAGTGAACATTTTGAAATGGGGGATGATATTGATAGGAAAGAGCAACAATTCAGAAACTACCAAGAAAATTATACCACATCTTGCTACAAAGAGCTCATGAACCATAAGATTCAAGAGATATCATCTAGGGTAAGGGTAGGATAGATGGGTCACATCCCATCCCATAGATATATGTATAGGAAAATATATGACTAACGGAGTATGATATTGTAGGCAAAAGAGTAATGTATGAGAGAATATATGTAATAAGAAGAGAGGAAATATACAAAGTATATGGGAAGATATATGATGTAAAAGGAAATATAAGAAGATATGAATGTACTCAACTGATGTAATAATATAATGATATTAGAACTCTCTCAATATTATGTTGTTTGACATCTTGTTACATATAGTTATTTAGTCAACCTTTTGTTAGAGTCAAACTATTACTCCATTTATATGACTGAGTCTGGGGTATAACTACAACACTCAGAAAGTACTTGGGGCTCAAAACTCCATTTTGTGTTTCCCCAGATTTCTTGATAACAATAACCATAATTTTCATCACTCCCATTCTCAACAAAAAAACTAATCTATTCCATTCAATGGTCATGATTCTTATGTTTCTCCTAATATCCCCAAGATTTGGAGGTTGGTGTCTCTTTGTGCCTCATATCCTCTTTTATGGTGGGTGATGTTGTAAAAAATGAAAAAAAAATCTCACAAAAGGGATTTTTTTTATATTTGAAATTTTTTGGCCTTAACTCTGTGATCTAAACAAATGGATTTTTTAGTAGTTTTGATCTATTATGAAAAAAAAATTTGAAAGATGCCCTTGTTCCAGGGGTTTATTTGTTGTTTCCTTTGACTTGGTCTCTAATAAAGAAATTGTTTTTGATGGATGATCATATTTTTGGGCCAAAAGGCTCTCTTGATAAAACCTTATGTTTCATCTTTTAATCCTCTCACTAAATCCTTGAATATTAGTTAGTTTAGATTTTCCTCGCAAATATTCCTCTTCAATTCTAGCATAAATATTTTTGTTTGTTATTGGTAACTCTATGAATCATTTTGTTAAGATAAATCAAGCAACTATAATCAAATATATCAC
Organism: Sequoiadendron giganteum; assembly: GCA_007115665.2. Taxonomy (NCBI): domain Eukaryota; kingdom Viridiplantae; phylum Streptophyta; class Pinopsida; order Cupressales; family Cupressaceae; genus Sequoiadendron; species Sequoiadendron giganteum. The sequence goes on from CM021103.1 coordinate 106,143,907, forward strand.
ATCACCTACACTCAAATTTTGGTGGAATTAGACTGTCCAAGCCCCTCCCAATGAAAGTTGTCTAGTAGGTGGAGGATTATTCTTAGAATTATATTTTGGATTAAAAAATATCTCCTTCTATTGCTAATTTTTCTTTGTCATGGTATATTTGGCATTTGATTACCTTTTCCTTAATTTCTCAAGATCTTCTTCATGGTGGAAGAACAATCTACTTGAGAATCTTAATATGGCTTCTTTTCTTTCCTCTAGTTGTTGATGTGGTAGAGGTCCCCTCTCCCCCAATAGTGTTTAATGCTCTTGTTGCTCGTCCTTTGGACCCCACCCCTCTCTTTCTAGGTGGTTTCAACATTCATCCTTTAGTTTATGTCATGTCTCCCACTTGGAAATTGGCTTCTCCTATTAGGAACTCCTCTCCTCATGTGTCACCCAAAAATAGTTTCATTGAAGGTTTCCCCACCACCACCTCCTATTTTGATGAATTTGTATAACAATGTTTCCTAGACTATGCTTTATACAAGGAAGAAGGGTCTTCCAAACTATGTCTCTATCACAAGTGTGGATCAAGGGTGTGAGAATTTCTAGGCTGAGGTATGGTGGTATTTGGTAGAGTAATAATTCATTAACAAAATTAATTAATCTTTAATTAATTATTAGGCTAGTTTCACTTTATGCACTTAAGCTAAACTTAGGAATATTTTTTCTTTAATTATCTTGATCTTTTATTAGATCATTATGTCTCATCAAGTAGGATTTTGAAACTTGTCATGATCTAATCCCTTTCTCATTTAGGGTTTGATCTTAATGTGTTTCACAATTTCAACATGGTACGAGATCATGGATTCAACAAACCCATTCTCGAGCTTTGAGAGTTTTCTTCAACTATGATTATAGGGGCCCCAAATTTGGAATCTTCATATTTTTTATATGTTTTGGACTTGGAATTTTTTTTGGTGTGTGCTAGAACAAAATGGACCTCACCATTGTGTTGAGGAGATAAAAAAGACAAATTTTGACTATAAAATTTCATATATTCATGGATGGGAGATTTTGAGGAAATTTTTTTTAGTACAATAGTTATACAAGGTTGTACATGTCGTATTGTACAACTAATTCAAGTAAAAAGATTAAAAATATAAGTGATATAAATATAGTGCTAGCATCCTATGACCAATATCTAGGTTGACTGTCATTGCCAGCAAACCATAATGACAACAACTAAGTCGCTTACCGCTAGTGCTTGTAGAACAACTGGTAGCAATGCCAACCTTGCCAATCATCTTCTACTCTACCACCAATGGGGAGAGGGGGTATTTTTTAAATCTCCAGCATCAACCAAGGTTATATGAACAACTTGTTCCCAATCCTTAGGGAGCCAAACCTTTTCCCCTAATGCCCTAATAGGCAAACATTTTTTCATGGGTCATAACTTTTCACTTAGGTATCAATTTTTTTTAAATGAGATATTATTAGAAATTTGGTTCCACATGTGTGCAATGAAAAAGTGTAATAAAAAAGAACAAAAATAGTAAGGAAATCACTCAAAAATACTCAAAATAATGAAAAAATTGGATTAGGCTAAAAAAACTCAAACCTTTGTGAATTTTGATAAAATTCACATATGTTGAAGCCCTTGGTATGTATATTTTCCCAAGATCATTGTTTTGGATCTGTGCTCACTTGATTTTGGTAGCATAATGGTGCTAGATTGCTCAAAGTTGCATTATGGTCTAAAAATGGCTAATTTTTGCGTATATGAGTGGAGGAGAGATTAGATGGATGGCTAGAATTAGATCTTGGAAGATTAGGGTTTGGGAATGGATGAGACCTCTCAAGGAATAACATGATGCCAAGTGTCAAAGGGAGAAATAATGAGAGGGAGATTATCTCTCAAGATCCAAGATTATGAAAAGTGTCACAATGATAGAGATTGAGAGGGAGATTAATACTGTGAAAGTACCTTGGAGGATGGGGCTTGTATCCATGTCATAAATGGCTTCATTTTCCTACATTCCCAAAGTATCGTATGAAAAGGAATAAAGGAATAAAAAATTCCTTTTGGGCACTTTTGGAAGAAAGACTCATGTGCCAAAAGGACATGGGGACTATTCCAAAAGGAGATACATTAATGAGATGGGAGGCTAGGTAGATAGGAAATCAATGGAAAGGGATTAGCCCTTTCCTAATCATAGGATTAGGATTGTGCAAATTATTAAGGAGTAGATTAATTAGGGATTATGATCTAGATTCAAATTAGATCACAAGTGGGAAAATATGGAGGATTTGACACCTCTTAATCAATGATTAAGTATAACTAAAATTAGGCTTACTCCTATAAGCCTACACAAGCGAGGATAGGTACACCTAGTACACATTTCTTCAAACACATCTTACTTATAGATTAATCCTCTAGACTCTCACCAAGTCTAGGCATCAAACACAAAACACACTTCTCTAGAGGTGCAAAAGCTAAGAGATAACTTGCCACTAGGTATGCAACCACCACAAACATCACCACACTACCTTCAACAATTGACTACAATTAATAGAATGAAACAACTACTAGGTCCATAAAACACACAAGGCTAGAGGTAATAGTACTTCACCACCATGATCACCAAGAGCATGTCTTACCGCCAACTATGGAACTCACCACAAGGTTCTCCCTTGAGTACCACTTAGAAAAGTGAGGATTTCCTAAGCACGCTAGCTTCTCAACATGAAACTAGGAACAAAATAGGGGTTATTAGAGGAAATAATATTAGAAACTACATTTGAAAGGAATAATAACTCCCAAAAAATGAGGCTTAGCAACCCAAAACTCACACCACAACCACCAAGGAAGCAACTGAACACTAAGCATAGGAGAAAAACTTATATTTTACACTATCATGATACTCGACTATGACCCACCTAATGGTTAAATAACCCAACAAGATGTTTAAATCATGATCATAAAATCATCCAACAACCACTATAGGGCTCAAACACTAAGTACTCTATAAGAGAATACACAAGATAAGAAATTCCTCAAACTAGAACTATGTCTTCTTCTTTCCTTAAGCTAGGAACACCTCTAAACAACCAAGGAGAAACTCCTAAAACAATTAGGATAACATAAACTAGCAACTTAACAAGGGTAGGCATATATATAATATAATAATAATGTGTTGAAGCACTTACTAATGCACCTTCATAGCCTACACTATGTCAAGCATGAGTGTAGCTATAGAAATTGTATCCCAAATGACATGATGTGCATCTTCATGCTATCAAACATGTATTTCAATGCCTAGGACACCTCAACAAAAAATAGCTAATGTGAACACAATCAAGAGCACACATAGTTGGTGAAATAAATCACACCCAACCATCTACTATAAAATAGATTTAGGAATTATCTAAATACAATTAACCACACATACAATCTCACTCAGAGAACATGTAACTCCACAAACACAGTCATATAGAGATTCAAACACACTTCACTCAAGCTAAAAACCCATATGCATACCTAAGAATTTCATAGAATTTTAAAATACCACACAACATCCACTTTTGTTTCATGATGAATAATATTTTTGATGAAATGTAATTCGAGTTGACACAAATGCCAAGACTTACAATATTTTCTTCCATCTACTCCCTGTACATTCTATCAAGGGTTCATAATGAACATGATAGGGAACAAAATGTAACATAGAATATAACAAACAATTTGAAAAAATTATTATTGTCACCACAAAGATAAAACAAAATCCAAGATGGATAATTATCAATTCTAACAATAAATAAATCATGACCAAGGGTCATAAAATAGATAGACAAAAAAATTTGGTGACTAGACCAACCATAAGAAAATTAAAAATTCAATCTCAATCTGAAATCAACGATTTGAGAGTTCATCAATAACCAAAAAATGCATCAACTTGGAAAATATGATTACATGAACTAAGTGACTAATGTTAGCCACATCTGATGGAGTAAAAAGATACACAACACCTTGTGAGTACAACATGCAAAGTGTGTTAGAGATAGCATGCTCAAATACAATACAAACACAAACCATCAATTTCATTCAACCATGCCAATGAAAACCACACTAATCAAATACACTTCATCAAGACATAATCACATTATGATAAAATAAGGAATATTTATGGTTCACTATGACATCTGCACATTCTATCCACATAAAGGTAGGGCTTCACCCAAGTACCACTTCTTCAAGGAATTTACAATTATAATTCAATGACAAACACTAATCACATCATGCATCACTACCATATGCTAAAGTAAAATGGCATCCACATCATTCATAGGGAACATTACAACAAAATATCTAATACAAACCAACATAATGCTACTAATAAACATAATTTTATTTAACAACTAAACATGCACCCCATGCAAGAGGAAACAATACTAGTTACCCATCTAGGTTCTCATAGGAATCCTAGGGAAAAAATGATTTGGAGACATAAGTTATTGACCCAAATATTCTATTATGAAAATTTAACATTATATTCATGCACTAACATGATCACTTCACACATATGATGATACTCTAATAGGAATACAATGCATAATGCACCATAGTAAATATCACTATAAGAACACATTTTCACAATTCAAGCATATGACGCACACCACATTAAATTTTAATACATCGGTCTCATAGGAAATTTCACAATGCTTTATCATGATCCAAAGCATTAACACTCAACTCCAAAGAAAATTTACTCATATTCATGCATCCAAATAGAACACGCAAACATAAAAAAGGCCACTCAAGGGTCGCTACACATTCACACATAACAAAAATCAAGACATCGAGATGGAAATCACACATGATTGCACTTCTTGACAACTCAAGGATCTAACTAATCCTCGCAAGAAATAATTTCTGATACATATCACACAAGGGAAAATGGAAACAACACTTGCTATCAACAACACAATCACACATGCAAAGACCCAACCAAAGCTCTCAAAAAATGAGCAAAACACTAGATAAAGATCATTCCCCACCTCAAGAGACTCTTAACCAAGGGTATCTTCTCATCCCTATCAGTTTTTTTAGGGAATAGGAGGCACTCTTCCTCCTCAAACAAACTGAATGGGTTGGTTCATACTAAGCCCTAAAAAATGCAACCCAAGGCACCCATGCAAGAAGCCAAACACTGATTCACCAAAAACAAGAACTTGAGTGATTATGCACCAAGCACCAAAAACCACATGGAGAAGAACATGAGACATAAACCATAGTGCTACATCATAGGCTATAATTCCAAGTTTAATGCCCCAAGTTGACAAGATCAGAACAAAACCTAACAACCAACTTTTTTTGAAACAAAGACAATGAAACTGATAATGCAACAATAACATGTCACACTTGAGAAATAATGTGCTCACAAGTGTCTCCATAACACAAAAAAAAGACAACTTCACCATTGCATAAGGAAGGTGGAAACATCGAAATATTGACCACTTATGGGCTAAATCCACCATGATGAACACACGAGAGAGAGAGAGAGAGATGACACCACCTACATGATGATAGGTTACCAATCCATGGTCACATTCTCTCACAAAACCACACCAGGATAGGATGAGGGAATCATCAACCTCCAATACACATCCATACACACTTAAAACTCTAAACACAAGGGAAAAACTTCACACGAGGTTTCCTAACCAAGAGGTACAACTCACCACAAACAAGAATGATGACAAGTCACTTCTAGAACACAACATGATTTAGGAAAGACGTCCTATCACAACATGACATATCACAAGAGGAATAACTAATCAACAACATAATATGACCTATGAGGATTATGGAGGATTCCAACAAGGCCAACCATAAAGTATTACAATCTTCCTACAACTTCACAAGACCAAGTGCAAAATCTCCCTAACCCTAGGTTTGACAACCGAGAAACTTTACAAGAAGGCATGCAAAATGAGGTAAGAGAAGCCACAAGTTCTCAATGAAAACCCAAAGGGACATGCACACAACACCACTAGACCCCTGGGACCATAAGGAGCAACTTTTATTTACATGGTTTACCCATACAAGATCTTGAAAAAGAAAGAAAGATCAAGTCTTGAAACAAAGAAAATTTACTAGGTTTTCAAAGGGTTCTAACAACCAAATTGATCGAAATAGGAAAACTACAAGGAATAAAAAATATCCAATTGTGGGTTGGGCTTATAAAACCACTAGCTAACCATGGTTGAGAGGGTTAACATTTTTTTGGGGGGGAACTAGGTCACCCCAACAGTGTTAAACATAATTTTGAATGTTTTACCCTACAAACCAGTCTACCCCATTGATGACTAGGCTACTCCACTATGCTACAAGGCTACCCAAGTAGACTTATTTTTTCCATGCACTCCAAGTCAAATTTGGGTGAAACAAGGCCACCTAGGTGTAGACACATAAAAATGACCTAGGCCTGCAAGCACTATTTTACCACTTTTCGTCCTAGCATAATTATGACATTTTAATTATGTTTCTAACCCACCTTTAACTATTAATTAAATAATTCATAATTATTTGATTGATTCATGACTTTCTATTCTTCATAATTATAAAATAAATAGATCCTATTTATTTATTTAATATGTCACTAATTATCTTAAGTCTACTCATAATTAAATAAAGTTCTCAATTTATGTAATTAATCTTTATCATTTGTGTCCTCTTGATTATTAAATAAATATATTTTAATTTATTTATTTAATATGTCACTAATGCCCAAATCCTCTCTTAATTAAATAGATTTATTAATTTATTTAATTAATTAACTACCTCTTCTAAATTAAATAATTATTCCTAATTATTTAATTGCCTTATTTGACATGTCCCTCTTTTTAAATAAAACAATTTATTTAAAAATGACTTCACATAGTTAACTGCTTCTTCTTTTAGTAAATAATCTTAAATCAATTATTTACTATCTCACAAAATCCATATTTTGAATTAATTTTAATTCAAAATGGAAATATTCTTCTACAAATCAAGTAATTACTAAAATTACTGATTTTCTAAATCTCATCTTCTTATCTATTTCTTTTTTACTAATTTTCATCTCATTGTCACATTAATTCTCCATCCTTGATTTAATTTCTTAAATTAAATCTTGTGCACTCATTTGGGAATTTTACCCTAACCCTAATTGAGAGTTGCCATTTTGAATCTTGACCATTGATTCTAGGGCATTTTCTCAATCTCTCATCTCATCCTTCCATTCAAAATTGCATTTTCTATAAAATGTCAATTTTGTTCTCATTTCAAGAATCTTGAATCTCTTTATATTTTGGAGTCTTTGTTTAATTTTAATCTCTCTTGCATTCTAGAATTTTCAATTACTTACTTGCATTTAGAATTAAATTTATTTTGCAATAATACTTAGGAAATCCTTCAAAACTTTGCTTAGGGCTAGGCCATATAGTAGAGTTTGCTCATCACAATCTGAGGGAACACGCCTCATCACAGCAAGCTAGGAGGTGCAATGGAAGTCACGCATGGAGGAAGAAGGGTTTCGTGAGCTTGTTTCATGTTTTCCTTCTTTGTTTCTCCTATGCATTTTGTTTTTCATTGTGGATTTAATGAATATTTCATGTATGTTGCTAACTATCTGATCTTGCCAAAAATCCTCAATTACACTAGGTATAGTACCAAGCTGCCTAACTCTAAAATAAAGCGTCTAAATTCATTTTAAAAACCAATTTATGTGTTACTAAGTTCATTTTATTATTTTCATAGTATAATTAGGAAGGACATAAAGCAATTATGCTTATTACTAGCATCAAGACACATAATCAAACTAGTGCACTTTTTGGATTATCAAATGTTACAAATTACATCAATAAGACTCAAACATACTTTACATATATATTTTACATTTGAATGAAGTGCTTAGTATTATAAATTAAACTTATTACAACATGGTACTAAAATCAAGACCGATCCTCAAATTTATAGTCCCCAACGGTGGTTACCATTCCACTTGACCGTATGGAATCAAACGATCTGCTCTCACTATGCTAGGAGAAATTCACATGGGACATAAGCAAAACACTCATACCAAACACATGGGGTGGGCTTAATCACAAACTTGTAATGTTATAAAATTGCATCTCGTGGTAATTTCATATTTGCACATTTAACCCTCACATTTATGGTGCCTAGCCGCATTTATGATAATGACCTTACGAGTCAAAATTTGATGATTTCAACTCCATAAGGACCAAAAAATGAAGTGACAATAGTCTACCACCTTGTTTCATGTGAAATGATGAGTTGGACGTCTACGTGGCACATGGATGTTCATGCAGTGTGCTAGTGTCCTTGCACTTTCACGAGTTCAAGCAAGGGATCTTGGAATTCTTAACCCATGACATGTGTCTTTGAGGTGGGATTTCAAGAGTAATGGCTCTTCACACCCATGTAACTGAATAAAACCTCTATTTTCACTCTCATTTAAAATATTTTCTCATCCTAACTCTACTTTCTCTTCTCTTCTTTATCTCATTCTTATGGTAAAGCTCACCAAATTGAAGTCTCTCCAATAGAAAAAGCTCTCTTGCAAGCACTCAACATTGTATCTATCAATCCAAGAGGGGGTCGTAGACTATTGGTAATGCTCTCTTGATTCTTTTTAATTTGATAGCATAATACTTATTGTGTCTCTATTTTTTGATACAGGTTCTCCTCTATAGGTGGGGTTCTCTCTTATCACTTTGGTGTCTATTTCAAGGTAAGAGTTCTCCTTTGTAGCGGGGTTTTCGTTTACCACTCTTATGTCTATTTTACTTTGTGTGTATTTCTCTCTATCTATCTGATAGTCTATGGGGGTGGGAACACCAAAATGGGGGTTTGACTACAACAAGCCCCAAAAATTCCCCAACATTTTCCCTCATTCACCTTGTGTGTAGGTTGATTGTGTAGAGATTTGCAAGATCCTTCAAATCATAGGACCTCTTGTGAGGTTTTTTTCAACCTTCCTTGTCATTTATTAGTATTTTCTACTTTCTATTAAATCTGTAGGTTAAACAGACCTCGGATCTAAAATAGTTAGCAGGTCCTTTAAAGTTCTATCTAAGTGTTTAGTGCTCTATCTATACAAGATTCCAGCATGTCCCTAGGAATTTAGCATGTCACTCTAATGTATCGCTCTTGTACTACCATCCTTTGGCCGAGAACTCCTCCCTCTGCTCCAAAAATCTGACTGATCTTCTCGTTTGGTCCCCAAAGCTATCTTTTTTTTATTACTTCTCCAACTCTACTTCTAATTTGTTTCTTGCAATCTCTTTCATCTTATTTAACTAATTAGGTAGTCCGAGGTAGTTTAGGCTAGTTCACTCCCCTAAGAGTCTTTCGTGTCTTAGAGACTTAGGAGTAGCGAATCCCCCTTCTCTACATTTTTGGTGAACCTAACGTGAACCATGTCAGATCCTTTTCCAAATTTTTTTAAGTTTATGATAGTTTTTTTTCTAAGGAAGATTTCAATATGTTAGAGAATGCCTTGGATAATTTCTTAGAGGTATCTTCTCCTATTTTTATATCTCCCAAAAAAACTTCTTCATCACAATCATCTACTTCCTCTTCATAAGTTGAGGAGTCTGTGAATGTATTGGTTGTTTCTATGGCCCCTCAAAGGCCTAAGAGACCCATCATTTACTTGACTTTGGCTAGCCCTTATCCTAAGAGGATTCATTATATTCATGGGTTTCAAGTCTCTGATGACTCAATGGACCTTTACACAAGATTTCTGAAAGCTATAGATTCTTATAATGTCGTAGGACATACATATAATACTAGAACAAATCATAAAAATTTAAATCAATCTACTTCTCAACCTACTTTTGTTCTAGATTATTTACCACTTTCTCAACCAAGTCCTCCTTTAGCACCTAAACCCATGACTAAAGCACCTAGTGATTACGATCTTATCAAGCAACTTTGTGTTACTCTCGCTAGTATCTCATTGTGGGGCTTACTTCAATCTACACTGGTTTATCAAGGTATGCTTTAGGAAGCCTTACAAAATATCCTCTCACCTTCTTCTACTAGACCGATAGATGTTAATACATTGATCGATCATATTCAAGTGGATTCTCTAAATATCATGTTTTATCTATAAGAAGTCTCATCCCCAAAAGTACAAAAGCAAAAAAACCCTTTGATGATTATAGTTAACATTAAAATAATATCAAAATCAGATGTTCCCTTTTTGACATCAATTTGTCTCTCAATGTATGTGGCATAGACTTATTACCTAAGATTAGAATTGATTCTTCTTCTTTAGGTACTTCTTCTTTGTATATTCATGGATTTGATAATGTTTTTCATCAATCACTAGGCATAATAATCTTACCTCTGAGGTTGGGACCCATTACCATACCCACCTTGGTTTATGTAATTATTGGTCCTTTACCTTACAATATTGTTTTGGGAAGACCTTGGATTCACCCTTTGGGGGTTGTAACTTCCACCTTACATCATTGCATAAAATTTATTACTAATAATGAGGTGATTATGATTAGGGGCGATCCTAAGGTTGTGTACCTTTGTGATTTGGCATCTGTTGGTCGAGCCTCAGTAGTTTCCACTCTTAAAAATTATATTCCATCATTATCTTTTGATGTTTTGACATGATCTTTAGTGGTGTTTTCCTTAAAGGGTGCCCCTAAAGTGAATTTCCCTAAAGAAGATCAAATCGAAGTGAAAAATCCTAAGTCTTCCCCCTCCATGTCTCCTTCTAAATCAAATGCATGTCATGGTGATGATTTGGGGTCCTTGGATTTCTCTAATTTCTTCATTGGAGAATACAAAGTCGACCCCATCCACCTCAACCTTTTGATAGTCTCATATACCTCTGCTAAGAAAGCTAATTGTCATCCTATTGGGAAAGGCAATCAAATTCCTACCAAGGAAGATGATTGTACCCTTTCTAAGGAAGATAATCATGCTTCTGCTAAGCAAATTAATGTTTCCATTTTTGACAAGAAGGATGATCATGATCTCATGGATGCATTTGATACTCATTAGTCGAATGACGCTCTCTATGTGGATCCACTTTCTTCTCAAGCTTTGAAAACACGATAGGCCTTGGATACAAACTCGTTTATAAGTATGGTTATGGGCATAAAATCCTTGGGAATATAAAACAAGGAATTCAAGTCCCTATCCAAGTTAGGACTCATAAGTGTAATTTGGGTCTTGGTTGCTCTCTTGAACAATCTAGGTAGAAATCGTAGTGGAGTGTCAACATGATTTCTACCGAACCTCTTGATCTAGTTCATCCTAAGCTAATTGAGAGTAGAGTAGAATCTAATGAAGTCCCTTTGGATGTTTTCTCAAAGAAATCACTATAGGAATCATTAGGTGTCTATTCCCATCTACCTCCTTATCAACATAAATGTCGATTCTTGTATCACTTGCATAAACAAGCATACTTTGGGGAATCCATTTTGATTATGGATGAGGAGGATCCTTTATCTAATGTGGATGATGATGTTCCTATTCCCCATCCTAAATACTATAATTCTCTCCTCAAAGGGGATAATACTGATATTTTCATGAACCTAAATCTTCTAAAAAGGTGATTAAGATAGGAAAGTTCCCTTTTGTAGAATAATCTAAGTAACATTCTGAATTGTTACATTCTCATCCTAATATGTTGCTTGGTCATATGATGACATGTCTGGTATTGATGAATTTGTGGTGGTTCACAATATCGTCCTATGTCCTAATGATAATCTCGTTAAACAAAAGATCTAAACGATGAATCCCAAGGTTGTGTTGTTGGTTAAGACTAGTATAGAGAATCTATTAAAAGTAGGCTTTATCCATACTATTGACTATTCACCTTGGATATCGAATACCATTTTTGTTAGAAAACCTTATGGTTGTATTCACATCTACATTGACTTTCATGATCTCAATAGGGCTTCTCTTAAGGATGATTTTATGTTGCCTAATATCAATATGATTATAGACTTGACCATAGGCCATACCTTTTTGTCCTTCGTGGATGGCTTCTCAGGCTATAATCAGATTCATATTAACTTGGAAGATTGGTATAAGATAGCTTGCACTACCTCATGGGGTACTTTCTATTATGTGGTCTTGTCATTCGGGTTAAATAATGCAAGCACAACTTACTAGTAGGTGATGACCTCAATCTTTCATGATTTTATTCACAAAATTATAGAAGATTACGCTGATGATATCTTGGTTAAGTATATGACTCATCTAGATCACATATAAAATATTCATCTTATTTTTAAAAGGCTTCGACTTTATAGGATGAGACTAAATCCTCTTAAGTGTGTCTTTGGCATTTAATGCTAGAAAGCTTTTAGGATTCATTTTTTCTCACTGTGGAATCAAATTCAAAAAAAATAAGATTGGTGTTATTGTTAATATACCTCCACCTAGAAACATCTCTCAATTGTTTAGTCTGAAGTGGAAGATTCAGGAAATTCAAAGATTCATATCTCAACTGGTTGATTATGCCCTTCCCTTCACAGGTTTGCTCAAGAAAGATGTTTGTTTCAAATGGGATGATCAATGTGAGAAATATTTTGAGTCAATCAAAGTTACTTAGCCAATCCTCCTATCTTAATGCCAGCTATGCAAGATAGACCCCTTTTTTCTTTATCTTGCTACATCACCTCATGCTTTAGTAGCTTCGCTAGCTCAGTATGATGATGATGGTATAGAAAGATCAGTCTACTACATTAGCTACATCCTAGTGGATTATGAAACTCGTTACTTTTACATGGAGAAATAGTATCTTTCTCTCATCTTCACAACAAATAAGTTAAGGCATTACCTTCTTCATGCTAAAACTCATGTCATTGTGAAAAGTGGTCTTCTGAAGCATTTGTTCACTAAAACTGATCTTGCCAGAAGATTGGAAAAATGGGTAAGGTTTCTTTCTAAATTTGACAACAGGTTTGTAACTCAAAAATCCATTAGAGGTCAAGTCATTATTGATCAATTGGAAGAAGATCCCTCATCTCACTCTTTCCCTAAACTGGATTTATTTTCAGATGAAGACCTTTTTACAACTGATCATGAGCCTATATGGGAGATGTATTTCAATGGATCAATATGTCAACCTAGCTCTAGGGAAAGAGTAGTTCTAATCTCGACCAAGGGTGGTCCAGTTCCTCTATCCTTTCTATTGGAATTCCATTACACTAACAATACCACTATGTACGAAGCCCTTATCATCGGCTTGCACATCATGATTGCATTAGACATCAAACATCTTGATATACATGGTGATTTTGAACTCATTTAAAATCAAATTACGAGGAAGTATCAAGAAAGTTAGAATGATCTATCTCAATATTGAGATTCAGACTTATCATTGCTTGGTCACCTCTCCTCTTTGATGATATACAATGTTCCTAAGAGAGAAAATTGACATGTGAATTCCATGTTGAGTGTTGCCTAAATTGTGACTTCGGATGAAGGTATAGAAGAATACCACTTTATGGTTCATATTCTTCACTCTCCTATTGTATTGAATCAACCCAAACCCATTGCTCTCATGTGCGCTCATGTGGACTTGGGGGAGTGGTATTCTAACATTTATAATTATCTAAAGACTATAAATTTTCTTGACAATGCAACAACAAAATTTTACACTTGGATACGCAAAATTTTAGTTTGATATGTTATATTGTCAGATATTATTTATCAAAATTCTTCCAATGGTCTACTTCTTTAGTGTCTCGCTAAAGAAAAAATACCCCTTTCCCTTAAGGAATCCCTCTCAAGCTCTAGGGGTGGACATTTTGGTGGTAAATCCCAAGTTTGAAAACTAATTCACATGGGATAATTTTAGAAAATGATGGATCAAGAATACTTTACCTTTATAAATAAGTATCTGTGATGTCAACAACATAGTCATCTCATTCACGATCCTACTCAGGAGCTTCAAAACCAGACCTCTCTTTGGCCATTTTGAAAATGGGAGTTGGATATCATTGGAAATATATCACCTCCTTCTTCTGAAGAACATGTATTTATCATCATCAATACAAATTACTTTATAAAATGGGTCAAGTCTATTCCTTCGGTCCACAAATGTTGAATCCATTTTTAGCTTTCTTCTAAACAATATCTTTGCTTGCTTCAGATTTCCTTCTACTCTTGTTTCTAAAAATGGTACTCCATTTAAGAACAAGGGAGTGAATCAATTCATGGAGAAACTTCACATTCAACATCAATTTTCTACACCATACTATCATTAATCTAATTGCCAAGATGAAGCATCTAGCAAAACCCTTGAGGTCATTCTTTGAAAAATAGTAAAAAAACATGGTAAAGATTGGCATAATCAATTAACATACACCTTGTGGGATTATCACATGAGTGTTCATACAATGATAGGAACAACATCATACAACCTTGTGTATGGCACCAAGGCCATCATTCCTTTAGAGTTACAAATTTCATCTTTGTGAGTTTCCCTTAAAGGGTTAATTGATGATGAAACTTTTTGTGCTAATCATTTGCATCAGCTTGAGTTGCTCAATGAGTGTTGATTGCGGACCATCAACCACCTTCAATCTTATCAGTGATCAATTTCTAAAAAATATAATCAAGGTGTTCTTCCTAGGAATTTCAAGGTAGGTGACCTAGTTCTCTATGAGAATCAGAGAAATGTAAATGCGTCACTTGATTAGAAGGGGAAGTTTAGCCCTTATTGTTTAGGCCCTTAAATTGTCATCTATAGATGAAATGCCTCTAAAAGAACCTATCAGTGTGATGCATCTTCATTGATACTACACATAGTGTATATGTGTCAAGTGTGTAACACTCATCCCTCACGGATTGTAATGTATCATATTATAACGTTCCTTCATTAACACATTATTTCATTGTGTGTTATGATATGAGCATGTGTGTGTACATGTGAATTCAATACCTACATGTGTTTTATTATGATATGTGTATGTGCATTGCATTTTATTACATGTTTTGGTTAGGCAATTAGATCATCATTGTATTTAATTAATATACATCCATGTGTGTTTATTAGATCATGATAGCATCTAATCTAAACTTATATCCATAAATATAACATCCATCACATAATCATACATGAAAGTAAAAGAATACACATAAAGATGAACACCATGATGTCGGAACCAGAATCTTGTATATTTATATATTTCATTTGTGTGTCATGTACATGTATCACACCATTTTGATAAGAAAATAGTGGTGATTGTATATCTATCAATGTCTATACATCATAAATAATGTTATAAAATGTATATATCATCAATACAAAAATGGCACATAACAAAATGGGCATCTAGCCCCTGGGTGCATGGATCCTCAAGCCCTCTAGTCTTGGTGGGGAGTGTGGTCAAGGTTGGATGGAAGTGATGGAGTGGGATCTATGAGATCACAAACTGGCATGCTCACTCATAATCCTTTGATATCATCGTACAACTTGGCTATCTCCAGATCTTCCCTCCTTGGGTCGTCCAGCAATTATGGATTAGTCGCCAGCCTCACTATTGTTTCCTATCCATTGAGGTCATAGATTTGGCTCTAAAGAGTGTCATGTGCCCTCAACACTCTCTACTCTCATTCTTTCCTTATCTCTCTCAGTGAGCATGACCTACAGCTCCGCCAACTATTGACCCCTTTGTCCAATGAGGGTGGGGATATCCACAATCCTCTACATCACCTCCACCTATGCATCCTTATAGGTTGTCCTGAGAACCACCACAAGCTCAAAAAATTGGGCATATCACTTCACTGAGGCTAGCATGTAGGCATCTAGGATGCTCCCCTAGACTGGCATGACCAAGGCCACCTCTAGAATACACCACGTAATGAGTGTGGCCCACTCTTTTGTTCCCACTACAACCATATAATAGTATACCCATTAGTACTGCATGATATATCAAATAATAAACATGTATATATTTTTGAGATGAAATTGGAAGTACTAAAAGTGAAATTACATAAATAAATCTTGTACCTAGTTCCCTAGCCTATTAGTGTGGATCAGGGGGAGCAGAAATGCTAGGACCTATGCCTCTTGCACCTCTTTCGCCCACTATTATTATTTCTATGATGGGGTTGATATCTACTGAAGGTGATGGTGGTGTCACTATAACTAGGAAAACACCTAGATGTGATGAGCCCCTTTGTCATTACCTCAATCTTTGTGTTGTTGCCTCTCCCTCCTGCTCACTACTGCCACCTCCATCTCCTCCTCCTCCCACTAGTGGTGTCTACTCTAGGACATTGGCATCCCCTCTGGGGCCATCTACCAAGAAAATCAGAGCAGGTTTATTCTACAACAACCAAGTCCTAAAGTCGACAACAACCCCTACATCATCTATGGGAAGCATCGAAGGCTATTCTTGACCTTCTGCCTCATTGTTTCTTGCAACAAAATTTGCTATGGTGGGATGCTAGCAATTTCTTGACCTCATTTTTCTCCTAACTGCTCATGTGTATGATGGGGGAGTTGGGGGAATAATCTATACAACGTCAAATTGTTGCATGACCTACTACCAATAATAGCGAATGATAACAAAATCAGTGCAGCCTACCAAAAATCACTCGTGATGCATGTTCCACAGCTACTTTCAATCTGTCGCCCACACCATGCCTTTGTGTCATTGGTGTACTAGGGGCTATCCCCCAAGGATACTAGATTAGTTGGGTGCAAGTGATATGAGGGGATTCCTACACCTATAAGAGTGTGCAAGAAATATGAGGGAACACCCACACCTATAAGAGCATGCAAGTGATAAGGATCATGTACTCATAGTGCATGAACCTACCCAGGTCTTGGTATAGGTGTGCGAGCATGTTGTGACCCCATACGAAAAAGGTTCTACTGCTCCTCCATGGCCTTGATAGTATGGATGAGGCCCACGTGAAGGTGAGAGCCTCATTTTTCCATAGTCACCCAAATGGTGACTATCACTACCATCACCCTTTGTACTAGAGGGACCGCCACATGACCATGTTGTAACTAGAAAATGTAAATGTAGCTAGTATCATCACCAAGGTATGTGTGCCTTGTGTAATAATACAAGCCCTCAAATTTATCTTGGGTCGAGCATGTCTCATCTAGTGCCACTCGTCTTCTATGGATGGGTAGGTTGGTGATCTGATAGACGACCTCTAGTGTGACATCCATCTCACTTTTCAAGAGGTGGAAGGTAAAGGTAGTCGAATCCCAACGCTCCATCAAATGTATAAGCATGTGATTGTGATAGATCATCTCAGGAATAGTATAGGTCCACCATAGGCCTACTCATTAGAGATGTTCCTCCTCATTAGGGGACATGTGTGTTTCCTGATCATTGAGAATCCTTAACATGCATACACCGGCACGCTCCTGCATCTCCAGGTAATCTTATAAAATAGTAAAAATATTCAAGTGAGATCCATCTGCATCAAAAATTTCTAACTTCTATGTTACAAGAATGGAGAAAGGAATGAAGGTGTTTCCATTGATGTCAACTATTCAACTAGTTATCTACTAGGTTTTTTTGGTTGTATATGTTGAGGATATTGTATTAAAAAAAAATTATAGGTATTCAGTTGTTTCTCTAGTATTTGCCCCTATATTTGTGTGGTTTAGATATGTTGGTCATGGTTGTTGAAGGTTGTTATATTCATATTTTTGGATGTTGGTTCGTTGTGAATTTTGAGTTGTGTTCACTAGTTGTGAACTATGTTTTTATGTGTTTTGGTTGAGGTTCAAGAGAAAATTTGTTGTTCCAGATTTCTCTTTGATGAAGTCTTTTGACTTGCAATTCTAGATTTAAGATGTCTTGGTTGCATTGAAGATATTTTTGGTTTCTAGAAGTTTCGAGCTTAATTGTTCTATTATTTTACACTGGTTTGGTCAACCTTATGTTAAGCACTATCTTTGAAGTTCATGAAGCATGTTGGATCTGTTTTGGGTCCCAGTGAAGCATGTGTTTTGGTTGCCCTGATTATAATTCCACCTTAGGATGTTTTGGCATCAATATAATTTTTATTTGAAGTTGGATGGATGACTTTGTATCTTTTTCAAGGTTGGCGATAGTATAAACATAGGATCAACTAGTAATGAAAAATATACAAGAGAAAATAAGGAAGATAAGTGAAATAGTAGACACAATATTGATGTTATTTAGAAAGTGTGTGTGATATGTGTGTGGAAAATCAGTTCACAACTTAATGTTGAGTTTCTGGATGCAGTGAGCAGAAGGAGAACTTTATCATTCATGAAAATTGGTAAAGTGATAGTGGTGGAATCCTTTGTTGCATTGGGATTGTAGTCTCTCTGTAACAAGTCTTATTTTTCTTCTTTGTATCTTTGTGGCAGTGAGCCCTCCGAGTTGTAGCCTTGTTGGACAGTGAGTCCTTATTTCAAGAAGTGAGCCTTTTTGTAATCGGTTTTGATATTCTCTATAGTGTGAGTTACTCCTCACCGTGGTTTTTCCCTCATTGGGTTTTCCACGTAAATGTAGTGTTATTGTGCTTATGTGTTGGAATTGAGTTTCTACATTAGCATTTGATGATTATTTATTTAATAATTTTTAAGTATTAGTTTTGGTGATTAAATTAAAGGTTCAAATCTATGACAACTGATTCACCCCCCTTCTCAATTTTCCTATTCAATAGTTGGTATTAGAGATTGGTTCCTTGGTGAAGAGCTTAACCACTTAAGGAAGGTCCAAGATGGCTAGAAATATGGTCTTTGATTATTGAAGTTTTGATGGAACTAATTATGGTATCTAGAAAATTTTCATGGAAGAATATCTGGAGTATTGTGGATATGATGTAGAGAAAGCTTACAAGATTCCTTAAACTCCTCCTGCCAATGGTATGAGTACACCTCAAGAGATTAGAGCACATGAAGCAAACAATAAGGAAAATTTCATCTTGAAGAATAGTCTAGTACATTTTGAGTTGATTAAAGTTCAGAATTTGAAGATAGCTAAGGAAGTCTAGGATGCTTTAGAAAGAGCACATGATGGTGATGAAAGAGTTAGTGAGGAAAAATTGTAGAATTTGGAGACACGGTTTGATCTTATACATATGTCAGAAGATGAAAATGTTAAAGCTTATGTATAGATATTGGATGAGGTAGTGGCTGGAATGTGATCACTTGGCGCTACTATAGATGAAACCGAGATTGTAAGGAAGATTCTCATACCTCTTCTTGATACTTACAATGAGAAGGTGAGTGCTATTGAGAAGACAATAGATTATAATACTTGTACTAAGGATCTACTATTAGGATTTTTGATATCTTATGAAATGAGGAAGTTGAGTCTAAGAAATGAAGGAAAATCGGAGATTTCTTTTAAAGCTACAAAAGCTAAAGATCTAAATGAAGAGAGATTTGATGAAATAGAAGCTAACTTTGTGAGAAGAATGAGAAAATGTTTTGGTAAGTATGAAGGTAAGTTTCCCTTTAAATGCTTTAGTTGTGGACAAATAGGTCATTATGCTGCAAAGTGTCCAAAAAGAGCTAAAATGAATAAATAAAGATATGAGAAAGAAAAGAAAGGAATGAAGATTAACAGAGCTAATTATGTGAATAAGAATGCTAGTATTTCAGATGAATATTTAGAATATGAAGATCCAGATGGCAATGAATTCTTGTTCTTGGTGATTAAGGATGAACCTACTTCTACTAATTCATAAAAATAGGTAAAGGAAAGCCCTTTGAAGAAGGAGAAGGACAAAAATGAAGGTATGGTTATCTCTACCCTAAATGATAAACAAGAAAATAATTTTTGGGTAGTTGATAGTGGTTGTTCACATCACATGACTAGTGATAAGAGTAAGTTTGTCAAAATTGAGAAATATGATGGAGGCTTGGTTATGCTCAGATATGATACTGGTGCTAAAATTTGTGGGATAGGTTCAGTAAGTTTTGATGGAAAGTATCATACTGATGATGTTTACTATGTTAAGGGATTAAAGAATAATTTGTTGAGCCTTGGCTAGATGTTCTAAAAATAATATGATCTTGTGTTTAAGGATGAGAAATGTGAGATCTGAAAAGGATCTAGAACATTGATTGCTACAGGAAAGAAATTTGAAGGAAATATCTATCAACTTAAGGGTGATGATGGGAAATGCTTTATGACTTAGATAAATGATAGTTGGTTATGGCATAGGAGAATGTGTCACATGAATTTTGATAACTTGGCAAGGATTAGTGTTGTTCAGGCCATGAGAGATTTACCAAGAATTACAAAGCATGTTAATGTTATTTGTAGGAATTGTCAGTTTGGGAAGCAAGCAAGAAATTATTTCAGATCAAAGGAACAATCTACTACTGGACTACTAGATTTAGTTCATACAGATCTCTATGGTGAAAGGAAAAGCAATCGTGTGGAAATGCTTTCCTAATGCTAAAACCAAAGAGGAGACATGCAAAGACCAATTTTAAAAAATTAAAACACTTAAGATGAACACATACAGGGTAACAAGAGTAACAAAAATAAAATGATCTCAGAGATAACACTAGATTTATGTGGGAAAACCCTTTCGGGAAAAAACCCACCACACCAATAGAAAGACACTTTGTATTGTAGTAAGAAAAAGATTGCATACAAAGTTACAGCCCTCACTCTCTGATAGTTAGCTCACAACAACACTTGAGTTTTCATGCACTCATTATTTCAATGCTACTTTGGCATACAACGAATAAAAAACTCGACCACCTCTTTCACAGTATTCTGCTTGCTCTAATCTCTCTCAAATTAATCAACTTCTTGGCAAGACCAAAAATTTCAAGTCTTCTTCCAACTATCAATTAGGGTGCATTACATTCAATTCTTCACTGACATGCCAAATTGATCTTGGATCGGATCCACCGGCAAACCTGCATCGAGCTACCCTCACAATAAATTAATTGTAGAGAAAATACTAACTTCAGGCTCTACCAATTACCAAAATCTGATCACATAAGACTGCATAATAAATCTCTTTTCACCAATCCAACTTCCAATAATAAATGTTGTTTTGCAACAACGATGCAGAAATAGCCTATGAGAAATCACCATGTGTCGCACCACTATTCATTTTGCCACTTGACTGAGCAATGATCGATCAACTGTCATCGGGTTCTAAAAACCCTTTGCCATTGTTAACAGTTGCATCACATTCCGAGCCAACAATAATTTACTATTGCCAAAACACTGACCACCAAATCTATCAAGTCCCACAAGCCACGTGTCCGCTGCTCTAAAGGTTTCGGGGCATCTAGGAGGGGATCTCCAAGATTCCCATCAACCCACACGGAATGAGCTTATGAGGCTGCCACATGCCCACCAATCGTGCTCTCCATTTGGCTTACGTGGAAGCCACTGGAGCTCCTTTGGGGAATCTCTAGCGGAATCCACTAAATTCCCCAAGGAACTCCCGAGGTGCAGGCAAGTTTCCATAGCTCATGCTCTTCGCTTGGCTTACATGGAAGCCGTTGGAGCTCCTTCGAGGAATCTTTAGCGGCATATGCTAGATTCCCCAAGGAACTCTCGAGGTGTAGACAAGTGTCCAGATTTAGACAACCCTTCACATAAAGCAACTCGGGGCCCACCTTCTCTTCTCTTCACACACTGCTTTGACAGGCTACCACACGCCATGTGCACAAGAAATTTTGCTCGACAAAAAGGTTAACAGGGGTACATGCCTTTGGATGCCATGAAAAACAGCCAGAACCATCGGATGAAGCCGATAGCAGTCATTGATGCAAAACATCGGCACATCAGCGAGGCATAGCATTGCCTCCCACCGATGGGCGACCGATCCACCGATAAAGCCAAAGCCTTCAAACATTTCACCAACACTTGCTCATCAGCCCATTTCTATGACAACCCTCAGAGTCTTGCCGATTAGACTGAGTCTCAATGACCAAAGGGTTAAGCTGACCAAATGAGAACTCCACGGTAAAGCAATAAGGCATAAATTCACCAAGCCTTTCTTTGAGGTCCAAGTCGGTAAGTTGAGGCACATTTTCCAACATGTGGTCCTATGAGAGTGCGAAGTCTACTTGGTGAAAGTTACTTTATCCTTTTAATTGATGATTATTCTATATATACATGGGTTACACTACTTAGAGAGAAATCAGATGCATTAGATAGATTCAAGGAATTCAAGTCTATGGTTGAAAATGAAGTGAATTTGAGGATAAAATGCTTAAGATCTGACAAAGGTGGAGAATTCACCTCCCATGAGTTCTATATGTTTTGTGAAGTTAATGGAATAAAGAGACGGTTATCTGCTCTGATAAATCCTCAATAGAATAGAGTTATTGAAAGGAAAAATAAAATAGCTCGAGAGGCTGCTAGGTTAATGATTACTGAAGCTGGATTACCGGAAGTTTACTGGAAAGAAGATATTCATATTATTGTTTATGTGTTCAATCAGGTTCAAGCAAGAGAAAATAGTAAAAATACTCCCTATGAGCTATGGCACAAAATAATTCCTATAGTTAAATATTTCAAGGTATTCGAAACCAAATGCTATATCTAAAGAGATGATGAAACTTTGGGTAAGTTTGATACAAGAAGTGATAAAGGAATATTTCTTGGATACTCTACTAAAATCAAGGCATACATATGTTTCAACAAAATACTGAGAAATATTGTCAAGAGCTCGAATGTGAAGGTTGATGAGACAATGGAGAATTCTATTGATATTGATGGATATGTGTCTAATGAACATGATTATCCAAGAATAGAATAAATTGTGGAAGAAGAGGATAAAGATGAGAAAGAGAAGAATATGCTTCGGTGATGTCCCCTAGGACACCGAAATATGTATAGAGGATTCATTCAGAAAATTAGATTATTGGAGACAAGACAAAAGGCATGTTAACTAGAAGCAAATTTACTGTTGAAGTAAATTTGTGTTTATTCTCTAATATTGAGCCGAAGACAGTAAGTGAAGCCTATAAAGATGAACATTGGAAGGAAGTAATGAAAGAATAAATTTTGCAAATTGAGAAGAATTAGACTTGGGAATTGGTCCCAAGACTGGAAGATAAAAATATCATTGGATCAAAATGGGTATTCAGAAATAAGTTGAATGAGAATGGAGAAGTTGTCAAAAAAAAAGTGAGGCTCGTGTGTAAAGGCTACTCACAAGTAGAAGGTATTTATTTTCAGGAAAAAATTTACTTAGTAGCAAGAATGGAAGCTATACGGATGTTCTTGGCATTGGATGCTTATAAAGATTTGAAAGTCTATCAGATGGATCTCAAGTCAACATTTTTGAATGGTGAGCTGGAAGAAGAAGTTTACATGCAACAACCGAAGGGATTTCAATTAATAGATCAACCGGATATGGTGTGGAAATTGAAGAAAGATTTATATGGATTGAAGCAAGCTCCTAGAGCTTGGTATGCAAGGTTAGATAGGTATTTGATTCAATAAAGATTTAACAAAGGTACGACAGACAATAATTTATACTTTAAGATTGATAATGACAAAATATTGATTGTATTTGTATATGTTGATGAAATTATTTTTGGAGAAAATGAAAACATGTGCAATATTTTTGCAGAAGAGATGCAAAAATAATTTGAAATGAATATGTTTGGGGAGATGAATTTCTTTCTTGGGCTAGAGATTAATCAAACATAGAAAGGAATTTCCATTTCACAGTCTAAGTATGTGAGAGAGATGTTGAAGAAGTTCAAGATGGATGGTTCCAAATCGATGAGTACTTCGATGGTGACTAGTTGCAAATTGGGTAAAGATGATGACTCACCTAGGGCTGATCAGAGTAAGTATAGATCTATGATTGGTGGATTATTGTATTTGACTACTACTAGACCAGATATTATGCATGTGGATTCTTGTGGCTAGATTTCAATAAGATCTGAAGGAAACACATGTTGTTGTTAATAGAATATCCAAATACTTGAATGGCACTCCGGATTATGGATTTTGGTATCCTAAAGATACTAAATTTACACTTAGTGCCTATATAGATGTAAATTGGGTTGGGTGTATAGATGACATAAAGAGTACAAGTGGTGCATTCTTTCTTGGATGCCAATTGGTGGCATGGTTGAGTAAGAAGCAAGATTCAGTCTCTTTGTCTACTATTGAAGTTGAGTATATTGTTGCTTCATCTTGTTGTACACAAGTTCTGTGGATGAAATAGACATTAAAATATATCACAGTGGTATATGATGATCCTATTTCTATCTTCTATGATAATACAAGTGCAATTAACATTTTGAAGAATCCTATGATGCACTCAAGGATGAAGCATATATCTATTACATATCATTTCTTGAGAGAGAAAGTCATGGAGAATGAATTCGAGCTTGAGTATGTTCTGAAAAAGGATCAAATTGCTGATATTTTCACAAAGGCTCTTCCTAAAGATACTTTTGATTATATCTAGGATAAGTTAGGGGTTATTGCCCCTCCTTTCATAAACTAAGATGCATATGGAGAAACATCAATCTGATGGATTCATGATTCTATCTTTTTGGACTGATGTTTTGGTGGCTACCTCTCAGGGGGAGTAGGTAGTTTCAAGTGTTGTCATTGTGAGTATTTTTTTTTCATATCAAAGGAAGATTCAATGAACATATATTTTTCCTTTGCCATTGATGTCAAAGGGGGAGAGAAATCATGTGAAAAGGAGAGAAAGAAGGTAATGAGAAAGATGATCTTTTGAGGGGGATCTAAGCGAAAAGAAAAATCTTGAGAAGTATATTCAAAACTGGTATGGTGTATTTGATGGTTTTTCAAATCATGTGTTGCCATCAATGACAAAAGGGGAGATTGTTGAAAGAATGGAGAAAAAAATGAAGGTGTTGTCATTGATGTCAACTTGTCAACTGGTTATCTACTAGTTATTGTTGGTTGTATATGTTGAGGATATTGAGAAAATTGTATTAAAGAAAGTTTACAGGTATTCAATTTTTTCTCCCCTATGTTCATGCAGTTTAGATATGTTGGTCATGGTTGTTGAAGGATGCTATATCTAGATTTTTCGTTGTTGGTTCATGTGAAGTTCGAGTTGTGTTCACCAATTGTGAACTATAATTTTTTGTGTTCTGGTTGAGGTTTCGAAGAAAATTCATTGGTTTGAATTTCTCTTTAATGAAGTCTTTTGACTTGTAGTTCTAGAGTTAAGATGTCTTGGTTGCATTGAAGACATTTTTGGTTTCTAGAATTTTTGAGCTTAATTGTTCTATGTGTTTTACACTAGTTTGGTCGACCTTATGTTAAGCATTATCTTTGAAGTTGATGAAGCGTGTTGGATCTATTTTGGGTCTCGGTGAAGCATGTGTTTGGGTCACCCTCATTCTAATTCTACCCTAGGATGTTTTGGCACTGACCTAATTTGTATTTGAATTTTGATAGCCGACTTTCTATATTTTTCAAGGTTGGAGATAGTATAAATATAGGATGAGCTAGTAATGAAAAATATACAAGAGAAAAGAAGGGTGATAATTGAAAGAGTAGATGCGATATTGATCTTATTTAGAAAGTTTGTGTGAGATGTGTGTGGCAGATCAATGTGAAGCTTAATGTTGAGTAGAAGGAAAACTCT
The DNA here is from genome assembly GCA_007115665.2 of Sequoiadendron giganteum. Lineage (NCBI taxonomy): Eukaryota > Viridiplantae > Streptophyta > Pinopsida > Cupressales > Cupressaceae > Sequoiadendron > Sequoiadendron giganteum. The sequence goes on from CM021103.1 coordinate 106,169,501, forward strand.
ATCATTCATGCAAGTTGATCAAGTGACAGTGGTGGAATCCTTTGTTGCATTGGGATTGTAGTCTCTCTATAAAAAGTCTTCTTTGTCTTATTTATATCTTTGTGGTAGTGAGCCCTCCGGGTTGTAGCCTTGTTGGACAGCGAGTCCTTGTTCTGGATAGTGAGTCCTTATTTCAAGAAGTGAGCCTTTTCATAATTAGTTTTGATATTCTCTATAGTGTGAATTACTCCTCATAGTGGTTTTTCTCTCATTGGGTTTTCCACGTAAATTTGGTGGTATTGTGCTTATGTGTTGGAATTGATTTTTTGCATTGGTATTTGATGATTAATCATTTAAGTAGTTTTAAGTATTAGTTCTGATGATTGAATTAAAGGTTAAAATATGTGACAATTGATTCACCCCCTCTTAGTTGTCCTATTCAACATTCTACATCAATTTTTTTTGTATACAACCTTTGGGACATAGGCACATTATAGATATGTTTGCATGTTATGCTATTGTCTGAGGTCTGTCATTGGAGCTACCTAGATGGTAACATGCCTAGTAGATACTAGTGTGGATGAAGATTTCCAACACATTGGTGAGATTCCAACATGTCGATTGGATGCCTTCTCACTACCAGGACTCCTACACTATGAAAATTGAGAAAAATACTAAAAAAATGTTATAAAATGTATAAAAGAGGGTACTTCAAACTCACCTAATCAACCTCACCTCCCTATGCCATCGCTCAATGCAGCTACTCAATCTTGGGCTCCTCAAAATCTCACCTATGAGGCATCTTTCTAACTTTTATCTCATTAAAGTTAACAAATTGCACATCATGAATAGTGAAAATGACCCTTCTACGAGCCCACTCGAGTATAAATAGGCCCTCGGTGGCCTATTTTTCTTGTTGATCATAGTCTTGTTATTTTTCCTGCTTTTACCCCACGTAGCTGGGAGAAAAACTAGGAGAGAGCATATACTCACCTTTTCATCATATTTTTCTTTCGAACCATTGGATTTTCCTTGAGCATTCCTCTCGCCTTGGTAGCTTCTTTCAATTTATAAGCTAACCTAAATTTGAGTTTTGCAGAACGAAACTTCACGTCAGATGTTGTGGTTTCTCACTAAGCTTGATTGTTGGGGGAATCATTGGTACCTACCTCCTCAACCTCTGCGACCTCTACAATATCCTTTTTGGCACACAAATTAGTTAAATTTTCAATTTTTTGAGTTTTCTCTAGTGTTCTCTTTTCTACATTAGTGTAGTTGATTTTCCTCAAAATCAGCTCACTGAAGTGGGGGAAAAACTTAATGTCATAAATTTTCACCATGTGGTAATTTCACATTTACACATTTAACCCTCACCTTTATGGCACCTAGCCATGTTTATGACAAGAAACTTATGAGCCGAAATTTCATGATTTCAACTCCATAAGGACCAACAATGAAGCGACTACTATCCACCACCTCACTTCTCATGAAATGATGAGTTGGATGCCTATGTGTCATGTATGTGTCCATGTGACACACTCACATCCCCATACTTTTATGAGTTCAAACAAGAAATCTTGGAATTCTTGACCCGTGACACGTGTCTTTGTGGCAGAATTCCAAGAGTAACAACTCTTCCCATCCATGTAGTTGAACAAAACCTCTTTTCACTCTCATTTTCAATATGCTCTCATACTAACTTTATCTTCTTTCTCTTCTCTTCTTCATCTCATTCTTACATCAAATCTCTGCCAAATTGAAGTCTCTCCAATAGCCAAATCTCTCTTGCAAGTGCTCAACATTGTGTCTATCAAGCCAAGAGAGGGCCACAGACTATTAGAAATGCTCTCTTGCTTCTTTTCAATTTGATAGCACAATACTTATTATGTCTCTATTTACTGATACAGATTCTCCTCCATAATAGGGTTTTCTTTTATCACTTTCGTGTGTACTTCATGCTATAGGTTCTCCTCTAGAATGGGGTTTTCTTTTACCACTCTTGTTTCTATTTTTCTTTGTGTCTATTTTTCTCTATCTATATGGTGGTTTATGGAGGTGGGAACATCAAAATGGGGGTTTTACTATGACAAGCCCTAAAACTGCCTCAACATTTTTTCTCATTTGCCTTGTGTGTAGGTTAATCATGTAGAGCTTTGCGGGAGGCTTCAAAGTGCAGAACCTCTTGTGAGTCAGTTCTTCAAATTTCTTGTCATTTATCAGTATTTCTTTCTTTTTGTTAAATTAGTAGGTTAAATAGACCTTAAATTTAAAATATTTATCAATTTCTTTGAAGTTATGTCTAAGGGTTTAGTGCTTTATTTGTACAAGATGCTAGCACATCCCTAGAACTTCAACATCTTGCACTAGCATCCCACTCCTACACTATCATCCTTTGGATGAGAGCTCCTCACTTTATTCTAGAAATCTCAGTGATTTTCTCTTTGTGTCCCTGAAGTTGTCTATCTATTATTACTTTTACAACTCTTCTTTTAAACTATTTCTTGCAATCTCTTTCATCTTATTCAACTTATTAGGTGGTCTGAGGTAGTTTAGGGTAGTTCACTCCCTTGAGACTCTTTGGTCTTGGAAGCAGCGAATCCCCCTTCTCTACAAAACCATACATGATGAAAACACTCCACATAGACAACATGTAACATTCATCCAAACATAAGATGAACCAAATACAATTAGGATAAAAAAGAGACCTCTTTGGGAAAACTCACCAATATCACATCACAATCTGCATTAGGCCAACTCACTAATTCCATATAAGAAATCATCCTTAGGAAAACTCACCAAGGGCATAACACATGGGATAACTCACTGCTACGATATCACAAGGATCGTCATTGGGCCAACTTGCCAATGTTGGATCACACATACACAAGACACTAGGATAAGGTGCTAGAGAGTTGGTTAGGCAATTTCATCACATTGCTCAAAGGTATGACACCTAAAAAACCTAGTACTCCTCTCATACATACAAGGATACTTAATTTTACAAGATGCAATCTCCTTGAGCTAGCATGTCTTCCAAAACATCCTTAGTTTGTATTAGCACTCAAGGCATGAGAGGGGCATCCATTATCTTAGTTAATTAATTACATGTGTTTCCTTAATTATCACTTGATTAGGTGACTCCACACTCATGATCATTCTACTTTCCACTTTTTCTTGGGGACACATTGGGAGCCACTCCCATGACCCTCTCTAGTACCTTATTCCTAGGCTCTTCACACTCACCAATGACTGGCATGAAAAACAATACACAAAATTCAACTTCATCAAAATTTTCTAATAATTTCCCATAAGCATTATTATAATAATTCATGAAGAATACTTTCTCTAAAAAAATAAAATTCATCATAAACATATAAAACATTCAAGTTTTCTCATTTTATTTTGCATTGAAAAAACCATAAATTTCCCAAAATATCCATTGATGAAATCTTCAAATTTTAAAAATTGAATTTCAATTTTCTAAAAATACCCTTTAGCTCTAATTATGTCCAACAACACAATTTTCACATAAAATTCACATTTCCCAAAAAATTTGGCATTATAACCCTATATTTTGGAAAATATCAAAAAATTAAATAAAACAATGAAATGGACATGAAATTTTATAAAACAAATTGTGTTGGGAGGTGTCTACACTCACCCATTCCTATTCCAATACTCGAGTTTGAAATTAATTGGCTAAATTTATTAAAACATGAAAAATACCTCAACCACAATCAAATTTTAGAATGAAGAGCATGTCACACATGCCAAAAGAGAGCTCTCAAGGATTGGCAAGCACAATCCCCTACTGATTCCTAACCCAACAAATTCGACCATGTTGAATTCCACCACTGAATGTACTCCCAATCAACAAATCAATTTTTCAACCAAACGAGGGTTTTTCTCTCTCAAAATTTCTTCCCAAATAAAAATTACATAATGAAAAATAAACCCCCTTTTTTCCTTTTTACCCTTTTCCAATTTCTAATCAAAACCAAAATAAAATTCATTTCTATTTCCTTATTCCCATTTTTCTCAAAATCCCAATACATATTTAAATTCATTTTTGAATAACATATATCATTTAAATTCACGATTTAAGTCCATATAAGCATATTCACTTAAATTTATGGAAATGAAAATTCAATTTGGAAATTAAATCACATAACTCACAAATCCCAATCCAAGAAATTTTGCAAAATAAATAAACAATGCTTCACTTCATTTCTACTTTCATTCTATTTTTCCTATTTTTTTGAAACAAATAGAATATTTTAATAATAAATATAAGAATCATTTAAATTCATAATGGTTTATTTGTGGAAAATATAGAATTTAAACCATTAATTAAATCAGTCATTCACTAGTCATTAATGACACATACAAATTTTAGAATAACTCCTAAATCGGATTTAGGTTCACATAAGGTCAAACATGACATATAGCGTACTTGATTTGAGTGTGATCATGGAATGGATAGGTAGGGGACCCAATGTGACATCTTTGAATTAACCACCATTGGGCAATAACTCATATTTGAGTATCGAGGTCGAGAAATAACATTGTAATTGTAACCATTCAAAGCACACCAAGAGTACCTTCTCAATGTATATATAGTTGAACCACACAATAATCATCCCAATGGGGTCCAATAGCATAAACATAAAATAACATATATACATTTTTCATATAAATCATTTATTTAGAACATCAATAATTAGGATTACATTTAATCCTAGCATATATAATGTACATCACTCAACTAGAGAAAATTGATATATCCAAGCATATAAATATAAAAAATTCCAACAACCAACATGTTGAGGAACCTCATCTCAAACATGTGGTGTTTCATACACATAATTTAGAACCATAAATTTATCACCACAACAATCACAAGGAAATGGTGAAGCTAGAACACTAATCTCAAACTAACTAGATGCAAATGGGAGGGGCACTACATCCAATATTGTGACAAGTGTCACAATAAGAGAGCCTCAAAGAGAGATTAGTACTATGAAAGCACCTTGGGGATGGAGAGTATGATTGTCATAAAGTGCTTCATTTCCCTACATTCCCAATGTATGGGGCGGAAAGGAATAAAAGAATAAAAATTCCTTTTGGGCACTTTTGGAGGGAAGACCCATCTGCCAAAAGGACATGGGGACTTTTGAAAAGGGGAAACATTAATGAGATGGGAGGCTAGGTGGATAGGAATTAAATGTAAATTGATTATCCCTTTCCTAATCATAAGATAAGGAATGTATAAATGATTAATGAGTAGATTAAGTTGGGATTAGGATCTAGATTTAGATCAAAGAGAAAGTGGGGAAATATGGAGGATGTGACACCTCTTAATCAATGATTAAGTGTAACTAAAATTAGGATTACTCTTGGAATCCTATATAAGAAAGGATATGTACACTTAGTACATGATCCTTCAAACACATCATACTCATAGAGTAATCCTCTAGACTCTCGCCAAGTCTAGGAATCAAACAGAAAACATGCTTCTCTAGAGGTGCACAAGATCAGTAACCACCTGCCACTAGGTGTGCAACCACCTCAGAGATCACCACACTACCTTCACCAATTGACATTATAATTTATGGCACAAAATAGCTACTAGGACCAATAAACACACAAGACTAGAGGTTATACTACCTCACCATAATGCTCACCAAGATCATGCCTCACCTTCAACTATGGAACTTACTACATGGTTCTCCCTCAGGTACCACTTAGTAAAAGTGGGGATTTCCTAAGAACACTAGCTTCTCAACACAAAATAGGAGCAACATAGGGGTTATTAGAGGAAATAATCTAGGAAACTACCTCTGAAAGGTATAAGCACTCCTAAACAATGAGCCTTAGCAACCCCAAACTCACACCACAACCACCAAGGAAGAAACTAAACACTAAGCATAGGATAAAAACACATAATTTACACTATTATGATGCTCAAATATGGACCACCTAAGGTTTAAATAATCCAAAAATATCATGAAATTGCAATGAAAAAGCAACGAACAACCATTATAGGGCTCAAAAACTAAGTACTCTCCAAGAGAATACACAAGATAAGAAATTCCTCAAACCAAAACTACATCGTTTTCTAGACTTGAGCTAGGAAAACCTCTAAACAACAAAGGATAAACTCCTAAAACTACCATGATAACCTCAAACGACAACTTAAAAAGTGTAGACATATAATATAATAAAATAACACTATAATATAGGGTATGTGCAGGATCATCATGGAAAAAATAGGCCCTTAAGTGGCAATAAAAAGACAAAAAATCAGAGTTAGACAACTTCATGTTAAAATTTGAATAATTTATCTATATTATTTCAAAAAAATGTAAAAATAGAATCTGTAGAAAACTAAATGTAGTTTCTAAGCTACTAGACCTTTATTTTTATTTTTAAATCTATTTGGTGAAAATTTGAAATTTCAATGCAGTAGTATTTAAATTTCAAGGTAAAAATAAGAAGTAGGTGTCTATCTGACCACCCTAACCACAATAAAATGATAATATTTTTTTATAAGATTTTAGATATAAGTAGAGGACTCATGTCCCGATGTGATGCATATTTTTTTATAATTCTTTTCCAAGTAAATAATTAATTATGAATTTTTTATTACAGCTTTTGAAAAATATAAAAGATCGTCTGTCTAACCACCTCAACTTGGTCAAAAATTCATGAAATTAATTTATTTTTTTTAAATCATATAGTATTCAAAGCATAGAATGTGACACATGTTTCATATTCAAAAAATGTGATACCGTTTGAAAGTTATAGATGTTTTTCAATCAGCCTATCAATCAGGACTTTGTTCATAATTCTAATAGAAAATGAATAATAATTATTTATTAAATTCAAAGTAAAGCATAATTTATATTGGTGGAATGCTGAGAATCTCCTCTAAAAACCCTTTTCGTTTCATCGATTTTGGGTAAAAAAAAGGTCGTCAGCAGCATGGGCCATCATATGGCTTACATATCGCCACTTTTTGGCCCATCATGATCCTACACATACCCTATATTTTGAAGCACGTACACACCTTCATACCCTACATTATGTCAAGCATGAGTGGAGATATGGAAATAATATCCCAAATGACATGATGTGCATCATCATTCTATCAAATAACATGGATTTTGATTCCCAAGACACCTAAAAACAAACTCAGCTAATGCCATGACAAGCACGAGCACACAGTTTGTGGACTAAGTCACACCTAACCATCTACTATAAAATATATTTATGTATGATGTAAACATAATTATCCACATATAAAATCTCACTTAGAGAACACATAATTCCATAAACACTCTCATATAGATATTTGAATACACTTCACTCAAGCTAGAAACCCGTATGCATAGAAGCATTTCACAAAATTTCCAAACACTGCAAAACATCCACTTTTGTTTCACCATGAACAATAATTTTGATGTAATATTATTATAACTAAAAAAAATACCAAGACTTAGCACATTCTCTTACATCTACTCCCTTGTACATTATATTAGGCATTCGTAATGAACGTGATAGAGGACAAAATGTAACACAGAATAAAACTAACAATTTCAAACATTTAGAATAATCACCACAAAGATTAAATACAATCCAAGAGGGAGAATTATCAATTCCAACAATAAGAGTAGAATGCTAGAAATTCCAACAACAAAACAAGCATGACCAAGGGTCATAAAATTGATAGATGAAAAAATTTTGTGACTAGACCAACCATAAGAAAATTAAAAATTCACCGTTGATCCAAAATCAACAATTAGAGAGTTCATCAATAACCAATTTAATAAAGAATCAACTTGGAAATATGATTATATGAACTAAGTAACTAATGTTAGCCACATTTGATGTAGTTAAAAGATACACAACACCTTGGGAGTACAACATCCAAAGTGCATTAGAGATATCATGCTCAAACACAATAAAAATATAAACCACCAATTTCCTTCAACCATGCCAATGAGAACCACACTAACCAAATGCACTTCATCAAGACATGATCACATTATGATACAAGAATTCATATTTAGGGTTCAATATGGCATCCACACATTCTTCCCCTCTTTGAAATAATGCTAAAATAATGATGTTTCAAGAAAATAAAATATAGTCAACTCAAAGGAAGGACCAAACGAAAACATGCCCAATGTTGAGGAGGTAGAAAGAAATGATATGGATAGGTGATTCCCCCTCAAGAGGGTGTGCAAGAAAAAGGGGACCCAAGAAGCCTCTCAAAAGGTGAAAAGAAGCCCAAAAGAGGATCTGCAAGGAAAAATGGGGAAGAGGAGTGAAGGAACTAAAGAAAATAGAGGTAAGTGGAAGAAATAGGAGAAAAACTAGCAATTAGGGTAGGTATAAATCATAAATAGGCAGTAATTACTATTCATTTTAACCTAATCACTTAAGATATTAAGTGAAGAAGCGAGAAGAGAACCCAAGATAAAATGGTGAGCACAAGAGCACCAACACATTGAGGAGACTGAGTGAGGGCATCAATATGATGAGTAGGATGAGGTGGTTAGGTATGCATTTCCAAACTTTCCCTTATACTTTTTATGTGCATTTATGTTAGCTAGGAAAATTTTGCCAAGGGTAGATCCACCCAACCCGATGGGGTGGATCCACCCATAGACGAAAGGGATAGGAATAATGTGCATATGTGTCATAGTTTGGGTGGATAAACTAAAAGGAGGAGGATGGGTGATTCTGTCACAAAAGGGAAAATCAATAGGAGGAAGGTCAGTTCCATCCCAAAGGGTTGGATCTATAGGAGGATAGGAATTTTTTTCCCAAAGGGGTAGATCCACAAGAGGATGGGCGGTTTCATTCCAAAGGGTCAGATCCATAGGATGATGGGCGGGTATGCCCTGTGAAGGGGTGGATATTCCTAGAAGAGAGAAGAAATGAAAATAAATGAGAACACAAAAATAGAGTAAATATAAAATACTGACATCTTGCATGCAATGAATGTAGGCATTCATGATTTTAAATACTCAAGAGAGGAGTTTGGCGATGTTGCAATTCAATGAGGATAATTGCACCTACCTAGATATGTGCGGGTTCAAGGAAATGGAATAGATGTTAGTCATCTAGGCTCATTGACCCTTATTGACTACCCTAGTGGAGTGATGGAGGTCAAATACCAGCACCTTCCATTTCTTGATAAGGGAGATCATAGTCATGTTGGAGGATGAATGATGGATCCTTCAACTATCAATCCAAGGATTGAGGATACTAGGATTGAGTCTATTGGTGCCCACACTCCTAGAGAGGCTATTCTAGTTGATGGATATCCCCACTTGGGGAAGGGCACTCGATATCAACAAGTTTATTGAGCTAGTTCAAGGAGTGGCACTATATCTGTGTGGATTGATCAATGTGGTGCTAATGTTGGATAGGAGTTGAATGTACTTCATTTTGACATTGGGGGAGGTTGTAGAAGAGATGATAAATCATCAATGATGATATACATGGGGATTGTGTGTGCTAGCCTAGTTATACAAGTACATGCACCTAGTTTTCTATCGAGGTGGGTAGAACCTCACCCATATCACCCTACTATAGGTGTGGACATGGAAGCACAATGTGGTGGCTCAACCAATAGGGCATAGGGTGGACCAAGGAGTAGAGGATCCTATGGTCTTTAGTTGGTGAGTAGGGTTGTGGTATATAGAGAGGTACAAAGTATGTTGTATTGAAGGAGACCACTAGATGAGTTGGATGAGGGATATGTTGTTTGGAGGCCATATAGGAAGCATGAGGGGTGGGAAGATGATCAGGAGGGTGCACTTCATGTTTATTGTGTGCTAAATTGTAGAATGATACCCCTTCCTAATAGAGAGGTATCAACCTAATAGTGTGACACTCCAGTTTGGTGTGAGACGAGACATACTAGAGAGGCCCCAAAAAATTATATGGCTATCAAGGGAGACAAGGAAGTGGGGGCCACAGATAGCCCCATAGGTAGCAACAAAGTTCTAGAGGGTAGAGGAAACTATATGGGACATGCAAGGTGGGGTAGATGACCTTGGGATGACAGAGAGATATGTATGTAGTGGATGTGGTAGAGGCCTATGTTGATGATATTGGGACCAATAGCAAGTAGGATGCAAGTGGCCATTAAGGAGGCTAGGAGGGTGAGATGTCAATGAATTAGCAAGAGATAGAGAAGGGAGGGGAATGATATCATTTCAAATGAGATTCTAGAGGAGAAGGTCACTATGACAAGCATTGAGGGGAGCCAATATCGAGGCACAGAGATCTCCTAGTATGTGACCCCTCAAAGACATGATGCTACCAAGGAGTGGATAGGAGGACTTGGAGGCATCACTTGTGACACTTGAGATATGTGTGATAGAGCTATAGGGGTAGCTGTAATAGTTACATGAGGACTTGGTGATAGTCATGATAGAGCATGACAACCTATAGGAGGAGAGGGATAGCTTATAGGGATATCTAAGCATAGTACAGGGGGATCTACTGATAATAAAAGTGAAGTGAGATAGCCTAAGGTTAGTGTGGGATTCCTAGAGATTGGAGTGGACACAACTATAGGGAGATCAAGACAAGTACCACCAAGAGACATGAAAATGATTAAAGATGCCTAGAATAACAAATCCTAATAAACTTAATGCAACTAAATGTTTATGAAAATGATGAAAGATGCTTAGAATAACATATCCTAAACAACCTAATGCAACTAAATTATTATGAAAATGATGAAATATTATTAGAATAACACCTCCTAAACAACTTAATGCAACTAAATAATTATGAAAACGATGAAATATGCTTAGAAAAAAACTCCTAGAGAAATTAAGGAAACTAAATGATTCTAAAAATGATGAAAAATACTTTGAATAACAACTCCTAAACAACTTAATTCAATGAAAAATGATGAAAGATGCTTAGAATAATAATCATTAACAACCTAATGAAATGAAAATGATGAAAGATTCTAAGAATAACAAGTCCTAAACAACCTAATGCAAAGAAAATAATTATAAAAAATGATGAAATATTCCTGGATAGTGGGTCATGCATGGGAAAATTGTAGTATATCAATTGGAAAAAAACTAGACCCAAGTAGAGGAAGTGACGAAGTGACACATTTTCTCATTCTAAAATCGAGATTAGGAAGGGAATTGTGATAAGGATTAATGATATGGGATATATAGAGAGGAAGGGTGATGGTATGGGATGTGTTGATAAATTTAGCTCCATATAAAGTATTGCCATGTAGTGAGCACTTAATTTGATATAGCATGGGATACAATGCACCAAGGTATGAAGAACAAAGGTAATAATGTATCACATGCATAGGACTGACACAACAAACAAAAGGGTAGTCCAATATATCACAAGATCACCAAGTGGCTTTGGTGGATACAATATTGGAAAACCACAAGCACAAAAGATTCCCCAATGTAACACAAGGTCTTGGAAGATCTTGGTGGATACCACATGAGGCAAGCCAAAAAACACAAAAAAAAAAACCATGACCATGCTTCTATTTCACTAGTCAAAGAACACCATGATATGATGAATCATGGTGACCTCAAATAAGTAAAGTAGAAAGCTCAAAGTAAAGATAAAAAAATCCAAACACCAAAGAAATAACAAAATATCTCAAGTACCCTTTACCATAAGGATGAAAAATGGGTTGATGTGGTCTAATTTAAGGAATGATATATCCTATGAAGACCAAAGATGGATGGGGTAGGACCTAGGATTCTAATGAAAAGAGGCAATCAAAATATTAGAAATCCATAGGGGCTACTAGGTGTTGTTTAAGTTCTAGGTTGATAGGGGACATAGTTGACATGAGGATGGGACCTAGCGACAAGTATGCACAACCAAAACCTAGATGGAGACAAAAGAGTGAACTTATGTACAAGACACATGACAACCACACTATGGAAAATGTATACAATTTATAATAACTATTGAACATGGACAAGAAAACTAAGAGGGGGGATGAATTAGTTGTAGCAAATTAAAACATCAAAACCCTCAAAAGTATGCATCCAATAAACCCTTATTTTGTTAGTATTACTAAACATGAAATACAAATAACAAAAACAAAAATCACAATACCATACATAAGAGAATGCCAAATTTATGTTAAAAACCCAATGAGGGAAAAACCACGATGAGGATTAGCTCACAATATAAGTAAGGAAAAGGGCTCACTGCCACAAAAAGAACAAGAATATAGAAGAGAAAAGTTACATAGAGAACCCTTTCTCAATGTCTCAACTACACATGCACAACCTAAAACAACCTGTTTTCCTCGTTTCGATAATTTTCTCAATATCCTCGATAAATTCATCATGCAACAACTTCCTTAACACATAGTTGACATCAATGACAAACACCAGTCAGCAGACTTCTTGTTGACATCAATTAAAAAACCTTCATGCTTGCAACAGATAGCAAGCACAAGTGTTCTTGTGAAAGATCTTTGAGTATTGGGATTGCATTAAAATTCACAAGATACATCCTAAAACTAACAAATGAAGCTCAGGAAGTGGGACAGTTAATCTAACTCATGAAATTCTCAACAACATATACCAAGGGATATGTGGATAAGTGGTAGATACTAAAGGTAGGATGACGATAGGTGGATGGACTGATTATCAAAGTTAGATGAGGATGAGTAGGATAATGAAACCGCCACTTATGTATGATGCTTATTGCCAGGTTTTAACCACACACACTTGTCCAAGGCACCACAAAAGTTGGTTTATACCAAAGGATGACTTATTTATCTTTGCTATTTTTTATTTGGTTTTATTTTAATATTTTATTTTTTCATATTTTTCTAATTTTTGAAAGGTCGGATAACTTGGCTAATTTAGGAATATAACCTTTTGAGGTGGATGATATGGATGGGTTCATCTAAAGGTTCTCCTTCTATAGTAGCCAACTGATATGTTCCTAAACTAGATTTTGTAGTAATAACATAAGGACCTAGCCAATTAGGTTCAAACTTGCCCTTCTTTTCTTGGTCCTATAGGTTCTTTTGGTTTTCCTTAAGTGCAAGATCACCAAGTCGATATTGGTGAGGACTAATATTCTTATTGTAACTTCTTCTTAGCGTATTATGGTATCCTTGGAGGTGATAATGGGTGTTGAATTTTTTTTCATCAAGAAATCTTGTTGACTTAGACGTACAATCTAATACTCCTCACCAATGATGATATTTTTTTAATGAAATTCACAAAGATGGGAGTTTCAATTATATCAGTAAGATTGCTTCAACACCATAGACTAGTGAAGATCTTTTTAATTTTCACATTATTTTTTAAGGATAATAACCAAGACCTCTTGTTGTTTCTTATGTGTTGAGATCTACGGGGACACAAATACCCTATTCTTGTACACCACATCCTTCTCCATTATAGCCAAAATGTTTCAAAATTTGATAACCTCTTCCATAAATGGCTTCTATTTCTTTCGAAGAAGGTGGTTTCTCATAATAAATTTCATCATAAGTGGATGTGTAATTTGTGTTGTCCTCTTTACTAGAAGTTATGGAAGAATTTTTTTTATGATTCAATGATAGATTATGTTGATACCATTGCTACTTCTTTCTCTCTTTTTTTATTTTGATTGTGTAATCTTGTATTCTCCCATTAATGTAGGTGTGAAACCTAATGATCCACATTCATCATCCAAAAAAAAATTCACTAATGAAAGAAACTCATCTTTGACTTCAATTTGTAAAGGTTCCACTTTTGAAGTTGGTATCAATGTTCTAAAAGAACTGTCTATTCTTGTTTTAGTTTGTAAATAATTTTTAAATTTAGGACCAACTTTTATCATGTAAGCCTTATTTTTGTATGTGCATTTCATTAAATTATGAAGCATTGAAGAAATTCCTTTCATCTCATGAATCTATGGTCTACCCAAGAGAATATTATATGAAAGATCATGGGGCATGAGATGGATGGGAGTTTGTGACATTATAGGACCAACTTTAATAGGTAATGTAATCACACCAAGCGTTTTTCTTCCCACATTATCAAAACCTTTGATAGACAAAACATATGGTTGAACCAAATTATTGTCTACTCTAATATTATCTAAAAGGTGAACACTAAAAAAATTAAGCCCTGAACCATTGTCAATAAGATTATTCCTAATCCCCATCTTATTAATAACAACCATTATAATCAAGGCATCATTTTATTTTTACATTTCTAAAGGGGGTAATTCATTTTGATGAAAGACAATATCCAAATTAGCTTCATTCATAGCTTCAAGCAAATCTGCTACACCATTTGGTTGCACACTAGGAGAGAAAACAACTTTATGTAAATCATCCTAAAACATGTCATGATAAAGAGGTGATGTTTGAATCAGATCCCACAAAGAAATCGTGGTTGGGTATTATGAAGTTGCTCAACAAGATCATATTCAGTATCACTATGTTGAGGGATATTAGATGGTTGAGGAAATGGAATGGATGTTGGTATTTTTTTTGGTTTCTTCTTGTTTCTCGTGTTATATGTGTGAGCAACTGTGAGACAACTTAGTTGTTGTGACACATGATTACTAGTAAGTTATTTTACAAATTTTAAGATATGGCCATGAGGTTTAGGAGGTTATATGATAAGAGGTGACTTAAGAGGTCCAATAATTAGAGGACTTTTAGGAGATTCAAGAATTAAATGATATCTAATAGCCAATTGTCTTTTCAAAACCTCAACGAAGTTGACTACTTGTTGACGATCTTCTATCGAGGGGGGATCTAATGTTACCTTAGAATCTTCAACTATGCAATACATATTACTATCTTTTGAAATAAATGTATCAATGATTTCATCCTCTTGTCCAATAATATCTTCCCAAGTAGGAGAGGTAGAGAGATAGAAACAAATAATATTCTCATGACACTCAATGATTGGATCAACACCAAGATACCTTCTTCACAAGTAGGTGAGGTATCAGGAGAAGAACAAACATGATTGTCATGATTGCCCATGATTTCATTATATTGCAACAAACTAAACTCACACATAGGAGAGATAGAGGGAGAGGGATCAATAAAAAATAACAAAAGGGAAGAAATGAACTCATTTTCACATGCTTGTAACAAAAATTCTTTGAAATGATTAGCAAGGTCTACCAAAAGAACATGACTTATGAAAAAAGAGATTTTTGCAATGAGAACATGATGTTATGTCATATGGATCAAGCTAGCAATGTTTTTAGAAAACAAATATTTATAGGACTAATATTCAAAAACTGAAACCAAATATGGGTAGAGATCAGAGACAAGGTTCTACATAGTGAATTTGAGCTCAATTTAGTGGGACTAGGTCACCTAGGGCGACTATGTGGACTATATAGGTTCTTGTGAAATTCAAAATTTAAGTGTGTTATACTATTTGAGGATCATAGGTCTATGTGCAAATAGTTTTTGATTGTGAATATGTTTCCAAAATTTTGTCAATTTATGATTATGTAACTCAAAGTGCAAGTGTGCAACAATTTGAAAAAAAATCAAGCAATAATAATTGTAAATGTAATTTCCAGATTTAAGATGCAACAATTAACATTCTAATATGCCAAATCTGAAAATGATGATCAATATTAATGCCTTTTTGAAACAAAACAATACAATTTTTTTCTCTTTTTGAACTATATGCAATATACCTAAATGCATGCAATGAACACTTTCAAGTTTGATTTCAAATTTAAATGACCTAATGCAGATTTGTAAATACAATTGGAATGTAGATTTGAGCTTGACTAAAATAAACCCTATTGTAACCTATAATGTGATATTATATGCATTTATTTGAATGTTTATGCCTTCATGATGTAAAAATGAATGCCTAAATGAACATTACAAAATAATGTAATGCTAAACCTAGATCTAGGATGAAATACTTCAGATTTTAGAAGGTTTATGATGTTAACATGTTGGTTTCACCAAAATGAAATGTAGGAAAATTGAAACTCTAGGATTTTACTCTAGGGTTTCAATGGTATGGGCTTTTCCATAATATTTCATTTAAGATTTGGGGTAGGTAGGGTTTGATGGATTTGTACAAGGTATAAGACTGACTTACAACTTGAAAGGTGAGTCAACTTGCCCTTGACCAGATCTAAAATGAAATCGGCAATGAAACGGAATGATTCAACTAGCCTAATGATGCAAATGGTTGTTTTGATGCAAAAAACAACAAATCTAAAAAGTCACGAGAAAATTCAAAGTGCATAAATAAACTGAGCAGGACACTGCACACACTTGTGATGTGAATTTGAAGTAGAATTTTGAGAACCTACTCGCCCTGTGCAACTATGTCCTAGTAGCGGGAGTCCGGATCTGATTTCGCAGTCCTCTAATGTTGAAACTGAGATTTTATTTTCCACTTGTCACACTATTGGATCATTGTCAAATATTGTTGTAATTGAGTTTCTGTAGAATATTGTTGTAATTGAGTTTTTGTTTGTTGTCAAGGTATGGGGTTTGATTGCAATAATAGATAATGGACATTCAAACTTCTCCCAATCTTCTTCAAATTTGGAACCTACACATTCAAAGAGAGAAGAAAGGTTGTGTCATTTAGGGGCTTGCCTTAGTCAAACCCTGTGTTAGTGTTTCCACTTCTACAATGACAATGTCAATGATAGGGAACCTATCCTTTTGAAGGATAAGAATAAATGATAAAATGAATGATGAATAAAAAATGGATTGCCACTCAATACCCAAAAATGACTTCCTTGAAGGACTGAAGTCATACAAATCTCCTCAAGGCTTGATTGTTGTTTGCTTGAATTGCTTGAAGAGCTACAAAGGTTAGATCTCACAAACATAATAATAACATAAACACGAATAAACTCACATACACTTTGACATGATTCTTTACTATTGAATTGTTGTAATAAATATATGAAATACTACTATTGACTTGCTTGATAATACTCTTGACAATAATTTTTGCTCAATTTTCTCCTTATTTTTTAAATGATGCAATAACTAAGTATTTATATGCAATTATTCTGATTTCCCAAAAATTAAATCCCGACAACCAACTTTAGACTTTTGAAATTCAAATAATAAAATACTAACATTGACATATTTTAATTTTGGAGCCAAAAATAGGGGACTAAGTCACCCTAGGTGACTATGTCCCATCCCTATTTTTTAGGATTTAAGGTGTCAAGGGAATTTTTTTAAATAAATGCTTCAGTATTCCATTTGTAATTTGTTAAAAAATGATAAAATGGGCCACAAAATGCATAATTTAGGAAATTAGGTGTACAATTAGGTCCATGCACTTAAGGGGGAGCAAAACATAGTGTGAAATTGTCAAGGGTGACAATTTATGATGCTACAATTTCTTTAAATCATATTCCCTTAAATTCTCCTTGTATTTTAGAGTATATTAGGTTGTGTCCACATAATTATAGCTCAATGTGATCAATTTATGCTAAAAATATGCAGAGCCCATTTTTGATAAACTTGTAAAGGGTTACTCTTGTGTGGATGTTCGGTCGCACATTAAGTAAGGAAGGCATGAAGGGATTCATCATAAGGAATATAAACCAATTTCATATTTTTGTTGCATGTACAATATATTGTATCTCTTCTTTGTAAGAGGTCTTTTAGATATATTTAATAGTGAGCCAACATACTTAATACTTAGTGATAAATATTTAAGGTGTAACCATACAAAAGATATGGATTGTTGAAGTTTTATTATTGTGCTTTTTTTTGTTATATTGAACCTCTAGAAACACCCTCCTTGGCCCTACAAATCCAAAAGTGCAGAGGAGTTGTTTGCTTCTTTCAATTGGCCCCTAATTACCATAGTCTAATTATAGGTTTTATCTCATTAGTCTAGTTACAGTAAGCCTTAGATCTAGGTCTTAACTTGCTACTCTAAGATTGTGGGTTACAATTTTGGGAGGTAACATTGGGAAAAGTATTCTCAATAGATACATTTTCTTAATTATGTTTGAATGTGGAATTTATAGTGTTAGATGTTTTTTGTACAAAACCCCCTACAATAATATTTAATTTAATAATAGAATTACTTTAAATGTGATTGATATTTTACATACAAATAAAATTCTCTATAACCTTTGATCACTTTCTAATATAATTATTATTATTATTTTATCAAATTACATATTAAAAATAAAATTCCAAACATATTATTCAATAAAATTTGAAGTAAATAATTATATTTTTTATTTTTATTTATTTATGTATTTTTAGCCAATAGGTTACATATAGTATGGGATTTGAACCTGAAACAAGTCTCATGCCTGCAAACCACTCTTGAGTCATCGAAAAACAAGTTTTAGTTGACATTTAATGGTAAACCAACTACCATTTAATGGTAAAAGCCTTCAAAATATTAGGTGAAAGCCTCCAAAATCTCACTTATCATGCAAAAGCTAGATAAATAATGATTTTCCAACTAGATGGGAACATTTTGTTTTCATTTGCAATGTTTTTTGTCAATTTGATAGCAACTTTCTTTCTTTTTTTGGTATTAGATATAGCAGAGTCAACAATAAGAATTACATGTGGTTTGGTCTGCAATACTTCTGCCCGTAACTATACTGTTTACATCTGTTTTTTTATATATAAACCTGTCCCTTTTACATTAGAGTTCTTGTGTGCCCTTTACAATGCATAAATACAAAATTTTACAACATATGCCATGCCCCTACCTCTATGTTATTTGTTCCTTTTGTGCAACTTCCTTTTTCATTTGCATTCCTTTATATTTTAAATCTATACGCAAATATTTCAAAATTAGATGATACTTAATTTCTTTAAGGAAAAATTTTAGTTTTGTCTAAGTTTATTTCATTCCATTATTTAACACTTATTATTAATTGTTTACTCGAACCACATACAACTAGAATTTGTAGCACATGACATCCATATACACCCCTATACAAATATGCACTCTCTAACATATTGACATATATATAACTTTCTATCGATGTTATCCTTGAACCTCCTTTAAATACAAATGCTAGTAAATAATAATAACTATTGAAGGTACAATTAATTAAATAGGTCCCTTGCAAGCACCATTGATGTTAACGAGAGTGGTTTTGTCTTTTTTTCATCTTTTCTCTGCGATGCTAAAGCTATTTCGTTGTTATGTAGGTAACATAACATTCAAATTTCATCTCAGCTTTAACAGATTTTGTGATCTATTTGTTAAATTGCACACGGATAGTGCCAAATTTTCCCACGTGAACTGATGACGTGCATACTTAGTTGTGGTCATGTCAATACTAAAATCTGGAGAACAAAAATCTACTCTATCGTCAGTCATTATGTTTTATTACCAGATCAAGATCCCTATCTTTTGTGAGACAAAGTACAATCTTAGGCACTGACAAACCCATGGATGTTCAGTGGCAATCATCTTCTGTGATAGAGAGTGCTTCAAAAAAGTTCTCAACTTAAATTAATTGATTTTTGTTCTAAACTTTAAATATTTTCTATTACTCCTAAACATAAACAGTTTGTAAACAATAAACATCACCTTTACTTTATATTTTTAAATCCTTCCCAATAGTGGTGATAAGGCCACATAAGTGTTTTTAATTAATTTTGCTTTGCTAGTTGATACCCAACAAAAGTCCTTACAACATTTTTGTGGCACAAAAACAAATCTTAAGTCAATGAGCATGTGGGTAACTTTTAACATAATATTTTTTAAGAGAGTATTTGTTTCAATTTGTCTTTTTAGATAGTTTTTTTTTTAAACTCTTAGTAAAAAGAATCTTTTTAAATTATTAATGTTTATATTTTCTTTTGTATTCTAAAAGATACATCTTCAAAGTTTAAGTAGGGTTAAGCTCAAACAACAAGATGAAACAACAACAAAATAAGTTACTTAAGTGGTAAGCGCTACACCAGTAGAGAGAGGAGGAGGTAGATGCCATTGGCCCTATAGATCAACAAGACTAGAGCCATCAATAATAGGGCCCCAACCAATAATAATAGTCTTTTTTCATTATTGTCATTTGTGGGCAACTGAATCGCATGAATAAGAGAAGCAACCAAAGACAAGAACAAGAACTTGTCATAATCTATCCAACCAAGAGCTTCTTGATGATGAGGTTGTGAGGAGATTGAAGGTGGGAAGGAGGGCTAACACTTCCCATGAGCAAACTAATCTTTGGCTCTTTTTGAAGGAGGTTAAAAAGCATGTGACTAGAAGTCATGACCTCCTCAAGTTATCTGACTATGTCGGTGACATTAATGCTTGTAAGGAGGAAGTGATCCCAATAGGAAACTAAAGGTGACAAGACTCTAACAACAATACATGCCTAGCATTATCCCAATGATCTAACAACACTTATAGATGTGACACTTCAAATGTAACTTTATTAGCTTGCACCTGAATCTACATAGTCACATTCGAGAAAACCATAGTTTTAGTGTGAAATGAGAAGTGAATATCAACAAACCAATAAAATACTAGATTTATCTCTCTTCAAATGCTAAAAATAATCTTTGCACTGAAAGCAGGCCAAATGTAGGTAAATTTCATAAATAATCTAGGCTAATTTCCCACCCAACAAGACCATATGCATTGAAAAAAACCACAAATATGAAGGACTTGAAAAAATAAAAAATCTAATTCTAGGGTTCCTAATCCCTAGAATAAAACAAAAAAAGGTGCTTGAGATTTTTTTGATGTCCACAAAATGGGAAACAAGAATTCACAACTACAAATGAGCCAATCTAATATGAAGAAGATGCCCTTGATAAAGAATACACCAAGAAAAATGAGTGAACTTCAGTTCAGAAATCATAGACCAAACTATCTAAAACTTGTGGTATCAAGTACCTAGAAAAGACTAGAGATATCATATATGATTCAACTTGAAAACCATGGGTAGGTCAAGCAAAATTCAAGCATATATCTTGTGTGGTCTATAATTGTAAATAGTGTTTCTATCTATACTATTTCTAATATTTCCACCAAGGCTTTAAGATTTTAACCCTAATTTTGTGAAGCATTGAAGCAGTGATTGTCTAGTAAGTATCAAAGTACTTATTGGAGCCTAAAATTAACTTTAGCTTTTGGCTAAGAAAACAAATTCTTGGTGTTGGTGTTTTTTCCCACATAGAGATTGCAGTTCTCTAAGAGGTAGCCAACCTCTATTATGGATGACTGCAAAAGGCTAGTGGCCAACTAACAAGAGTCGGTTAAAGACTGACCTCTCCTACACTTTTGGCTCTATGGGACCAAGGTGGGTAAACCTAAATGTGTTCATAAGAATGCCTTATAACTGGTAAGAACACTTTCTGTATATAGATTACAATCCCTACACACTCAAGGGGATAGTCATTATTCTTGGTATTAGCAAATCAGAGAATAATTACAAGCACCAAAGAGCAACGGAATTGACCAACTCAAAAGAGGAATTACTTCCCGTAGGAAGACAAGGTTTAAAATGTGGTTACGTTCAAGATATGGATCACCATGCTTAGAACTACATTCTTATACCAAAGAGAAAGGTTGCAAACATTACTTAGTGCCTCATCCATTGGGCAACGAAGTCATACAAAGTATAATTCTGATACTATGAACTTATCGTCATATAGCCTTACTACCATGAGATATTTCAATATATTAAAACAGTGCTTCTTAGCTGATCCTAAGGATATACAACCACGAACATGTAATTTAGCCTTTCAAGCATTTGATTAACTCATTAAGTTAAAGCAAGAAAACAAATTACACTTTCAATTAATCATTGAAACTGAAGAGAGAAACCCTTGATAAATCCATTCATAATCCATGGCACACACACAGGAGAGCAAACCATCTTAATTTTTGTAGATTTCTTTCAATATCAGTAATTAAAAAGCATAGAATACTAACTTTATACAAATCCCCGCCCGGGATGATTTCCTTAATAATGTTCACAACATTTCAACATTAAAGCTAACTGTATAGACTCCAAGGTTTTAGACCCAAAATTCTGACCCTACAATGAATCATGAAATCTCCTTTATATATTAGGAGAGCAACAAGCATTAGGCTACATTGTCAGTACAAAATTTAATTTCAACTCAAAGTGAAATTCAAATTCACATTCCTTATCATTCGATAACATCGTGTATGATCAAACGAATCAAAAAAATGGTTACACAATAACCAGTTGAAGAACAAAATTTTGTGCAAAGCACACGCACATCCACGTCCACATGATGAAACATCAGGAAAAAACATGTCCAACAAACCCACCACCGGTAACCATCAAGAAAGCACACGGCCCCGGTATAGGCAACCACTTCGAGTCCATGCTTGAGACAGCGACGAAACCACCTTTCCCCTATCGGCCTTGTCAGCACAACCCTTAACAATCGGACCCAATGCCAATGCAGTTACAGGTTCAACTACTAGGACCTCCTCATTTACTCCCATGAGCTCAGTTAAAGTGGCCAAGTGACACCGGTAGTCCGAATCAGTGTTAGATTCATGATCATCGGAATCAGATATGACCATAGGGGATGAGCAACGTACTAGCTTCTTTCCAGTATTTCTACTAGTACCCCTAGGCACCATAGGAGTAGTGGGCTCGATCAAGACCAGAAATACACTAGAGAAGAAACCTTCCTGCACAAAAACAAAAGAAAATGCAATGCTAATTGCACGTAACTTAGTCAAAATTTATAGAATGGCCTAGTGTGTAGGATACAATTGCTTGAAAGCAATTCAAGCATTTGAACAATCAGCGATTAATACAGCCATGAGTTTTTTTGCAAGGTAGTACTATTTGCATGCCGAAGAAAAATTCAGGAGGAGATCCTCTAGAAAAGGAAAATTTGTGCCATTAATGACACTAGCAATAGCAAGGCAGTATATGCCACACAGATGAATCGCATACCCCTCCTTTGAATTTGAACCATTGATTCAGAACACACTTGGCAAATCAGAGGGTTGAGATCAAGTCAATGAGTATTGAAAATCCACTTCAGCGCCTAGGAAAAGACATCTAATCAAAACCCATGAAGACAGGAGGTCTAAACAATACAGTGGGGCCCACATAACCCTATTTACCAAAGGAGAGAGACCACATGTCACCCCCTCGCAGACCTCATAGTACCATTAAGAATAGTTACTCTGATCGTGTGAGGTGTGTGAGAAGTCATAATTAACCCCGTTATTAATGACCATCGCCAGTGAAGAGATGGCCACACATCACCGCCAACACCTCAGGAAAACCCACACATTCATTTATGCCAGATGGCAACATCTCGCAAACCTCACACCACTTTGGTGATGCCAGCAAGAAAACCTGTGAGGTCGGTGAGAAGCAGCCCAAATCAAAACCTGCAATTGGACGGTTAGCTAGACCTCAGATGAAACATTCAGGTGGGACCAGCCAGTGAAACTCCCGGTGGTACGAAAACATAAGTTGTCTTGGCAGAAAGACCGGCAAGCCAAGTGAAAGGGGCCAGTAAAAGCACGACTCGAGAGAGATAAAACCTCACTTAAGTGACTGGTTACCCTCAGTAGTAAGTCACTGTTGAAACATAACAAGAGGGTTTCCAAGAGTCGATAATTAAAAGCACCATGGGTAACTTTGAAACCCTAAAACCTTAGTTCGCAACACTAAAACATTGAAATTCCCATCACTTGGTATTCTTGGAAAAAAGAAATTAAGTAAAGTCTTGATCCCCCCATTATAGAATTTTAAAGCATGAACCCATGAGGCCTTAGCAATTGGGTTTTATTGATAGAAATGAATGAAAAACCACCGAATAGATTGTTGATTAATAGAAAGCCCCTTGTGAAATTCATTTCCATCCCAAAAAATCCATGGTTTAATGGCTTCTCAAGATTTCTAAATACTTTTGATAACAAAATTTCCCTAAATCTGAATGGGTTCTTTCATGATAAGAAGGGATGGGTCCTAAGGAAATTCTACGATGAGTTCCTAGAGGGAGCATCATAAGATATATCCAATTCTAAAATAATATTTTCAAGTATTTCCCCCCTTCAAGGGCTTTGATGATCCAATTAGCATATTGGACTAAACCTTGGTGTCAAATTGAAAGCAACTTAAGGCCTTAAAAATCATATGGAAGGCAATAATCTCAAGCCAAATAGTGTAATCCCTTATCATAATCAAAAGAGGCCTATAATAATTCCCTATGTAGCTTATCAATATTAAATTAGGGGGCTTTAGATAGAGCTCGACAAGAAGAGTAGTAAACGTGCGGTAGCCAAAATTTTAGAGCACACCTAGAATTTTATTGCAAATGAAATAAGCTTACTAATGATAATTTACCGATGTAGATGATGTAGGGATCCACAATAAACTTGAACCAAGATTTAGGGAAAGGTTCTTGATAGACTTCCAAACACTCTCTCAAAGTCTCATCAAAGGAATGGGCTTCCAAGGACTCCACCACACTAAGGTTTTAAGGAATTTGCATGAATCTTATAAGGAATATAACAAGATTAAAACAAATAACCAAACACAACTTGACCACTCAAAATACCAGAAAACACCATTTTGTATCAACTCCACTACTTAACCACCTACAAGCTAGTAGCCCTTCCACAAAGGATTGTCACTCATATATATTGACCTTGATTTCCAATCAAGACTATCATAACCTTTTTGGATACCCTTTTCCAATATTCAAAACATATGTTTAAACTACCATAGACTCTTTTGGAAGAAACAACTCAAACTAGCACTGCTCCGCTAAGACAACAAGGCCATTTAGGCCAATTTTACAAAGGACCAATCCATAAAACTTGTTGCATGTATAATTTTCTGCTGGTAATCCATTTACTAGGTCTCAAAACCATCGAATCTACCTTTGCTTGACAAAGAAACACTTTCTAAAACACTCGATTGCAAATTCCTCAATTTTAGGCCCTTCCAAGGAGGGTTTCCTGAAAATCTATGCTCCTGGCCTCAAATCTCTTGGCCAATGCTTAAAAAAAATATAATATACCTACACACACTTTATATAACAACAAAATTCACTGCCCCCAAGTTTTACACACTTAGGAATAGTAAAACCTCAATTTTTCACTCAAAATTACTCAAAAACTCACTTTTTCTCATCTTGGGCATCAAGAAATTTCACTTGAATCTACTCCAAAATTATTGAAACCAAAAGGAAAACATTATTAACCTTATAAAATACCTTCATGCAAGTTTTTATCAATTTCTAATGGTTAAAATTAAATATATGCAATTTTTATGGCTTCCTGCCTTGTGTAAATTTGAATCTACCCGCCTCGAGTAAAATTGTCATAACTTGAGAAAATCTTAACCAATCGACATGAAACCAAATCCACTTGAAATTATATTCAAAGGGATTTCATATCCAATTGGTCTCAGTAAAATATCAGGTCATACGGGCCCATACCATGCAAAGAAACAGAGAAAAATGTTCAAAAAATGCACCAAAAATTACAAAAAACAGAGTCTTTTCTTGAGTTTCTCCATTACAAATCTCCTCTCACCTCTTGTTCAAGGTTCTACCAAAACATTAATGGCCTCATTCGACCATAAAAAAACTCCTAAAACTGACTCTCTACCTAACTAACCTTGCATGCACCTAACTCTATAACTTTTTGCATTTTTAGCAACTTTTCCTAACAACATTTTGACACTTTTCAAAATATGACAAAAAACAAACTTTAATAACTCCAAATACATCTAAAGGTGTTATATTAGACCTTTTGTGATGCCTAATAACTCAAAACACCAAAAAATAACCTAATGACAACTTAAAACCTTGTTTGCACAATGAGCCAACTTGGCGCTCCTGCACCATACAACCGGTCTAAAAACGTTTCCGAGTCCCTGGGTAAACCCACAAAAGTGGTTTATAATTCTAGTGAGGAAGGAAAAGTTGCAAAAAGTGACACCATGCAAAAAAAAAATGGTTTTTGGGGGTTCAAACGAACTTTTGGTTCGAGTGAACCCAAATCGGGTTTGATAGAACCCCCCTTTGAGCAAACCCATTTAATGTCGAATCCCACATTTCTTAGAAAAAAAAAAAGAAAAATTCTTGTGGAAAGGAGGTTCGAGTGAACCAAGGTTCAAATGAACCCTAGTTCGATCGAAACCCTATGGGTTTGCTAGAACCCACTTTTTCCCCCATTCTCCCCCTTTGACACCAAAAAACTCCAAAAATTTTCCCTTCGAAGCTCGGGTTGAGGATGAAATGGAGGAGACTTCACAGACCCAACTGGATGATGGTAGTCCTTCGAATGAGCTATCCAACGAATGTAATTTTAATATATTTTGGTTTTATTATGTATTTGTTTTTTTAGTTTGATTAAACATAGGTTTTTCACTGGAAATCAAGCTCTATATTTTGCACATGTGGAAAAATAGCAGATTATCAAAATAAAATTCTAAAAAATATGTGCGGGCTAGGTATTGATTTCCTTGATCAAGTAAAAAAAAAATGAATTCCTATACATACAAAAGAAATTATGTTGTATATGGCTCGCCTATGTTTGAATTGTAATTGGTTTGACTTCGAAACTTGATTAAGGAAAAAAAATTCAATAAAACACTATGAAACCAAATGAAAGGGTTAGATATCGTAGTTATAAATCTAAATTCGAAAAAACTAGAATTTTATCCTTCATGGAAAAAATTTATGTTGTATACGGTGAACGTCACTCTTTAAAAATGTTGTTTACTGAAAAAACTAGTTTTCGAAGGAGATGGAAAAAGAAGTGCA
Organism: Sequoiadendron giganteum; assembly: GCA_007115665.2. Lineage (NCBI taxonomy): Eukaryota > Viridiplantae > Streptophyta > Pinopsida > Cupressales > Cupressaceae > Sequoiadendron > Sequoiadendron giganteum. The sequence goes on from CM021103.1 coordinate 106,196,256, forward strand.
ATCTGATTCTAAATTTTTTGAAAAAAATATATTTAGAATCCACAGACAAAATGCCACAAATCACTAGTTTGCATCATCTTCAAATTCCTCACGATTTAGCCACTATAGGTGCCCGAAAGTGAAGATTTAGTTAGAAAAAATTATTTTAGTTTCCAATTTGGCCAAAAATTGTAAACCAGTATTGTGAGATCACCCCCCTTGGAAATTGAAATGTAATTTTTCCACACTTGAATACTTTATTACCTTGATCTTCAACAACTCTTTCACCTATTTTACCCTTCCAATGTGTTAAGTATTGGAGCTTGGCATTGTTCCTTGCATTGATAGACTCCTTGAAACTCTTCCATTTTTGCTTCATCTTCACCTTAGGATTTCCCAACTATTTGCTAAGATGTTTAAACCCATCAAAAGGTATAAGCTTCCTCCTATATGTATCTCTAGATACCTGCACCTGAATAATAACAATGACAACTTCATTCACCAAAACAAATTGGTTACTACCATTACCATCCATGCATTCATTGTTTTGCTTCTCCCATTCACTTGGCGACCCTTGAAATATGATAACATCTAACTGAAGAATCTTAGTCTGCAACTCTTCATTAACAACTTGATTATCAACACCAATTTTATCAACATTCATTTCTACTTGTTCATCTTGCTCATTAAACTCAATCAAATGAAAATGGTTTGAAGACTCTTCCACAACTATGTCTACCTTGTCCTTATGAATTTCTTCAATGCTTGATGTCAAAATAGTCATAAATGTACTCACCATTTCATTATTTACCTCTTCCTCTGTCTAAGATTGCTTTTGTTCTTCCTCATTTGTCATTGTCCTTGCTTGTCTTCTTCTTCTTTGGATAATTTTCTTGATGGGCCATGATACCTTCTTTTTGATTGGTAAATTCCATCTTTGCATGTCAAGCTCTAGTCTCTTTTCCAACTCCTCCATGTCCTTCCTTGTTTGTTCCATGGCTTGTTTTAGTTCTCTAATCTCTTTCTCAAACTCTATTTTCTTTGCCTCCTCTTTTTCCTTCCTTCTCTCTTTTTCCTCTTGTTTCTTGTTTTATTTCTTCTCTTGTGATCCCTTAGCCTACAAGATTCTCCTCAGGAATTCCATTCTTCTCTACTATCTTTGCCTCACCTAGGTCTCTTCTCTTTTCCTCTACCTAGTCTTTTGGTAACCAGGTTCTCTTCTCAACCTGCACAAACACACAAACATAAATACCAAACCTTTTCCTTTTTCCAGAGTCTTCTAGCTCTAATACCAAATTTATGTAGAGGATTTAGGGATCCACAATAAACTTGAACCAAGATTTAGGGAAAGGTTCTTGACAGACTTCCAAACACTCTCTCAAAGTCTCATCAAAGGAATAGGCTTCCAAGGACTCTAATCCACACTAAGGGTTTAAGGACTTTGCATGAATCTTATAAATCATCGAGCAAGATTGAAACAAATAACCAAACACAACTTGACCACTCAAACTACCAAGAAACACCATTTTGTATCAATTCCACTTTTTAACCACCTACAAGCTAGTAGCCCTTCCATAGAGGACTGTCACTCATATCTATTGAACCTGATCACCATAAACATTTTCATAACCTTTTGGATACCCTTTTCCAAGATGTAAAATATATGCTTAAACTACCATAGACTCTTTTGGAAGAAACAACTCAAACTAGCAATGCTCCGCTAAGACAACAAGACCATTTAGGCAAATTTTACAAAGGACCAATCCATAAAACTTGTTGCATGTCTAATTTTCAGCTGGTCATCCATTTACCAGGTCTCAAAACCATGGAATCTACCTTTACTTGACAAAGAAACACTTTTGAAAACACCCGATTGCAAATTCCTCAATTTTAGGCCCTTCGAAGGAGGGTTTCTTGAAAATATATGCTCTTGGCCTCAAATATCTTGGCCAATGATTCAAAAAAACTATAATATACCTGAAAAAACGTTATCTAACAACAAAAGTCACTTCCCCCAAGTTTTACACATTTTGGCATACTGAAACCTCAATTTTTCACTCAAAATCACTCAAAAACTCAAATTTTCTCATCTTGGGCATCAAAAAAATTCCACTTGAAGCTAATCCAAAATTATTGAAACCAAAATTAAATCATTAATAAAATTATAACAGACCGTCATGAAATTTTTTACCAATTTCTAATGGTTAAAATGAAAGATATGCAATTTTTATGGCTTGTTGCCCTATGTAAATCTGAATCTACCCGCTTGGAGTAAAATTGTCATAACTTGAGAAAATCCTAACCAATCGACATGAGAACAACACCATTTGAAATTATATTCCAAGGTATTTCATCTACAATTGGTATTAGGCCAATATCATGTCGTACAAGCCTGTACCATGCAAAGAAATACAGAAAAATATTCAAAAAATGCACCAAAAATTACAGAAAATAGAGTTTTTTCTTGAGTTTCTCCATTACAAATATCCTCTCACCTATTTTTCAAGGTTTTACCAAAACATTAATGGCCTCATTTCACCATAAAAAAATTCCTAAAATTGAATCTCTACCTAACTAACCTTGCATGCACCTAACTCTGTAACTTTTTGCATTTTTAGCAACTTTTCTTGACAACATTTTGACACTTTTTAAAATATGACAAAAAAACGAACTTTAATAACTCCAAATACATCTAAATTTCGTCTATTAGACCTTTTGTGATTCCTAATAACTCAAAAAACCAAAAATTAACCCAATGACAACTTTAAACCTTGTTTGCACAATGAGCTAACTTGGTGCTCCTACACCATTTACAACTTGCTTCTAGTAGTTGATCTTATAAATGCACATGCGTGAGGCAGGAGCTAAGGTTTGAGATTCAAAAATGGAAATTGTTTAATATAACTCTAAGGTTTTGGCCTCATATGAGTGGTAGTATAAGCAAGCCACATGGTGCCAATAAATATGAAGCAAGTGAGAGCTTTACTTGATGTCATGATTCCACCAAGTAATATATCCTATTTGATGAATAAGTCTAGGGTCTAGGCTACAAACATATTGAATGTGGTATAATACAATTTGATGAGTTAGAAAAGATATGTTTAATAAAAATTGAGTCTTCTTAGCCTTGTGTTTAGGAAAAATTGTATTCAATACAATACAATTTTGGGAAGTGGTTTGAAAGGATAACATTCGATAAATGGTCCACTCATAAGGAATAGAAATTAGAAAAGAAAAAATGGATTAGGTTGACAACATAGCTCTATCAAATATTTATAAAATCTATAAAATCTATCCCTAAGATTGCTCCATGTTTAATATATCATATGATCATGATGATGGCCAAGAGTGGGATCGTAGAGCCCTCATTTATTGTGCATGTAGTACCAAGCCTCTCTTTCACCAACTGTCCACCTCATATACAAGGTACCAAATTTATCAAACCATTTTGATCATATTAAAATTCTATATAGAATCCAAATAGTGGAAGTAATTCAATTAGAAATCCTTCTTTAGAGAAGAGATTTCTCAATAACATCATTAGAAGTATAAAATTAATTACTTCAAAGGAATGATTATCAAGGTTGAAAAGAGCCCAAAATGCTCTATTGGTGGGGTCACATCCCTATTAAGATATATTCTAATGTCACTTAGAAGAGATAAAGTTGAAAACACCACAACAACTCATTTCATTATTGCCACAAAAAAAGTGATAATAGGCCATATGACATAATATACAACAAAAATTTAAAAAACTTAAAATTTTAACTTCTTGCAAGTAGATAACACATAAACCTAGAAATCCTTATTGAGTGTCTCTCAAAAAATATTCTCTTGGGAAGTCTATTAGATATTGAAAATTATATGATATGAAATTTATGGATGAGAATCAAGAGTCATGTCCACACTACCCATTTTGTCAATAGATGCTCTCTAAAAACTCATCCTCTACATCAAAACTATATATGTGAAGAACTAGTTGGTTGTGTCATTATTTTTTTCGAACATACTAACCCTCTTGGACAAATTCCTAGATGGAATATAAGAATTTTATTGAATCATTGGGAGAGGAGAGGAAGATGAGTGAATAAAAGATTATAGTTGAGAATTTAATGAAAATTAATCTTATGGTGTTCTTGTGAACTTTATCTTACATCACTAGAAGACTCACCAAGTGAGAGAAAACCAACCTTCCCTATGTTCTAAGTTTTTGAAATTGAACAACCTCAGGATTCAAAAAATATCCGCCATTATAAACTAAGGATTTAGGTGGAGCATTATTAGTGTTAACATTATTGTTATTTTCTTGACTAACAAGAATTGACCATCCTCATTTTTTAAAGAGGAGCATTAGTAGTTAGATAAGGAATAAGTTTGTTGTGATAAAAAACCAAGGGGTGATGTCTGATTTCATGATCAAAGGATTGAAAATAGAAGTGTTTGACAAGTTCAAATAAAGAATAAACTAAATATGTTGCATTTGGCTAATGTAAATGTCAATGATCTCCTTAAGTTTTTTTAAGAGATCGATTTTCACATAAACGTGTTTTTATGGTCAATCCAAGAAAACTTGTCTATGTATCCCTTTTGTTGTTCACATACTAGGCATGATACCTTATGGTCTTTATGTCTAGAGAGCTCTCTATCTCCATTTTTGAGTGGCATTTCTTTTGTTTTCCTTGCCATGTTATAATTTCTTATTGTTCTTTTGGAAATTTGTTGAGTTGTCAAGTAAAGGATGTTATCATGCTATCAAACAAAGGTATCACATTTTTAGAAATAAATTAGATTTTGAAATCCAAGTGGATCTAGATATAAATTTGGATATTTAGGAAAAAGATTATTTAATTTTTATAGCAAAGTAGGAATTTTTATATAGTTTTTTGCTTCAAGGAACATAGTAAAATAACTATTATTTAACCCTACTTGATTTTAACCATTTAAAATTAAAGAATTACATAAATAAGTTTATATAAAATAACTATGAAAAGAATCAAATATAATTATATTTTTTATGGCAAGAGTTAGTGAAATATTAATTGGAAAAGAAACATGGATAGAATGGAGTAGAAAAATAAAATAAAATAAATTGTTTTAAATTATTTGTGATGGAGAAACCTAGCCTACAATACCAACTATTGGTAAAGAAAAGGAATTATGGTAGTATAAGAATTATAAAGTCTTGGCTTTGATAAGGGCTTCTATTAAAATTGTGTTTCAACACATATTGTTAGAATTGTGAAAACAAACACAAGACAAGATAAAATAGAAAACAAGAACACCTTCCATACACAAGAGTTGCAAACAAAAAAATACTATTTCCTCAAAAATAAAAACTTACAAGAGATGCCAGGAGCTTTCGTTGAGCTTCTACTGACCATAATACAATGAAGGATAGATCTTATCAGAGAAAACCCTAAATGAGAAAGCTATTAGATCATGACAAGTGTTATCATCACATGTGATAAGATAAAATGATCTAATAATAGCTTAATCTAATAAAAGAAAAAAAACATTCTTAAGTTTAGCTTAAGTGCATAAAGTGAAATTAGCCTAATAACCAATTAAATAGCAATTAATTATTAGCTAATGAATGATTACTCTAACACATCACATTAAGTGTAACTTAGGGAGTAGCTTAAAATTCGAAAAAGTGAATACATAAAAGGAAAATAATGTATGAATGGGTCCTAACAAACAGGGCCCGATGAGGTAACCATGTACAAATAATCTAATCTCTTCGAACTAGAGAATAGGAGAAAAACTCATGGGAAAAACTCCTCTCCAAAAGAGAGAAAGGAAAATTAAGGACTAAGAAGCCTCCAAACCAATGTCCCAAAAAGAATAAAAATATGAAGAACATCACTGAAGCGTGAAGAAGCTATAGACAATAGTCAAATGATGGATACTATACTATTTTAATAGGGAACCTCCTCTAAAACATGATGATCAAGATCAAGAAGATAATAATTTGCATGAGTGCCCCCAACAACACTACTCAAACAATGATTAGATGGAAAACAAAGGCATAAATTTGACACTCAGATATAAATGGAACATGAATTTGCATGAGTGACCCCAATGACACTACTCAACCATGTAAGATGCAAGTTGAAAATAAAGGTGCCAATAGTCTAAAGAACACCGATGAAGTGAAAATGGAAGGTCACCTCCAAAAATAGGAATCCAAGAGTGTCCATATGGTAAATTCTCCATCTCACTAAAATGTATGGGTAACCAACTACTACATTTGCCTAGTACATAGGAACAAATACTAAATACATAGATCACTGCAAAATGAAACCAAGGAAACATTAGTACCAACAATAGAAACCCCCATAATGCTAACAAGGAAAAGATATAACAAGTTCACTAAAATTGTGTCACCAAGAAGTGCATGAAGGAGAACCAAGAACATCTGAATTTGCACATGAAAGTACCTACAACTAAAAAAGGGTTTACAAACAAGACACACATGCATGAAGCAAGAATCACTAGAATTCGATGTTTTCATGGAAGGAATACTCCCTTTGAAAAGGTGTGATGGAAAAAGAAAAGGCACTACATAGCCCCCATGGAACTTTATAACATAGTGTAAGTACAAAAGGCATAACAAGATGTGTGAAATCCCCAAAAATCATGTACAACAATGGCACTTTCTCTTGATGCATCTACAAAAGAGAAAATTCTTACAAAAAAAGTCTAAAATGCTCAAATAGGAAAAAATACTAAAGAAAAATATAGAAAAAGTGCATGGATATATGTGAAGAGCTTTGAAAGACCTTTCCAACACTGCAAGAATCACGAAAAATAAAGAAATTGGTCAAAAGTGATGATCTCAAGAGTGAAAATAATAAGTATGACTTCAACAGGTTGTAGAATGCACTAGCATAAAAAAAATGGTGATGAGACCCACACCACTAAAAATTATACAAAACCACCTTTATGATGGCATCTCATTTTCCCAATTTTGATACCATATGCCCAAGTTATGACCAAAAGAAAAATAACTCCTTTAAGGCACAAAGGGGGCTAGGAGGGGGCCCCATCAATGTCTATACAACTGACATCAGCATGACATCAGTGAAATATTTCATAGAATATTCTCTTTGTGCCAAAAAAATCCAACCTTTGGGAAAACAAAAATGCTAGAATATTCCCCTATGTAGAATGGAATATGCTAAAAAATATTGATTGGAAAAATATAGTGACATCACGTCAAAAAAGTACCATTGTTACCAGATTGAGAAAAGAGGTTGACAAAAAAATAGTTTGATGGCACTAAAAATTGTTGGGCATCTCCAATGACCAACTGATAAATTTAAAATACAACAACCATGAATAATAACAAGGGTGCCAAAAAAGAGCTAACTAGCTGACAAGGATCTTGATATCGTCGATCATGTGTAAAGGGCTGGCGGAAATGGAGGACCCATTAGGCGAGTTAAAGATGCCACCAGTGAAGGAAAGTGTTAGATGTTTCCGGCAAAGGGACCTAAGTGGGGTATGGGCCCACAGGGGCCTTCACACATAGGTATGTTGGAAGACTAGAATCACTGAGAGGGGGGGTGAATCAGTGATTCATGTAAGTCACAAAATTTTTACAAATCCAAGGATTTAATTTACTTTTGAACCAAAAGATCAAGTGACAGTTTATAGAACAAATTTGAATGGTGCATGAACAATATTGTGTTTGCATTAATCATGACTTAAACATATAGCCATAACATTAACATAGGTTGAACTCAAGATAAGTTACACTTTCATCTGTATCAGAGTCCGCATTAATAACATAACCTTTTATGCATGATATTTTGGCATAAACACTGGTAGAGATGAAAGACTGATACTTAACAACCATTCAATGCATTTGGTGACACATTGAGACTAGACATATAAGAAAAATCACACACATAAAATCATCACATAACACAATATATGTCCTGAGTGGAAAACCCTCTTGGGGAATAAAAACCACTCAAAAAAATATTTCTCTTTATTCACTTATAGCACCAACTCTACAAATTTCAGGAGCACCAACTCCACAAAGTTCAAGAGCACCAACTCCACAAATTTCAGAAGCACCAACTTCACAAAGTTCAGAAGCACCAACTTCATAAGATACAAAAACACCAACTTGAAAGTTACAAAAGCACCAACTCCACAAAATCCAATGCATAACAATTATAGTATAGTATCAATACCCTAGAAGTGCAATTGGCAACCCTAGTGTCTCAATAGCAGACTATGACTATTTTCAATAAGCACATTGAAGAATGTTGTATGAGAATGACAACATCTTCCTTAAATACAACAATCTGAGAATCAGTTTTATAAAGATTTTCAATACAATACAACTTCTGTATAATGTTGACAACTCTTACATAATATATGATATTACAATAAAATCATCCACATCAAAACAATTCCAAATCAATATTTTTATAACATCCATAAATGACACTAACTTCTGCCATCTATCAACAAAGCAACTAAGAATTCCATAACTGCTTTTGTCACCATATTCTATTGTTTTGTTTTAACTGCCTTTCAGTTGCAAACTACCCGTATACAGTTACAGGTAAAAGAATGGGCATTGCCACTTACCCATTGTCAAAAAAAAAAACCTTTACCCACATGATGAATGAAAACCACAGCCTCAAAAACCTAGACAAGGGTTTTGAAAAATTAAACAACATTAACCACTAAAACAAAAGTCCATTTCCCTTAACAAATGCAAACTAAAAACAAAAAATTTAAACAAATAAATGTCAAATAAGAAAACAAATTTAATTGAAAAGAAAAGTTACCCAGTGTATTCGAGTTTTGTCACTTCAAGTTGTCGACAACATTCAACCTTATTTTATCAAACATCATTGCAAACCCTAGCATTTTCCATGTGAACCTCTGACTCTCATGCCCTAATGAGGGATTTGGAATAATGAAACATCAAATTCCTTTTACCAAGCTTTGAAATAAGCTTTTAATCCTTTAGTATACCCGACGGCTTTGGATAACTTTAACACTTATTTAGTATGCTCGATACTCATTAGCAGTATAAAGTCAACAAATGCCTTATACAAGAGATGTCAACCATGTGAAACAATACATGGTATAAATACCTCGCCAAATTCATATGCCGATAGAAGACAGCAATAAACCAATATTCTTATAATCATATCAAATGTCAATTATTGACAATACCACAAAGAAATGTGTGTATCAACTTCCTTAACAATATCATTACATTTGAATATAACAAGGAAGCTTAAGAATCCTTAGAAAATAGTGTATATACTTGAATCACCTTATTTGATCAACCTGAAATACTTCAAGTGCAACAACCACTATGATATCAATGACTTCAATGCAACGAAAGTGAGCCAAAGTCATCTCAAGAAGCTAGATGTAAACACCATCATAAAAATCAAGTATAAATACCATGAATGCCTTAAAACAATATAGTAGAGAAATAATATGAGATTAATAATGCACTAATCTATCATTCAAAGACAAATTGATAATAAACAACTGAATATAATTTTGACTTGTAACCTTGAAGGATCAAACTGAAAAACATCCTATCAAAATGATAAAAAATATTAGCATTAAAATCCTAAACAAAATATTGTAATTACATATCATGTAATTGCAACATATCATTCACCAATGGAACTGAATATCATATCACCAACCAAGTAGAGAATCACTACATATTATGTAACTACAACATATATCATTCACCAATCTAACTAAATATCATATCACCAACCAAGTAGAGAATCATCCTATCAAAGAACCAATTTTGTAATCAAGGACAAACCACAAATCATAAACAACTGAAAGCCAACAAACTCCCCCTTTGTCCTTGATGGAAAAACACTGTCATCTCTCCCCTTTTTCCCTCAATGACAAAGAATGAAAGAAGAGAATGTGAGATGCCATGAAGATAAACAACTGAGAAGCCAACCAACTATTCAACACAATAACCAGTTGCAAGTAGAACAATATAGCAGCAAACTAAATATGCAAGAGAGTTATAAATAAAAATGATAGAAACAGTCTCCCACTATCAAGAAACAATCAACACTGAAATCATATGTGGCAAAGAACAATGGATAGAACAAATTCAAAGCATGATATCAATCTATCTCTATCTAATGTTACTCTATATAAATAGAGTAGACAGATTCCTTCTTACTCCAGTACATGAAAATCACTTTTGTCATCTGCTATTGGTTTGCACCAAGAACCAATAAAGTTTGGTCACATCTCTGTCCAAGAACACCAATCTCACATCCAGATCCTTTGGCCATGCACACTGTGAAGAATGTTGTTACTAGTCCATGTTTGTCTTGAAAAAAATTGAAGCATTGCCAACATGAAACAAACATCATCAGTACTGACAACAATGACTGAGATACTGAGTTAAAGAAATAATAACATAAATAAGCAAAGGCAATGCCAAGTATACTGTCACTTGCATAACATCATGAATTTTTAACTTGCTCATTTGATCATTTAATATAAGCACCACCACTAGATCATATGACTGCCACAAATCATCAATAATCATGTCAACTATCCTTGTCCTATCAGCAGACTTCACTATCTTTGTACTATTCAAAGTCTATTTGCCCACATTTCCTCGAAACACTACTCCATAGATTTGGCTGAGATACATAGACTACTAAGGTGTGAATGAATGTGAATCACCTTAAACAAATGAAGACCAACTGCCTCATAGTTATTGTAGTCACATGTGAATGACCCCATGTAGCATATCACCGTACAACTCACTATCCATTGTCTTTGAATAGTCACTTTTTGTCATACAATGAAAGTCTTATAAGGTCTATCACACCATAAGAATCTGCACCACAAAATTGAAGGTTTGTTGCTCTGCTTTACATATCAACTGCAAAAAACAATCATGAAAGCTAATGAAATTCACTACTATCCTTGGTGAAAATCACTATTAAGAGTCACTATCAAAATCAACGCAGAGATATTGCCCTTTCCTCAAAATTCATACAAGTCACCTATCTAAAGAAGGTATGTCTAAAACAAGAGGTCTAATGGATCATCAACAATAAAAATCTTTACATCACTATTAGAATAGATTAAGGTTACCATTGTCAACATCAAACAGACAAATGGGTCACTTGTTCACTAAAGGAGCACTACATAACATCTTATTCATGCATAGCACTACATCCTAATAATTTTGCAAATGTGTTGTCTTTAAGAAGCATCATTCATTTGAATCAAATGGAGTGGACTACCACTATCAAAGCCCCATGTCACTATTACAATACACAAGCACTTCTCAAAGGCACTATCCTTTTCAAATCTTTATTCCTATAAAGAGTATACCAAGAGCAAGAGAAAATGTAATCTGATTTAAGTCTGACAACTTGTTAACCTTCATAATAAATGTAGAACTTCCCAAAGATAATATCACTAATATACAGACAAGAGAAGGACTAAATTTGCACAAAATATACTCATCAAACAATGTCCTCAGTGATATACTCATATTAGTGACTTTCATATATGATGAACCATCTCTATGAGTTAATCCATCAAACCATCAAGCTTACCAATGAACTATCACTGAACTTTCAAACTTGAAGCTTCCTGCAAGAGATATGCCAATTAGACACAAGTGACACAAAGAAAGTAAAGACAAATCCAGAAGATATTCCACAATTTGACACATCATGGTAGAAGAGTATTCATAAAATTATATCTTTCTTGTTGTCTGAATGATAGAAAATAAAAAACTCCATCAAATCTGCACAAAAATCTTAACAACTTGTAACATATCATAGAACAACAACCATGATGATTACCATTATAACCAAAGCTACCAAAACCTGAAGTCACCACTTATTCTTGAGATCATGTACCCAATGTAAACAAGCTTGTTGTATACTGCCTCAATATTTGACAACATATGTACACCTCCAATATGCATAACCAACATAATGAGACTTGTATACAAGCTATCATAATCAATTCAATCAAAATAAAGCAAAATGAAAATTTGACATTTACAAATCTTTTCTCTACTTCTTATACCACCAATAGCAGATGCATGTTGCCATACCTCATTCTTGACTTCATAGGAGTAAAATATGCTACCATAATAGACTCCCCCTGATTCTTTGCCTCTTCTCAGGACCTGGATGGCATCACATGTGCAAGGATTGTACAAGGAGTTTTCAAAAATTCATCTTTATTGATCTTCTTGTCATCTTGTTTACTCTTTCTTCTACACACCAATGTAAAAAATTTCATTTGTTTGTTTAAAGTGCTTATCTTTCTATTAAATCTGCACTGTTGTACTTTATGCCCAACATTATTACATCTGAAAAAAATGATCTTATGACTGATCTGAGGAACAAAATACTTCCTATAGACATTTCCAACTTTGTTCCCTACATAATTATCACTTGTATTCATTCTACAATCTCTTCTTAAATGGAAAAATTGTTACAATTGTAACACACGACATTCTCATTTCTAGAGACATTAGAGTTATTCTTATTTGACCATCTCATGAAATCAATTGCCTTATGACCAAAGTCATTACAAACATAACAATATCCTTGAAAAGAGTGAGTGTACCTAAATTATTGATCATGCCAAGAATGTGAAGATCTGAAAACATTTTTCCTTTCTCTTTGAATGCCTTTAAATTGTCTTCTATTAGTAGTGTTATCCTCTGATTTCATTTTCTCTTCACTCTTCGGTGTAGCAATATGGTGACCAAGATAAACCTTCATTCTTGGTGTTTTCTTGACTGTAAACCTCTTTCCATCTATAGTAGCAAAAACTATCTCATGTTTAGATTCTTCAACAGGGCTTGGTCCAACCTTATATCCCAATCCTGTAGGATCCTTAGAATGCTTTTTCCTGTCCAACATCTCATTCAATAGATTAGTACTATGATCAATTTTTTTATTTTTACCTGATTGAACCTTGACTCTTTCAAGCTCTTTCCTTAATGCAACTACTTATCCTTCAAGTTTTAGACATTCAATCTTTCTAACCTCCAAATCAAACCTTACAACATCTACTATCCTCTTACATTCTTCAATTTTAATTTTATGACTTATAATCATGTCATCTTTAAGAGTTAGTTCTTTTAACAAGGAATCATTATCTAAACTTTTCTTCAATAAAGCAACCTCATTTTCTAGTTTATTACACAATTCATCCTTGTCTTTTAACTTGAATTCCAATCCCTCTTCATTCATTTTTCTATCAACCATTTGAGCTTTCAGAAATTCAATAATCTTTTTATCATCATTATGATTTTGTATTACAACTTTATTGACATCAACACTTTCTTGTAAGCATACCTTGAGATCCTAAATTTTCCTTTCTAATCCTCTTAATGTCATCTAGAGCAGAAATAAGTTTTGCCTCAAAATGAATTACTCCCTCAGAGTCACTAACACACTCTTTTATATCTGATCCATTCATATTTACTATGAATTCATCAAGTTCTATATTAGACATTTTCTTCTACAAGATTTTCCTTATTAACACTTATAGAGTCAACTGGCAAAGACTTTTCTTGAGACAATACTTCACTAGACTTGACACTAGTGTTTTTATTTTGACTTATATTTCTTTTGCACTTACCCATAGTACTCCACTTACCAGGAATCCCTTAAGTTGGCTAGGCTTATGAAAGGGTCTAGCTCTTTACATCAACATCAATTGAAATCAAATATGTTTCCATGAAACACATAGTTTGTACCATAAAAAAAAGTACCTTCTTGACCTTGTAACATAATTGACAGACTTCCAAAACTAGAATTAATCCTAGGTGGATTAGACCTATATGAGGACCCTATGCTCTAATACCACTTGTTGGAAGACTACAATCACTGAGAGGGGGGGTGAATCAGTAATTCATGTATGTCACAAAATTTTTACAAATCCAAGGATTTAATTGACTTTTGAACCACAAGATCAAATGATAGTTTATAGAACAAATTTGACTGGTGCATGAACAATATTGTGTTTGCATTAATCATGACTTAAACGTATAGCCATAACATTAACATAGGTTGAACTCAAGATAAGTTACACTTTCATCTATATTAGAGTCCACATTAATAAAAAAACCTTTCATGCATAATATTTTGACATAAACACTAGTAGAGATGAAAGACTGATACTTAACAACCATTCAATCCATTTGGTGACACATTGAGACCAAAAATATAAGAAAAATAACACACACAAAATCATCACATAACATAGTATATGTCATGAGTGGAAACCCCTCTTGGGGAATAAAAACCACTTGAAAAAATATTTCTTTATTCACTTAGAGAACCAACTCTACAAAGTTCGGGAGCACCAACTCCACAAATTTCAAGAGCACCAACTCCACAAATTTTAGAAGCACCAACTTCACAAAGTTCAGAAGCACCAACTTCACAAGATATAGAAACACCAACTTCAAAGTTACAAGAGCACCATCTCCAATGTTACAGGGGCACCAACTCAACAAAATCCAACGCATAACAATTATAGTATACTATCAATACCCTAGAAGTGCAATTTTCATCCCTAGTGTCTCAATAGCAGACTATGAATATTTTCAATAAGCACATTGAAGAATGTTGTATGAGAATGACAACATCTTCCTTAAATACAACAATTTGAGAATCACTGCTATAAATATTTTCAATGCAATGCAACTTCTATACAATGTTGAAAACTCTTACATAGTATATGATATTATAATAAAATCATCCACATCAGAATAGTGCCAAATCACTCTTTTTATAACATCCTTAAATGATATTGACTTCTGCCATTTGTCAACAAAACAAGTGAGAATTCCATAACTGCTTTTGTCACTGTATTCTGCTATTTTTTTGAACTTCCTTTCAGTTGCAAACTACCCGTATACAGTGATAGGTGAAAGAATTTACATTTCCACTTACCCATTGTCAAAAACAAAAACCTTTACCCACATGATGAATGGAAACCATAGCCTTGAAAACCTAGACAAGGGTTTCAAAAAATTAAACAACATTAACCACTGAAACAAAAGTCCATTTACCTTAACAAATGCAAACTGAAGAACCAAAAATTTAAACAAATAACTGTCAAATACGAAAACAAAAACTCAAAACAAAAGTTACCCAGTGTATTTGAGCTTTGTCACTTCAAGCTTCCAAGAATATTCAACCTGATTTTATCAAACATCATTGCAAACCTTGGAGTTTTCCATGTGAACCTCTACCTCTTGTGCCCTAATGAGGGCTTTGAAATAATGAAACATCAAATGCCTTTTACCAAGCTTTGAAAATAAGCTTGTAATCCTTTAGTATACTCGACAGTTTAGGATAACTTTAACACATATTTAGTATGCCCGATACTCATTAGGAGTATAGAGTCAACAAATGCCTTATATAAGAGATGTCGACCATGTGAAACAATACATGGTATAAATACCTTCCCAAATTCATATGCTGATATTAGACAACAATATACCAAGATTCTTATAATTATATCAAATGTCAATTATTGACAATACCACAAAGAAATGTGTGTATCAACTTCCTTAAACAATATCATTACATTTGAATATAACAAGGAAGCTTAAGAATCCTTCGCAAATAGTGTATATACTTGAATCACCTTATTTGATCAACCTAAAATAATTCAAGTGAAAATACCACTGTGATATCAATGATGTCAATGCAACGAAAGTGAGCCAAAGTCATCTCAAGAAGCCAGATGTAAACACCATCATACAAATCAAGTATAAATACCATGAATTCCTTAAAACAATACAATAGTGCAATAATATGAGATTAATAATGTACTAATATATCATTCAAAGAGAAATGTATAATAAACAACTGAATATACCTTTGACTTGTAACCTTGAAGGATCAAACTGAAAAACATCTTGTCAAAATGATAAACATTGTCAGCATTAAAATCCCAAACAAAATCTTGTAACTGCATATCATGTAACTGCAACATCTCATTCACCAACCAAGCAGAGAATCACTGCATATCATGTAACTCCAGCATATCATTCACCAATGTAACTGAATATCATATCACCAACCAAGTTGAGAATCATCCTGTCAAAGAACCAGTTTTGTCATCAAGGAAAAACCACAAATCGTAAACAACTGAAAGCCAACAAGGTACCCTACAAGTACCCAATAAAGTCGCCCCTTTTAAACCTACATTTTTTATTTGAAACCTACTTTTTTTTTAAAAAAAAATATTTTTAAATAAAAATTAAAAATTAAAAAAAACTGTTGATCTTTTTTTCTCCAGTGACCATACAGTATGGCATGTATGGCCTTGTACGATTTTTGTACTAAAAAAATCACCTCAAAAACTCTCGACGCTGACTATAGGTAAATTTGTAGTCAAAATTTATTTGTTCATCCTCCTAAACATAATGGTGAGGCTTGTTTAGCTCCTAAGCACACCAAAAAAAATTCAAAGCCCAAAACCTACAAAAAATATGAAGATTCCAAATTTCACTTTTGTAACCCTAGTTGAGAAAAAACCCTCAAAATAGAGAAGAGATTTGTTGATCCATGCTTTGATACCATGTTAGAATTGTGAAAACACACACAAGGTAGGATCAAATATAAAAAAAGAACACCTTCCACACACAAGAGTTGCAAACAAGAATTTAATATTTCCTCAAAAAGAAAAACTTACAAGAGATGCCAAGATCTTTCACTGAACTTCTAGAGACCATAATACAATGAAGGAGAGTGATTATTAGAGAAAAACCTAAATGAGAAAGGGATTAGATCATGAAAAAAATTTCATCACATGTGATGAGACAAAATAATCTAATAATAGTTGAATCTAATAAAAGAAAAAGCACTCCTAAGTTTAGCTTAAGTACATAAAGTGCAATTAGCATACTAATCAATTAAAGATTAGTTAATTATTAGTTAATAAATGATTACTCTAACACATACAATGGTGTAAATTGTATTAGGATGATGCCCTTCAAAAATTATGTTCAATATATATGGTTACCATTCATAATTGGAGTTAATTTAGTTGCAATTAAATATATTTCACCTTGAATTAAATAATGGTGATGTCATGAGTTTGTATTCTAAATTTCAACCCATAAAATAAGATGAACTGATACACTACTACTTTAAAAGTTGATATCTATCTTATAGCCTTCATAAAGATGTACTCCTTACAACTCATTCAACCTATTTGGATTCTTTATGATTAAGTAATCAATAGAATACCATCACTTTTGATCAACTAGTTGAAAAATTACTAGAACATGAAAAATATTTTGGGATAAAATGTTGATTTCACTAGTAAAAATATTTGTCTTTTCCAACAAAAAAGCAAGCCTTCTAATAATAAATTTGATTACTAGAGGTGTTTGAATTAATTTAGGAAGAGGTACATTCGTATGGATGGATATAGGAAGAAGGGTGCAAATGGTTGAGGGAAATTTAAATATGACAACCATAAAGTAATAAAAAATAGTTGTATTACAAATAGTATGGTTAAAAAGGAAGTGATGAATCCCATGAATATAAAATATCATACTGATAAGATATAAAACTATTTCAAATAAAAATATACAACCTACAATGATGATGAAGCATTAAGAGTAGCCCAATTTGCATATGCAGTAGTGATTATGATGATTTTATGATTTGTATATCAAATCTTGTATATCATACTTTAACTAATGATTCATGGTATGATGTGTTGGGGCTCAATTTTACAATGCCAAAACTTTCTTGATTCACATCTCCTCTATGAATCTAGGCATCACTTTTTCCATCATAGATAATTGATCTAAGAGATCCTTGAATGGTTCCCTTTTTATCAAAATATTCTCGTGTTGTTCTACATCATTCCTTGTGTGTCTATCACATGTTGGAACTTGCAAAGGTCCCAAAATTTTATAAGTGTGGATATTTTCTATTCAAATTCTCAATATTGTTCTTGATTTTAGACTTTCAAAGTTTCTTATCTTAGCATACCTTACCTTGACCCCTAGTCTAAATCCCTTCTCTTTCAAATTTTTGAACTTTCTCTTATTGACATGCTTTTCTTAGAACCCTACACTCCAATGATTTACACTAGGTTACCCATCCAAGTCATGATTTTGATCTTCTTATCCACACCCCTTTTAGCATGATGAATGGTTTATTCTTGATCCCCAATTCCTGATCTTATTTAATTTGCTATTTTTCAAATTCATGACTTTGGTCATTCCTTTACTTGCATACTTTATGAATTGATTCCTTCATATCCCCAAACTTAAAGTTATTTCCAAACATATAATTTTTGGTGTCAAATAATTGATCATAAATCTAATATGGTACTTATAGCATGGGTTATAAAGTATTCCTAACTCTTGATCCCCAATACTTCCACCATGTTACTTTATTATATTCACAATTTTAGACCTATCTTTACTTGTGCATTTTGTAAGATAATTCCTTGGTATATTTGGTCCCAAAATCCTAATATTTCTCTTCATGTATCCTTTTAGAGTCAGAGATGTAAATATACCTTTATTGTTAACTTTATGCATAAGGTATAATGTATTCTTAATCCTTAACTTTGAGAAGTGGTATGGATTATTAGATATCCCTAACCACTGGACCTTAAAACTCTACAACTCTTGTATTTTGCACTATTCACTCCCACCTACCTCCTTATACAACCCAAAGCACCATTAATGACCAAATCTGAGACCACGACTACTCCAAAAGTGTTTTCCCATTGAGAAATAGTTGTTCATCCCAAGGATGAAACTTGACACACTATTTCAATGGTGGACAATGGCAATGTCATGCCTCCATTTATGCAGTGGTTTTGTTTTTGGTTTGAATAATTTTCATGCAAGATCTAGGCCACCATCTCAATGTATTTCTTGGAATTTTTACTTGTTCCACACATTGAATTAATTCCATATGACCCTCAGTGGGTTCCTAGAGAGATTAAACAACCAAAAAAAGTGTTATATATACCAATTTATCTTTCAAAATAAAGGATAGTCATTTCTCTAGTTCCACATTATTGAAATACTAAGCAAGATCTAGGGTTTAAATTTTTGCATGTCTATTTTCTATTAGAGATTTAACCAAATGTTACAAATCACATTTATAGGTACATAATTTGTAGTAAATGTAGCTAAATTTCTCCTTAGCCAGTTACATATTTTATATTGTTAAATATTATATATAGGAACACTTCTTGAGTCTAGTTGAGATTGAAGTGAAGGAAATATTATCCACTCTTAGAAAGTGTCTTGTCATCACTCACTCTTTGTTGATGAGCTAATATTTCCACCTTCATGAATGGCATATCCTTGTCCTTGAATTGGATTATTTGTCTAGAAGTGATATTTTTTGGGCACCCAATAGAATGATGCCATTTTCAAGGATGAATTGGCCATTATTAGTGAAGTTTTAATCTAGTTATGTCTTGATAATCTTAGTAATCTTATTAAGAGTATTTGTTAGTGTATAAGTTGAGCTACTAGTAATTTTTTTGTCTCTTACAGGTAAAAAGTGGAAACTTTTTTACTTATTTTTCACATTATAAGACTTGAATATGGAGAGAAGAAGGAAATCTATATTAAAGAAAGAACATAAAGAAGATACAACTCACTCAAGGAGACAAAGAACAATGTAGAAATCCTAATTTAAGTTATTTAATTCTACATATCAATATTCAAAATTAGGAACCTTGGGTACAGATAGTTCATGCAAAAATTGTAGAGAATAATATTTATATAATTTTAAACCTTTAGTAGAAACATAATCAAAATGTATAAGGAAATACAATGGTTTTTTATGAGGTAATAAGAGGATATATTCTTATTAGGAGGATAAAAGTGTGTAACATAATTAATGTATGTATGAAAAGTTGTGAAATGAAATAACATAATATAATAACACTTTGAAGGTCACCATGCTTCCTCTACCAATATTGAAAGGAAATATCTATCCTCCCAAGATAATTTCCACATAACCCAAATAGAGAAATCTATTCAAATTAGTATGTATAATACATATGCAAACGAATAGACAACATACCATCAAAGATGAAACAAGCTATACCTTGGGAAAACCCTCAAGAGGGAAAAATATAGCCTCCAAAAATATCCATCACACATATCTTATTCAATTTCACATAGCCCAAATAGATAAATCTATACAAACTAGTATTTAGAATCCATATACAAAATAATAGACAAAATATCATGAAATATGACACAAAATATACGCTAGGAAAACCCTCAAGAGGAAAAACCAAACCTCTAGAAGTATTCATCACTCATGAATTATTTAGAAATAAAATCATTATAATACATCTTTAGAGTCTCCATGAATACCCTTGAAACATCAAGATCTCTACAAAAATTCCATGTGAACAAGTATTTAACCACACATCCCATGCCATAATTCAAACCTCACAAATGCAAACAAGATATTCTCTCAACCCCTTAGCCAAAATAGCCAACTAATATCCAACCTCAAACAACTACCCATGTGCTTGCTTTAATATACATAATCTTCAACAAAACCACAAAGTGATATTACATAAACCATGTGACTAATATCATGAGCTTTAAAAACCATTAATCATTGCTTTTAATTTTTGGTACTATGTTTTTCCAATATTAAATATTTTTCTCAATTTGCAACCCTAGATTGAATATTTATCATAATGTTACATAAAACACATAAAGTGGCCCCAAGAATGCTAACCCCATGTGATCCACACATCGCTAGACTCTCTAGGTATACTATAAATAATAAAATATTACATTATAACATTATGAAAGGTGGAAAACATATATTTTCCTAACATTCTCCCATTTTTTGTATACATTTCATAAGTGGTAAACAAGTAAACTCAAACATCAACAAGGGAAAAATCCATATAGTCACATATATCATCAAGGAATCAAAGTGCTCCATGTGCTCCATCAAGATGTCTACAAAAAGAAATAAGGTGGCCATCATCTTAAGCATGCATACTCTCATCCTCCATCATTCCAATACATAAATAGAAGAAGCTATCCAAAGAGATTCCACACTAAATTTCACATAGAATCATAACTCATGTCTCTAACTAATATCCCAAAACACAAACACTCAATCCAAAGGTAACAAATATGCATCAGTAGCTATCAAGATATAATAACCATAATTGAACTAGAAATCATATCAAATGCTAACACATCCAACTATCTATATGTCAAATTTATACAAATCATAACAAGTTAACCTCATTCCATCAACATATACAACCCTTAATATACAATCACAAGCTCCATGTTCCAAACTTGTCAATGAAGAACACACACATCCATGAACTCCCACTACATGGGTAATGTCAAATCTAAAATTATCAAGGCATCAAAATATCCACCAATATAATCACATAGAAGGTGTAATCAAAATCATGTAGTACCAAGGAACATTCACAATGATATGCCAAAAATTGCAAATAATTTTTTTTTAATACAACTCTCACCACTAGTCTCCATAACTCTCCCAAGTTATTCACAGTCAACAAAAGAAAGAGATAAAGGAATTTCCTCCATGTTGTCACCAAAAAAAATTAAGTACAAGTAACAATACATGACTACAAACATAGTGATCAACATAGCTCCACAAAAACCTCTTGACTCCAATGTCATATGAATACAAACATCCAAGAAGAAGAAGAAGACAAAAAAGAGAACCTACAAATCAAAACATGTAGCATATCCTTTTACACACACCTCTAAATGCTAAGTTGTGATACTTGTATGATCTCCTCCATAAAACCCCATAGCAAATAGCATTATCCACATCTAACCATGAATAAGATGCACACATCTCAAACCAATTTCACTCCCATACCAAGGGAATAAGCCCAATAACATCTCCTAAACTCAACAAACTCACAATGCATAAGGATATCAACATGCCAACACTGCTCAAATGAAACCTCCAAAACCAAATAATCTCAAGATCCATATCCATGAGAAGACAAAGTAGAAAAAATAATGGGAAATACCTTTCAAATGGAAAACCACTAAGTAGACCAAGAGTGGGGAATGAGAATTCTCCTCCAAGATAACCAAGTAATCATGACTCATCCAAGAACAATCTTCTCATAGATCCATGTTGAACTCACATCCAACCAAGGTGTAGGCACCTCAAACTTTCCTATTGAAACCTCATCAAAGAGTATCCATCTCAAAAAATGTCTCTAATCCCAAGAGATCTTCTAGCATCACTTACATCTCCAAGTATCTATGAGCACCTATAACTAATCAATAATTCCAAGATCCAAGTGTAATATAGCACCATCACGGAGCTCTCAAGTAAATGATCAATATACTCAATACCAAGATAACCAACCAAGATCAATATTAAAGATCCAATCTCAAGAATAAAGAACTCATCATGATATCATGATCTCACATCCCCTTAAAAGATTATATGCTCCAACGAACGTATCATGATCCTAAGAGAACTTGCATCATGCCAACACTCTAACGTACAATCAAGATTCCATCATGACACTATAACAAAACCATCCTATCAAAATAAGGGTCACATGTCGAAAAAAAAACATAACCAACATCTCAACCAAACATTCCAAGAGTCCTCCATGGTACCAATATGTCAACATCTCCAAACCACATTAAGATAACAATCTCTTATCAATGAAACCCAAGATATCAATGAGTTCTCACTACATAAGAAATAAGATCCAAGAGCTCCTCCATGACACAAAAAACCAATATAGAAGATCATTCACCATCAAACATGGTGAATCCACATCACTACCACAAGCTCCTGCTAAACCATGATACCAATATCTCGATGGCATCATGAAAAGTATTAGCTAAATGAAGATCCTCCATGGCCCCAATGCAATCAAATAAATCAACACTAAGAGCTCCTAAAAGGAATATGAAAACCATGATCTCCAAACCATCACTATCACAACCTCCCATTGAATAATGTAATCAATCTATACATGGCACCATGATAACAACCTCCTAAATCAAGATCAATAAAAATCCCTCACATTATCAAATAACTCAACTACAACACCAGGAGCTCAGAAAAGGAAAAGTAAAACCATGATCCTCAAACCAAGAAGATAGACTTCAACAAACAATTTGGAATCAATCCAAAACCACCAACAATACACCTACATAAATATTCATTTCATGTCAAAGTCCCAAAGGCACAAGGAACATCCATGACACCATGATCACCACCAAATATACCAACATCAAACTCCCACTCTGTCACACATGTTGACATCACATAGTCAACAAGCATAGGTCCCATATCATGGCATTACCTATTAATGTCATCTCTCCACCTCAAAGTGACAAATAAAACAACAAAATAAGTGATTAAACCAAGCCACAAATTCGAATCTATAACAACACTGAAGCATCTATGGGTATAAACAACCCATATCTGAGTCATATATGCAACATGTAAGTATAGACAACCTAAAACACTACACAACTTGTAGATCCAAAAATACAACATAGAAATTCAATAATACATTGATAAGCATGTCAAACAAGGATAATCAAATATGTGCATACATGTATACAATGAATCAAACACCGAATCACCAAGATTTGATTTTTCTTAAGCTCACAAAAATACCATAGTCAACATAAACCCATAAACAACTTAAATGAAAATAATAGAAAATAAATCATGCCCAAATATCTCCAAACCTAATCCACTATTTTCTCTAAACAAGCTTTGCGTCGACTATAAGAGGTCCAAAATTTGACTATGTATGCACAAGTTATGACATCTCCAAGTTTGAAAGGAACATCTGACTTAAGTAGAAAGCATTTCTCTATGAAAACAACAAAATATGGAAAGACCATTGATACAATAGCATATTACTTGTAACCACCTTTCTAGTAACTATAAGAAATTGAAAACCTAACACTCTGGAACAAAGTTATGCCCTCTGGAAAAATACACAATTAGGCTAGTAGGTAGTAGGTTGATAGCCCTCGAGCTCGGGAAACACAGGGGTGGTGGAATTGATAGAATTATAATTTTGAATTAATTTTTATGTGGGTATAATTTTAAGTTTTCTTGAAACTTGCAAGGGCACAAGTTTTGGGGCCCCACTTGATCGAGAGCTGAGAGTGATGGCCTAAGAGCCCACCAACCTAGCTACTAGTATCTGATAGATAGTCAGTGGGGTTGACAACCTCATATCATCACTGCTTGGTATTGCTACAAGAGTACCACATGGTACAAAGGGTCCACAGACCCCCTATTTATTAATTTATTTTTTATTTTTTATTTTTAAATGGATTTTTAACTCAATGCAAGATTTTATTTTATTCTGATCTACAAAAAGATTGTACAGTTGTAAAATAGGGCTAAGAGGGGAAAAAAATCATTTTTTCTCAATGACCAAAATAGGTTGAAAATTTTAATCGACCTTTATCTCTTAGGCCTCCTCAATCTGATGATGAGGTTTATTTTTCTAGAGGGTTCATCTATGAAGTTCTTCCCCTACAAAACCTTCATGATGAACACCCGAAAAACACTTTTATCCAACAAAGATTCATAAACCTAGATCTACAAAAAATAACTATAGATATGCAACCCCAAAACCCCAAATCTGCAAAAATAACTTGCACAAAATCCACATACGTTGAAATGTATTCATTCTTACCCTACAAGACCTGGATTCAACTACACATTAGATATGCTCCAGCAAGTGTTATAGACACCACAACCATGGCTTTAATATCAAATGAAGGGAATATGCAGCCTCTCAAGGAAATTTCCACATAACCCAAATAAAGATATCTATGCAAACTAGTATTTAAAATTAATATGCAAAAGAATAGACAACATACTATCAAAGATGACATGAGGTATATACTAGGAAAACCCTCAAGAGGGAAAACCCAGCCTCCAAGAAGCCATCACTCATGTCTTATTCAAAAATGAAATCATTACAATACATCTTCAGAGTCTTCATGAATACTCTTGAAATATCAAGCTCTCTACAAGAACTCCATGCAAACAAGTATGTAACCACACATCCAATGCCATGCTTCAAACCTCATAAATTTAAACAAGATATGCTTGATTTTATAGACATAAGCTTGCACAAAATAGCCAACTAGAAAACCTTAGACAACTACCCATGTGATTTCTTTTATAGACATATGCTTGCATAAAACCACCAAGTGATATTACATAAACCATATGAATAATACCATGAGCTTATGAAACCATTAACTCCCACATTAAATATTTATCATAATGTTACATAAAACACATAAAATGGCCCCAATAATGCTAATCCCATGCGATGCTCACATCCCTAGATTTTCTAGGTGCACCAAAAATAATAAAATATTACATTATAACATTATGCAAGGTGGATAACACACCTTTTCCTAACAAATATGACATATATAATTATGAAGTTGAATAAGAGAGCCTAATATATTTCCTTAAAGAGGATATACTAGAGCTTTCGACAATAGTTGATTCTAAGAAAGATCATATGCATGGTTATGATATGATTATTGGTAGAAGAAATATAGAAAAAATCATTAATGTGTGTATGAAATATTATCAAACTCTAGAAATTTTGAAATTTCTATCCAATACACCACTTCTCATGATGTATCAGACAAAAATAAAATTCAAAAATGTATGGAACACCTTGAATTGACAAAAATTTGAACTGTTACAATATTTGAACATGTTAGTGCTCTCCTGGTGAGTAGAAAGTATGATTTCCCTTATGATGATTATGAATAATATTATAATGATAAGGGTTCTCAAAAATAAATAAATGATTTGCTTATTGATAAGAAAAATGAGGAAAAAAAATTTGCACTCAAACATGCATAAGCCCTCTTAATAAGCAAAGAGAAAGAATTTCCTTACAAGGAAGATTGATTTTAGTGGTATAAAGATGAAGATGGTTAGTATAATACATTAGGATATTATTTCAAGGAAGAAGGTGAATATATCGATTATGGTACATCTAATCATGGTTTTTAAGGAGAACATAGTGCTAACCTAGATCAATATGATTGCCCAATCACAATTTGAATATCTAAGGGAACTCATACTTGACTATCCTAATAGTCCAAGCCATCAAATGATAATATCACAACCCATGTAGATTAAATAGTATTGAAAGTTATAAATGAATATTAGATAAGAGATGGAATTGAGTATACACGAGGTAATGCTACTGCTGCTAGATCAAATGGAAATATTATATGATAGCAAGGAGAAGAAAAGGTAAAATTTGAGACAAGGAACAATAGTTATATTGAGAAGGTGCTTGGATGAAGAGTCTAGTGCAATACTAAGAAGTGAAGAAAGGGGTGCTACAATATCATGAACATGATGCTCCAAAAGGATAAAATCCAAGTGATAAGGCATAGCCAATTTAGTCCTGCCATTGGAAGACCAATGTGTATACAATGAGAAGAATGAAGAACCATGCTCTCCATCTTGTAGTCAATCCATGTCATGTACTCCTTATGCAAATGAATTAATATTCCTAAATTCTCAAATGGACCTACCATATGAATAGGTCAACTAACAAAGGGAAGAGAAAAAACTACACATTAAGGAGGATAGCTATGAGACCCCAACTGAAATGATATCCTTTGATGTTAGTTCTAACCTTCTTAGTAGGCATGGAAATAGTAAAGATATTGAAATTGTTAATCCTCCATATTTACTTAATCCTATTGGACATGAATAAGAAAATAGTCACAAGGAGTGAGGTGTCAAATAATATATAAGTTAAACTAAGGAATATCTTTAAGATGCATTAGTCTTGGTAAGTCTAGAGATTTATGAGGCTTCTTAGTCATTTTACTTTATTCCTTCATCATATAATATTTCTACTATTGTGCTTCAAAAGAGTGAAGATGGGTATGAGAAACCAATTATACTAATTAACAAGCCATTACATTATGAGAAATGGAGGTATGCACCATGGGTTGATTTGAGATTATTTAAAGAATCTATTGGTGGGATCTCATTTAAGCTAATTCAACAAGAAGTTGATATATGTCAATCAACTTGGTACATATAGTGCATATTTTGTTGCATGATGTTGGGTCCCTACATGGAAAGGTGAAAGTATGAATATAATGGAAGTTAATGAGAGAATTTTCAAGCTTGTATCCACCTTTTTTCACCTATAGAATGATCCAAAGTATAGGGATAGAATTTTTTTGAAGTACATGAGCTATCACCCTAATTGTAATTAATTTTATAAAAAAAGAAACACTTGATTGGTAGTCTTAAAGTATGTGTTGACACATACTAGTTTATTATAGAAAGAATATAGTGGGATGATGCTCAAATATTTATAATGGAGAAGATAATATCTTGTAGCATGGCCCTATAAAGTTACTAAATGAATAATGATAGAGTATACTATCGCATAAAATTAACTTGGTATCATGTGAATTTGTTGGTTCATTGGACTATGAATTATAATTAGCTCTTATAAGTAATGATCTCCCACCTTGTACACATTTTTTTTATGTTGTGTGTGTTGTTTCTTTATGCGATTGTGACCCCTATTGGTCATGATGAAGTTTGATTATCCTAGTCCCCTCTTTGTGTCTTATTTTTTTGGTTTGATACTAGAGATCTAGGTTCTTTTTCTGTTTGTAAGATATGCATGTCCCCAACTAGAGTCAATGTTGGGACTTAATTTTATAGTGCCAAATTTTTCTTGACTCCCATCTCCTTTCTCCAATTATGACTCATTTTACCATCATAGATAATCAATTGGAGAGATCCTCAAATGTTTCCCCTTTTATCAAAATTTTCTTAGGTATTTTTCTCCATCAACCCCCATGTGTTTATCATGTGTTAGAAGTTACAAATGTAGAAAAAAATATAAGTGTTGAGGTTTTATGTTCAAATTCACAACATACATTCTCCTTGATCCATGCTCTTTCCCTTTTATTTGTTAGAGTTTCAAACTTTCTCTTACTAGCATGATTTTCTTTGAACCCTTACACTTTAACACTTTACACTATGTTACCTTTCAAAGTTATGGTTTCAATTATATTATTATTCACATCCCTTGTGGTATGAGGTGTGATGTATTTTTAATCATATTCAGTGTGATACCTTTTAGATTTGCAACTTCAATCATCACTTTATCAACATACTTTATGATATTGATTCCTTGATATCCTCGATCCTCAACTCTTGATATTACTCTACATATAATTTTTGGACTTGAAGATGCAAGAATGACTCTAATATGGTAATTTTGGCATAGCTTGTAAAGTCTTCCCAAGTCCTGACCCCTAGACATTTTCCATTGTGTTAATTTATCAAGTTCACAATTTTGTACATATATTTACTTGCATGCATTGTGCAACTAGTTTCTTGGTATCCCCAATTCCTAACTTCTAATATTTCCCTTCATGTATCCTTTTAGAGGAGAATATGTGAAGATACCTTTATTGTTAAATTTGGGAATAAGATATGGCATGCTTTTGATACCTAATCTTGTAATGACGGAAAAAGGGTAAACATTTTCCTTGTTTAATTTAGGAATAACTAATGATAAATTAGACTTGATATCACCTTGATCTAGTGTTGTGATGAGTTTTACACATCCAAATTAGGACTTGGGCCCTTTTTAAGCTAAATAAACCTAACTCTACCCTAATTTAATGTTGTAAAATGTATTCATTTACACTTTCACATTAAATTTAAGAGGCTTGTAAACTAAGGTGGACCTAATCTAGTGTTGTAATGTGTTTTACACATTCACATGGGATTTAGGGCCCTTCTAAGCTAAATAGACCCAATTTTGCCTTAATTTAATGTTGTAAAGTATATTTATTTACACTTTCACATTGGATTTTGGGCCCTCTTGAATTTATGACCTTTTAATATGCCCCTATGACCCTATATTATGCATCCCAAGGCATATTTCAATCAAAAACCTGAGAATATCAACAAATAAACCTAATTTACACACTCCCCAATAGTTTAGCAGTCAAAATAGGCCTTGTAGGACCCATTCGCCCAGCTTGGCAAATGAGTCCCATTTGGCCTATTTTCAAAGTCTTAGCGGGAAAAACAAGGTTTTAAGTTCAAATTTCATGTATGTTGGCCTTTGGGATCTAATACATAGGATATTAGATGGATTGTCCATATAAACAAGATTTCAAATCATTATTTCATTAATAATTCATAGTAGAAAGCCAAGAAAGCAAGAGTTAAGCATTCCAAGACTTCACAAGATTGTTAGGAGCATTCAACATCATTTTTAAGGAATTCAAGGGAAAAATTATTCATCAATTGTTGCAGAAATTCAAGATCCATTATCATGTCAAGGCTATCAAACACCAAGCATGTTATTGAGCTAGTGTTGTGATGTTGCACCCAAGATCCAAGGTCGAGCATTGTTCTTCATTCATTTCAAGATCAAGATCTACATCCTTCATGGCCATTTCATGTTGATTGCAGATTTACAAGAAATCATCTACAAGGAATCATTCAAGGTATTATTGTCCATGATTCATGTTCTTTGTTTCATTTTTCATGCCTTCATTTCATTAGCTCATCATTTGGTTTAATTACCTACAAGGGGTTTGACCAAGGCAAACCCCTATCCATTAACAATCAACAAGTTTTCTCCTCTTTACATGTGCAATTGCAGATCTAGGTGTCTTGGAGCATGAAGAATCATTGAAGATTAGGTTACAAGCTTGGAGAAGGTTGTTGGATCTTCACCAAAAAGTCACCCACAACCCCGAAATCAGAGTTTTAGATCTGGAAACTTGGAGAAGCAAAAAGAGAAAACATTAAAAACCAAACTCAGATCTTGAAGTTCCAAAAAATCCAAACTCGACTCATTCACCACAAGTGGCGAATCAGTCCCACTATAGGTGTTTGATAGAGATCTTTGCATATTCAGATACACTTTTTTGTGAAACTTTCTCTGGTACAAAACTCCAGAACTAGGACTAGTTCGCGCAGAATGGCGAATTAGTCCCACTAGGTCAAAAAGTCAACACTTCTAGAAATTTAGGACTCCTTCCAATCACTTTATGTTTTCAAGTGCACACATTCCAACTTGCATCTTTCTATTTTGTTTTACTTGCATTTCTAGGTCATTTAAATCAAGTTTGCATCATATTAGGGTTTTGCATTTCATCTTGCATTTCATTGTCTTTTCCAAGTCTAAAATTGGTGGTGAACCCCTTAGTAGTCTATAGTCAACCCCTAGGACAGCCCTCTTGCAAGATCTCTTTCTCCTTTGCATTGAGATCTCAAGGGTTGTCCTTGAACGAAATTGGAAATGTGGGTGTGCTCTGTCCTAAAACCATATGCTAGCACCATACCACATTTTCACCATTTCAAATTCCTTAATAAATGGTAGGGTTTATGGGGTATCCTAAACCCTCAAAAATCTAAAACTCTCACATTTTACATTATTCATTACCACCTACCTCCTTGCATGATCCAAAGCACTATTAATAACTATATTTGACACCACAAATACTACAAGAGATTTTTCTTTCCCAAAAATAGTTTTTCATCTCAAGTGCATGACTTCACATATAAATTTCTTAATGTAGGATGAGAATGCCATGACACCATTAATGTAATGGTCAATTTTTTCTAACATGAATGATTTATGCACAAGCATTAGAATTCTACTTTAGTAAATCTTATGGGATTTCAACTTGTTTCACATGTTGCATTGATAATATTTGGTCCTCAATGGATTCCTTGAGGGATTAATTGACCAAATAAAATGCTATATATATTATTTATTTCAAAATAAAGGTTTATCATTTTTCCATTTCCATGTGACTTCAACATTATAAAAAATATAAGGTTCCAATCCTTCTATTTTTAGTCATCATAAGAGTAGCTCATTTTATAAATCATGAAAATATAGTTATCTTGTAGTAGATATTTACAACTAAATATCACCTTAGCTAGTTGTATATTTTTAGGGAAAATTCTAAGCGATGATGTAATGCCCAAAGCTAACATTCTCAAAACAAAACTTGATGGAACATTGTTTTTGAAACAAGGACAACAATATCGATAATGCAAAAATGACATGTCACACTTGCATAATAATGAGCAAACAAGTGTCACAATGCCAAATAAAATAACACTTCAAAATTGCATAAGAAAGGTGGAAAAAATAGAAGACTAACCACTCATGAGATAAATCCACCACAATGAACATACAAGAGAGAGATGAGAACACCTACACGATGATTGATTACTAAACCATGATCACATTCTCTCACAAAACCACACCAAGATAGGATGAGGGAATCATCAACCTATAATCCACATCTAGACACACTAAACAACTCTAAACATAGGGGAAAACCTTCACACAAGGATTTCAAACCAAGACTCTCTACTAACGAGAATGACAATGAGTCACTTTCAAATAACCTCACTCTTCCTAATACATCCCATCGCAAATGCAACAACACACCAACAAAATAATACTACTCCATAATGCCCCATGCCCTATGAGGAATTTTTAGGACACCAAAAATTCCAACCAAGAAGTATTACAACCTTTCCAAGTCTTCACAATACTAGAAGAACAATCTCCCTAACCTTAAGTTTTCCAATTGGGTCATTTCGGGAGGTTGCACACAAAATGAGGCAAGAGATGAAATAAATCCTCAAAGATGATACTTAAGAACTAGGTCAAGGTACTAATAGGACCCCAATACCATGGTGAAAAACTTATTTTTACATGGTTTTCCCATGCGAGGATCCAAAACCTAGAGGAAAGATCAAGTTCAAAGTTAGAGAAGATTTGACTAGGTTTTGAAGGTTCAAATGACCAAAATGGGTAGAATAGAAAAAGTATAGGCATAAAAATAATTTGAAAATGGAATCAAGCTTAGAAAATCATAGTCCATCCATGTTTAAGAGGGTTTACGTTCTATTTTTTATATGGGAAGGCCGTCCAAACATAGGATGAGGCCCCCCAAATAGAGATAGATAAAAATTGTAGTTTTTGGCCGACCAAAACCAAACTGCACCATTAATAAGTAGGCCACCAAAACATGGTACAAGGCTGTCTAAACATGCCATAGGATCACCTAAACTTACCAAGCCACTAAAATAGTGTTTGACAAATTTCTAGTCAGGGTAGATTAATCTAGTGAAGATAAGGTCGCCCAATTACAATACCAAGCTACCCAACTATGAAAGATGGCCCTTAAATTCATTTTAAGCACAAAATGAGACATTCCTAAGTTCATTTTAGCCTTTTCATAGTATCATATTAAAAATAATGAAGTATCATGCTTGATTCCAACACCGAGACACATAATTAAACTAATACCCTTTTTCCATTATTAAACATTATAATTTATAACAATAGGAATCAAATGTCCTTTACATATAGATTTTAAACTTGAATAAAGTACTGAATAGCATAAGGTAAACTTATTAAAAAATGGTAGAAAACTCAAGCTTAATCCTTGAACCTTCGGTCCCCAATAGTGGTTACCACGCCACCCAACTTCGTGGACAGTGATAACTTTAAGAAACCCCCCCTCGGTGAAGGTGTAAAATCTTGGCGAATCTTAGCTAAGTGTTATAACTTTCCTAGAAAATATTTCCTTTTTTTGAAAAAATTATTAGTTTTCCTAGCGAATCTATGCACATTATTAAAAAAATTGTAAAATCCTGGCGAATCTTAATGAATAATTGGTAAAAATGATAATCACAGTGGTGAATCCTAGCGAATATTAATTACAATGGTGAATCTCTCCTTTAAAAAATTTCATAGTTGGTCGACACAGTTCCCCCATATTTTTTTGTTTTTTATAATATTTAAGTAGGGGCCTAGGGGCAGCAACCACCGGTGGGGTCAAGGGGGAAGAGCCCCCTTGTGGGGTCTGGGGACAGTAGCCCTGGCGTGCTCCTATCGCGATACAGGCAAGGTTGAGGGGTCGATCCCCTCGCCACCAAGCATAAATTCACTATAAAAAATGCATCGGAGCACACACAAATTAATTATGTTTTAAAATCTCACTTTAAAAATAAGACTAAATGAAAAGTGAAATTGTTACCATTGATTAGCTTTTTAATCGGATGTCTGCAGGTTTATTCTGTGACCTATATGCACGTGCATTTTAAAAGGCTTGTTAAGGCCCAAAATTTGTTTTGGGCCAAACAATTAGATTTAATCATGTGGCCCAAAACAAATTTTGGGCCTCAGCAAGCCTTTTAAAAGGCACGTGCATATAGGTCACGGAATCAACCTGCAACCATCCAATTAAAAATATAATCAATGGCAATAAATAAAAGCCCTATTCAAGGCTAAAATATCCCTTAAATTAAATGGTAATTTATTATTAGTGGCGATATTGCCCCAAAATTAATGGTAGGAATATAATATTACTATCGAATATAATTAATATTTTTAATTACAGTATAAACTACTGGTAAATAAATTCGATTTATTAATTTAAAAAATAATGCATAGATGAATTAATCAAAGAAGAAATTATTTTTTTGTAAAAACCTGGCAATTTAGTCTCCTTTTTAGCTAGTACTATTCACCATTTTTGGAGGTCCCGATTTTAATTATTCACCAATTGGCGAAGATTCGCCACTAAATTTTTCTTTGTTCATGGAATCAAAATATCCACTCCCACCATGCTAAGAGATAGTAACATGAGCCAAAATCACAAAATTCACACCAAAAACATGGGGAGAGGGCTAACACACATTCCACACAAAAATTATACAATCAACATATACACCATATCAAAACACCTAACCAAAATCTCAAGATGGATGCAATACACATAATCACTTGGTACAATCACAAATGGTATAACATAAACCACATTGGTCAACCTCACCAATGTCATATCATAATCCAGATTGGGCCAACTCACTAATTTCATACAAAGAATCATCCTTGGGAAAACTCACCAAGGGCATAACCAAATCACATGGAAGGGAATACATCATCATTCAAGTACTACTCAACTATATAGGAGGGTTAGATATTAGAGAGAAATAGATGGAATGACATCATGGACAATCACATGGTGCTCAACACAGAACTAAGATTCCTCTCATATAGATGAGGGTACTTTTTCTTACAAGTCTTATCCTCCCTAAGCAGCTTGTATTCCTCCATCATCCTTATCCTATATAAGCACTCAAGGCATGAGAGGGATATCCATTATCTTGGTTAATTAATTACCCATGTTTCATTAGTTGTCACTTGATTAAATAATTCCCCACCCATGATTAGCCTACTTTCCACTTTGGGTTGAGGACATGTTGGGATCCATTCCCATAACTCCCTCTAATACCTGCACCCTAAGCTCATCACATCCTACAACAAATGTGGAACATAAAACACTACAAAAATCCAACTTTTTCCAAATTCAATGATGTGTTTCCACAACATCTATTATCACATTTCAGGAAGTACAATATTTTCAAAATGTTCAAAAATATTCATTTCCATGAAAAAAATTCAAATTTTCTTTATATTTTCACAAGCCAAAAACTAGAAAATTGCCAAATCCTCCTGTGTGCAATGTTTTTACCCCATCTAAAAATGCAAGAAACAAACTCAAGAAAAATGATAAAAACCAAGGACAACACTCAAGATTGGGCTAAATATGAAACTCAAACAAAAACATGAAAATAAAACTAATTTCACCTTGTATGAACTTGATGGATTTATTTTCCCTCATCGATGGCTTGATATGTGTGCTCTAGGATGATTTCAACAGCATAACAACTTTTTGGAGCTTGATTTGGTCACAAAATGGATGCAAGATGGCTATGGTTGCAAGGATTTGGCTATGGAGATTGAAAGATTGGCATGGATGTGATAGCATGTGGTTAAAATGGTTAGAATGCAAAACTAGCTAAGTGTTAGTCATTTAGCAAGGGAGATTGAAATGGATAGCCAAGATTGATTATTGGAAGAGGATCAAAGGTTGAGATCAAGAGTTGACCAAAGGAATTAAAAATTCATTTTTAAAGTGCATGGGAATGATAAAAGAAATTAAATATTCCTCGGGAAAGAGAAAAGGAATTTAATATTCCTTGGGGATGAGAGAGGAATTAAAAATTCCTCAAAAGGACCTTGGGAAGACAAAAAGGAATTAAAAATTCCTTGGGAGATGGGGAGAGTTGACCAAGGGGTAGGTTAGGATAGCTAATCAATGATTAGGTTGTGTAAGTGAGGGATTAGGCAAATGATTAGGTGGGTAATGAAGATTAATGATCCAGTTACATATTATGGAGGATGTGACACCTCCCTAATCAAGGATTAGGAACATACACATCCTTAATCTGGGATTATGCAAATTAATCAAGATTAGAGAAATTTTATGGAGGATGGGACATCTGAGGAATTAAATAAATAGATTATTTATTTAATTCTTTAGAGGAAAAGGGATAATGAATTAGAGCAAATAGATAAAAAAGGTAATTATTTATTTTAGGCTAGGATTTAAAGATGATAGTAGAAATAAATTAGGATGAAGGGATAAAGGATAATGAATATTAATTAAATAATAGGGTATTATTTAATTAATATAGACGATATGACATTGGTTGAATTAGGGGTAAATTGACCAAATGAAAGTGGTCAATTTTTAGTGTCTATATTTTTCCCCTCTTTGAGATGGTGTTAGGAAGTAGCATCATTTCAAAGAAG
The DNA here is from genome assembly GCA_007115665.2 of Sequoiadendron giganteum. Classification (NCBI taxonomy): domain Eukaryota; kingdom Viridiplantae; phylum Streptophyta; class Pinopsida; order Cupressales; family Cupressaceae; genus Sequoiadendron; species Sequoiadendron giganteum. Next base: position 106,232,028 of record CM021103.1, read on the forward strand.
ATTAAAACATAGCACCTGGAAGAAGATGGCTAGATTGTTAGACATTCCCCATAGTCATTCAAAGAAGTGACTAGGAAGAAAGATGAAGTTGAGGATTCCCCCTCGAGAGGATATATAGGTTCAAGAGAACACGGGTGTGCTCTCGAAATGGATGAGATGATGAAAAATGATGGATAATAGAGGATGATAAGTGATAGGAGATTGGGAAGAGAAGATGATAAGAAAGAAAGAAAAAATGTATTTTAAGGACAAAGGTGATGTTGACCCGGTAAAGCTAAAAGCCAAGACTTATTGATGGTGGATGGAGTGTTGTTGATGAGGGAATGATATATCCTAGAACAACACAAAGATAGGAAGGATACATCCTGATGATGAGGATGAGAGTGTTGTTGATGAGGGAAGGATACATCCCAGAACAACGCAAGGACAAGAAAGAATACATCTCGATGATGATGATTATAGGATCAAAGCTCGTAGAAAGGATAGGAACAATACCATTGAGGATATAAAGAGATGCTTTGTGCTAGATTGAATGGAGGAAAAGATGGAGGAAATGAGGCTTAGAATAGCAAATCTATATTATCCTAAGAAGATTGGAGAGGTGATGATATGATGAGGATGGATGAAAAGATTCTTAGAATAACAAATTTATATTATCCTAAGATATATTATCCTAAGAAGATTGAAGGGATGATGACATGATGAGGATGGATGAAAAGCTTCTTAGAATAAAAAATCTATATTATCCTAATAAGATTGAAGGGGTGATGATATGATGAGGATGAAGAAAGTAGAAGGATGAAAACAAATAGGATAAATAGATGAGGAGGAGTGATAAAGAATGAATGGATGAGAAATATTTAGGGTGAATGGATGGGGGAATTTTGATAGATGAGAGGATGGGGGATGAGGAGATGAATGGATAGTAACCAAATCAAGAAAGTTAATTGTTAAGCATTATGTTTCCATATAATGAACACTTAATTTGATATAACATGAGATACTATGCACCAGGGTATGAGGAACCAAGGTGACTTCGTATCACATGCATGGGACTGACACAATAAAAAAAGGTTGGTCCAACATCCCAAAGTCATGGGGGCTTTGGTAGGGCCAATGTTGGAAAACCACAAACACAAAGGATGCCCCAATGTAACACAAGATCACAAGGATCTTGATGGGTACTACGCGAAACAACCAAAAAGACAAGAGCAAACAAAAGAGCAAGATATGTCCCTATCTCTACCTGTCAAAGTACACCATGATATGATTGATCGTGGTGACCCTGACGAGGTATAATAGGAAGCTCAAATGATAAAAAAAAGTCAAAAACAACAAAAGATCACAATAAATCTCAAATATCCTTTGCCACAAGATCGAAAGGGTGGATGGGATTGATGCGGTCTGATTAGGAAGGATGCATCCTGTAAGACCAAAGATGGAAACTAAACTAGATGATCAACATGATGTTGGATACTTGAAACCAATTGAACATCATGATTCTAGTGACCTTTGTTTCTAAGTATCAGCTAGGATAGGGACATACTTGATGACATGAAAAGACAACAAGACACACCTTAAAGACCTAGGGGCTCGGGGGTTGATCAAAGATCAACCTTACCTACGTGAAAGCGTAGATCCCTCGTAGGTCGATAAAAGATGACAACCGACCATAGATAAAAGCAGAAAGAGGACAATGGTGACCGTGATGGATGAAAAAGACCGGATGAACAAATGCCTCGAGGGTTGATCAAATGACTGAACTTGCCTATGTGAAAGTGCAGGGGCAATGTAGTTCGACCAAAAAAAAATGATAGACAATGGAAAAGGGAGATGAGATGACCATGATAAGTAGATACAATGATGGAATTGATACGATGAGACAAGATATACTTGGTGGAAAGGATGGTGGTAATCGCATGAAGCTCAGGGATGGGATAGTTATCCAAATCATCAAAATATGAATGGGGATGATGGTATGATGGATAGATGAGTGATGAAGAGTGATAGGAGGTTAGAAAGATGTGAGAAATAGATAGGAGTGATGATAGTGAGATGAATGGTATTGGGGGGCATGGGGGTATCCTATAGCTAGATACCAATGACAAGGGATTATGAGATGGAATGAAAATAGAGATAAATGGATGAATTGATAAAGATGGGGAGATAGAAAGGTGCTAGGATAGATGGGTAGAGGGATAAGGATTACTAGATGGATAAATGGAGGGGAGATAAGGATCAAAACATGGAAAAGGACTAGTGGATGGGTGGATAGGAAGATAAGGATTTGAAATATGGAAGGGATTATTGGATGGATAAATGGGTGGGGAGATAAGGATGAAAATATGGAAAAGGACTAGTGGATGGGTGGATAGGAAGATAAGGATGGGGATATGAAAGGATCATGGTATGAAGGGATAAATATTTTGGAGGGATTAATGGAAGGAGGATGTAGAGATAATGATAGGGAGATGAGAGGGATGATAGGTTGGATATGATGAGGTAGGAGGGATGGAAGATAAAAGGATGGGTAGATAAGGAATGGATATGTATAGTGGCACAGTGGGTTGACAAGGAAGGTAGATGGAGAGGATAAGAAATATGGTAGTGCATGGATGAGGGGAATGTATACTGGAAGAGGTGCCCAAAGCATGTATAGATAGGTTCCCTCGTCTTTATCAAGATCACGAGGAGGATGGACGGACTGGATATAAATGGGATATGATGGGTAGGATGTGGAAGATAGGTGGATGTAGGAGATGGGGTTGAAGTTTCCCCCAAGTGTGGAAGTAAACTGGATGAGGGATTTACACATGATTCTTGTTTGCCAGGTTTTCATCATGGTACTCATCCAAGGCGATTGTTTTCAAAGTTTTCACCATTGGATGAATTATTTCTCTTTACTATTTTTTTTTGTTTTTACTTTTTTTGTCATTTTTTATTTTTATTTTTATTTTTTTGGATTTTTTGGCTAGTATGTGGATGGAGATGGATAAGGATAGGGATGTGGATAAATGGGTGGATAGAAATGTGATAAAGATACAGGTGAAGGACTCAAGCATCAAGTTCCATACGAGGTAATAAGAGCCCATGTGTGAAATGACTATTGGATGTTGGTACAACCTTATGGGGATGAATGGATTAAAGGGATTGGATGAGGGAGATATGTGGGATAAGTGATGGGATGTTTGAAAGTGTGTGGGTGGAATGATGGAGTAGATGTGTGATGGGGGAATATTTCTAGGATCAACATTGGCACATATGGTGGTGGTTGTGAAAGGATAGGAGGATGAATGGATGGAGCATGTGGGGATAATGGAGGAGTTTGGATAGTGAATTTTGGGATATAAGGACCCAAAATAGATTTAGGAGATGGAGGATGTGAATCATTATCTTTTGGATTATCAACTTTAGATGTTTTTATAAATTTTTCATCTGAAGGCATTGCATCTTTTTTCTTTGGGATCCACATGGTTTTGATTTTTGCTTTAGTGGGCCTTTGTAGCCTTTGGGATTGATTTGGATTTTGGATTGGATTTTTCTTTTCTTCAACATGTCTTTTTGAGGGGACATGAGGAGCTTTAGATTCATGTAGATGTGTAGACATGCATTTTTGCTTTGGCACCCAAAGTGCTTTTAATAGAAATGGGACGAGTATGAGGAGATGGATGATTTGAAGGAGGCATGGATAGAGTGACAAAAGTAGGCTTGTTATGATGATCTGTGGGTGGAGGATGGGAGATAGTATGCATGGAGGGGTGCCTTTTTTGATCCTAATTAGGGATTATGATGTTAGGATTTTTATGATTTGCACTAGGGATAGGTGATGGATGGATAAGAGGATGAAGAGGATAAGATGGAGGAGGTGATTTTGGGATATAAGGGCCCAAAATGGACTTAGTACATGGATGATGTGTGATGGTGGATGGAGGGACATAAGGACCCAAAATAGATGCAGTAGATGGAGGATGGGAAATGGTGGATGGAGAGACATAAGGACCCAAAATAGGCTTGGAGGATGAGGGAGGAATATGGATGGTTGTTTTGAGATGATATGATGGAGGGGGAATGGTAGAAAATGGTTTGGTGGGGTGATGAGAAGAGCCTATTATTCTTTTGGAAGAGGCTTTCTTAGGATGTACAAAGGTTGTACCATTATTTTTGGATCGTGAGCCTTGAGAGATATATCTAGGACCTTGTACACATGGATGTTCTTTGACCTAGATGCTAGGCTCTAAAATACCTTGCTCATGAAGGCCTAAACCTTTTCCTTGATAGTTCATGATCTTGAGCATTTGATCTATGGTAGGATGCTTTTTCTTTCGAAATCATGATGCGAGTCCATTATTAGGTGGAGAAGGATAGGTGGTGTATATGCTTTGTTTTCTTCTACAAGAAAACCACCATCGATGAGTGTAATGTTACCAAGGTGATATAAAAGTGGTGTTGCAATGGTAGGGCTAGGTGGTGATGACAGATCATGAGATGGAGATGATGGGATGGCAAAATTTTGATCTAGAGGAGTGAGTGATAAGGGATCATCAGAGGGATTAGGTGATATGATAGGATCTGAATTTCGGGTAGTGAGTGATAGGGGATCATGATATGGAGTGATTGGATCTTGAGTGACAAGGGGATCATGGGATGGAGTGGATGAGCTATTATGATCTTGAGATGGGGTAGATGGGATGGTAGGATCAGGATTCAATTGAGGAGAGGGATCATGAGATGGAATGGATGGGGGACTATGATCTTGATATGGAGTAGATAGGATGGTAGGATCTTGATTTGGAGGAGTGGATATGTTGGTATGCTTTGGATCAAGCTCTTGGCATGGCTCATCTTGTGTGGGAGGCATGATGATGGAGAAGTGTTGGAGGGACTTCTCAAGTGGGGGAGATGGGAGGATGGAGGATTCATGAAGGTCATGGGATTGGATTTTGGTGATACCAGGACTAGGGGGAGTGGATTGGATTTGGGGTGATACCAGGACTAGGGGGAGTGGATTGGATTTGGGTGTCTTCAATGGGTTGGGTGGCGCTAGGAGTAGGCAATGGGGATTCAATGGGTTTGAGGGGTTTGATGGGTTCAATGGTTTGGGTGGTTCTAGGAGTGGTAATAGTAATGATAGGCATGGGATGGAGAAGGGCCTCATCGATGGTGGTCGTACATGACAAAGTGATATTGGATGAGTCCACGACTTTAGGATGTGGATTTGAGGATGTCTTCTTTGTCATGAGTCCTTGGATGACATCTAGAATGAGGCCTTTAGGAATTGTAGGTTTTGGTGGGGTGATGGGAATGGATGAAGGATTATAGATGGGTGGAGGACTAGGATTAGGGATTGGTGGATTAGGATTAGATGAGTGGATAGGATTGGATGTAGGACTAAGAGGAGGTGGAGGATTAGGCTTGGTGGGTGGATCAAGATTAGATGGAGAATTAAGGTAGGGTGGATTAGAGGGAGGATTAAAATATAATGGAATGAAGGGTGGAGTGATATCTAGGAGGATGTGGATGGTGAATTAAGAAAGTAATATATGGATGCAAGATTTGGTTGGGAAGATTGGGATCCAGTGGATTAAGATAGGGGTATAGGGATGGTGGATTAACAAGGGAAGATTGGGAGGATGGATTAGGATAAGAGGATGTGGGTGGTGGATTAGTATAGGAATATATGGATGAAGGATTAAGGTAGGGATATTGGGATGATGGATAAGAGAGAGATGTAGATGAAGGATATGATGAATATGTGGATGGGGAAGATATTGGATATCCCTTGTTAAAGGAAGCATAAGGATTGTTATTAGGTGTGGATGAAGGTGTGATAGGATAGCTTGAAGGAGTGATTGGATTTTGGAAGATGATTGGGGAAAGCTTGCTAGTACTGATAGCATCAAGGGGATCTATTTCATAATCATCTTGATTAACAATACTTTCGTTATCATTTTCAACATAATTGGGATTTCCCCTAACTGCTATTTTTGGTTGGGTAGGAAGAGGATAAGGATTCATGATGTTAGATCAGATTGATATAGAAAGAAAGGATGATGATAAGATATAAATAGGATAGCTTAGAATAACATGAAAGAAGGGATCATAAGATTTGTTTCAACATCAAAAGACCTTAGATGTGGAGGGAAAAAAGGTCAAATTGGGATGTGAATTGAGCTTAGATTGAGATTTGATTTAAGCTCAGATTGGGATTTGATTTAAGTTCAGATTGGGGTTTGATTTAAGCTCAGATTAGGGTGATTGGAAGATATGGTGTGAAGGGATCCCAAGTTCAAGGATGTGACTAAAATGATGAGGATAATTTTTGAATGGATGAAGGATAGGTTTATTTGACTCCTTGCTCAAAGGGGATGATGTTTGGGTAGATTGATGAGGGTCGATAAGATGAAAGTGATCATTTGGGGATGGATATGGAGAGGAAAAATGATTGGACTATGGCTTCAGACTGAGGAAGATATAGGGTAATTGTGACACAAAGGATTAACTCTCTGGAATTTGTATGGGCAACACATATGCCTCTGTGTATCACAAATTTGCCTCTTTAGGTCATTTATTTTCCCATTCATAGAAGGAAAATTCACCTCTGTGTTTATCAAATTCACCTAACGGGATGAATCAAATTCTCCTAAGTCTAAAGGTTGGACAAGAAATAGGTGAATCTGCAAAGAAAATTCGCCTATATTTGAAGAAGACACAAGAGTGAGCGAACTTGTGAGGCAAATTCACCTATCTAAATGCAAGTTCGCCTAAACTCAGAAAAAATTGCCTCTAAGTCAAGTAGGATCTCCTAAAACTTCAAAGGACCAAAGGAGAACGAGAAAACATAATTTACAAAATCGCCCAACGGGTATGACAAATTCGCTTATTGCTTGAACTATATGGACAGAGGAGACACAGGCGAAAATGAATTTGCCCCTGCGAACAACATGTTGACTTCAAAATTCAAAAATCTAATACCCTTTTGCTTTAAATATGTCTAACAACACACTTTTCACATAAAAAATTCACTTTTCACACATTTCTCGAAAGTATGGACCTTGCATTCAAAAAAATTCAAAAGTTTAAATAAAAAATAAACAAGCATCATATTTTACAAAACAAATTGTGGTGTGAGGTTCCTACACTCCCCCAATCCTATTCCAATATATATATTTGAAATAATTTGACTCGGGAGTTAAAAAGAAATAAACAAATTACCTCACACACAATCAAATTTTGGAATACATAACACATCGCACATGCAAAAAAAAAATCTTGCAATGATTAGAAAGCACAATCCCCTATTGGTTCCTAACCCGAAAAATCTAACCTCATTGAATTTCTCCACCAAATGCATTCCCAATCAACAAAACAATTTTCTCCCAAAAGACGATTTTTTTTCTCTCCCAAAATTTCTTCCAAAATAAAATTACATAATGAAAAATAAACCCATTTTCCTTTTTACCCTTTTCCAATTTCAAATTAAAACTAAAATAAAATTCATTTTCCATTTCTAAATTTGTAATCCTCTTCATTTTCACCAAAATCCCAATACATATTTAAATTCATTCCTAAACAACATATATTATTTTAATTCTTGATTTAAATTCACATAAGAATATATTCTTTTAAATTTATGAAATTCAGAATTCAACTAGGGTAATTAAATCAAACATAACTCACAATTCCCAACCCATTGATTTTTTACAATATAATTAAGCAATAGTTTATTTCATTTCCACTCTCATTCTATTTTCCTCTTTTCCTGAAACACAAAGAATATTTTAATAATAAATATCAAAATTGTTTAAATTTTTAATATTTCATTTGTAGAAACATAGAATTTAAACCATTAATTAAATCAAATATCCACTGGTCATTCACAAAACATAGGGATTCTAGAATAATTCTTAAATCATATTCAGGTTCACATAAGGTCAAATTATATGACACATATCGTACTCGATTTGAACATTGATAGTGAATGGATAAGGAGGCCTAATGTGAGATATCTAAATTAACTAGCATTGGGGAATAACTCGGACCTATGTAGCCAGGTGGAGAAATAACCCTATACTTGTAATCATTCAATGCACGTCAAGGGTACCTTACCAATGTATATATAGCTGAAGCACAACATAATCATCCCAATAGGGTCCAATAGCATAAGCATAAAATAAAATATATAAATCTATCATATAAATCATTTCTTCTAAACATCAATAATCAAGATTATATTTAATCACATCATAAATAATGCATATCACTGAACTAATGCAAACTAATATATCCAAGCATATAAATATACAAAATTCCAACAACTGACAGGTTGAGGAATCTCATGTCTCGAACATGTGGTGGTTCATATGTACCAATCAAAACCATAAAATAATGACCACAAAAATCACAAAGAAATAGTGAAGCCAAAACACCAATCTCACATTAACAAGGTGAAAATAGGAATGAAACTATAAATGAAGTGTGAAACGTTCTTCTTAGTGTAGGGTTTTATCTTGCCACTCTTTCTAGTGTGAATGTAATATTGGTTTGATAAAATTTGCAACACTTTAATGTATTATAGATGTTATTTGTAATGATCTTTCCAATAATACATATGAGTCATTAGAAGTTTGGAGATGGATTAGTAAGCATGTTCCATTGCTAAATATCATATTTATTTTATCATTTCTATGTTTTCATGTCTTTTGGTAATTTTGAATCTATAACTCAATAGAAGGAACTATTTCTAAAAGTGTTTGATCTTCCTTGCGCATTAAAATGAATAAATATCTTTCATCAATAGTGTAGGAGTAGGAAGTTATTTTATATTCACTGCATAATTCAATTGTATACCCATGGAAGAAATCTAAAGTGATCCATAACATTTTTCATCTAAGGGAATCATGTATTGCACATCTTCATCATCTTTAATAGAGGTTATGTGTGCAATAGGTTTGTCCTCTACTTAGTGATAACTTTTGGGACCGACTATACATTGGATACTACTACAAGTTTTCCTATTTGCATACCTTTATTTATGTTTAATCTTATTAAATATTACTCTAGGAACACCCTCTTGATTCTAGTCGAGCCCAAAGTGAAGGAGATATTATCCACTCTCAATAATTTTCTTACATCACTCAATATTTGTTGATAATCTAGGCTATTTGTATTTAGGAATGATATATCGATGGAATTAAAGTGGATTAATCTCCCAAGAAGCATAAGAAATTATTTTGGTACCCAACATGATGCTTGGTTATTAGATGCAACAAAAACTGTAAATTTTTTATGTGATTATTTTGAATATTTTTACAAAGGAGTTTGTAGTCCTGTCTATTCGAAAAATAAAATAAGTCTCAACCAAATTTGGAAAAGGAACTATTTAACTCATGTTGCCAAGACCTCTAGATTTTTACTTCATAATGTATTATAACTTTCTTAGTTGCATCATAGCTTGTTGTGAGTAGAGTTGATTTGACAATAAAGCCACTCTATTTTATTAAAATATGAAAAAATTATAGTAAAATGGAAGTTAGATATTCAAGTCACATTTACTAGCTAACAAGATAGTGTGTTACTAAAACTCAAAGGGTATTTAGTTATTTTCTAAGAATTTTGATTATCTTACTAAAGAAGGTAATATTTATACTTGCCTTTTATGGCATGCAATATTTGGCATGTTAATCATAAAAATATTTATATCATGCAAGATAATGGTGTTGTAGGTTTACCTATTTCTTCCAAGATAATTAAATTATTTTAAGCTTGTGTTTTGGAAAAATAACATAGAGATCCTTTCCCTAGTTCAACTTGGTGAGAACAAAAAATTTTACAACTCATTCATTCTAATTTGTGTGGGATCTTAATAGTAACTTTTGCTAACGTATGTAAGTATTTTACGTTATTTATTAATGATTGTAGTCAAATGACTTGGATTTATTTATTGTAGAAAAAACATGAATCTTTTAAGACTTATAAGAAGCTTTGTATTATTATTGAAATAAAGCTCTAAATCAAATTGGTACTCTTCATATAAATAATGGTAGAGATGTTACATCAATTATTTTAAAGATTAACTTCATCAAAATGGTATTAAGCATAATTATCTCACAATTAGATGTACTACCCCAAAAAAGGTGTCATTGAAAGAATGAATAAAGCTATCATTAGTATGGGTAGTTTGATGTTATATTTCATTGGAATACATTTACATTTTGTACAAAAGTTAAAAAATGATAGTTTACTTATTCAATAGATCTATCATCTACTCTTCACCAAGAAACTCCATATGAATTTTGGTTTTTTCATCCTTCATCTATTTGACATCTCAAGGTTATTGGCTTTTCCTTTTATACTTTGATTCCCAAGGAGAAACTAACTCAGTTGGATCATCAAAGTTATAATTTACATTTTTCTAGGCTACTTTAAATCTTAAAAATTATATTAGTTGTATGATTAGTCAAGTAGGAAATTTATCATTATGCATGGTGTTATATTTTTTGAAAACTCAAAAAATATCATCAATATTGAACACTACTTATAAAACCTAAGAAATTTGCCAAGTTTGTGCCATAAATGAATACCCTTGTGAGATTCCTCACTTTGAGTAAGGCATGAGTAATTTGGAAGCATATTTGGAATCTTCAACTCAATGTCAAGGAAATGGTCCCCTCTCATGAATAATTTTAACATTCTCTTGAAGAATTTTGAACTTTGATTAACATAGGATTTAGGAAACTACATAGAAATAGTCAAAACATGATGGAGCTTTTGATCAAGAAATAGAAGCACTAATAATTTGACCTAGATTGTCACAAAAATGGGTAAAATAATTCCAACAAACTCATAAAAATTTGAGACAGTGAAATTGACAAGATAAAAAATAAGAATTTCATAGAAGGTAAGGAAATACGAGCAATTGAATGAATATGTTTAATTTAGAGTTTATTGATGAAATTTACATAGTACTAGGCTTAGAACCAATTTCCTTTAAATAAGCTAAAAATATTATAGTGTGGAGGATGGATTGAGTATGACACTCTTTTGAAACAAACACTAGATTTGGTTTATGCTCCAATAATTATAATTACAATCCTATTGTTTGCAAGTGGGTCTTTTAAAACAAGTACAAACAAAATGGGTCACTTGAAAAATATAAAGCAAAAAATGTTGTAGAAGTATATGCTCAACAAATGGGTATAAATTATGAAAAAACCTTTGCACCTACAATCAACTAGACTACTATTTGTACAACTCTCTTAGCACAAAATGGATGGAAATGTCATTAAATGGTGTGAAAATTATATTCTTGAAAGGTGATCTCAAATAAATAGCTTATTTGATTCAATCAAAAGGATATATAGTTAAAGGTCAAGAACAACAAGTGTGCAATCTTATCAAATCATTGTATGATTTAAAGAAAGCTCCATGAGCCTAATATGAAAAAATCACCAAGCACCCCTTGAAGTTAAATTTCAAGTGCTTTCGATTCGATGATGCAAATATCCTTTTCAAAAAAATTGATAACATAGTTGTATATCTAATTGTTTATGTGGATGGTTTCTTTCTAATTGATAACAATGAAAATAATATATTACAACTGTAAAAAAGAGTTGAAGTAACGGTTTGAAATGATTGAATTGGGATACCCTTATTACTATTAGGATATTGAGGTGATTCAAAATCCCACTTGTATATTTTCATCACCCAACAAAAATAGTTGGTAAAATTCCAAATAAATTTGGAAATGTCTAAATACAAACCACTTAATACTCCTATTGAGCAAAGTTTGATCTAACATTATATGATTTTGTAGCCTTTGTTAATTCAATTAAACATCGATGGCTTGTAGAAAATCTAATTTATACAACCAAATGACCAAAAATTTCTTTTGTTGTTGAAGTCCTCTCTAGATTCATGAAACAACCTAGAGAAAATATTTTTTTTGGAAAAAAAATCTTTAGTATCTAAAAGTAATTTAGAACTATAGTCTCAAATACTACAAGGCAACAAATTTTACATTAGTTGGATGTTTAGATTCTGATTATGTTGATGACTTGTAAGATGGGAGATCTAATTTAGGTTTCTAAATGCATCTAAAATCAACAGTTATATCTTGGAAATCAAAGAGACATATGGTACTAGCTCTATCCTCTACAAAAGTAGAATATATTTTAGATTCCAAGGAAATTAAAGAAATATTATGGTTTTGAAGGATTCTTGAAGATTTTAAAAAAAATAGGTTTCATCTATTCATCTCCTAGTTGACCATCAATCTATAATCAAAATGGTAAAAAAATTAGTCTTTCATAATCAAATAAAACATATCAACATGAGGATTTATTTGATTTAACATCATGTGAAAGATGGCAATATACACCTCAAGTATTGTTCAATTGTTGACCAACCAGCAGATATTCTTACCAAAGCACGTGAAAGAGAAAATTTTGACAAATTCGAAAACATATTTAATTGTAACCCCTTCAAACCAAAAGAGAAATATAAATATTAACCTTTACATATTAATCTTCTGAATTAACACACTTTCAATTTTATTTTTAATTCTAATAATTTAATAGTTTTTATTTCTATTTTTGTTGTGACAGTTAAATTGCTTTACTTTCCTTCAAACATGAATGTAAATCCACTCTTACAAACAATAAACATTACCGTTTTCTTCTACTTTTTCAATCCTGGCCTGACAAAAATAAGAACAGTCCCAAGTAAGCGAGTAGTAATATTTAAATTAGTAGATTAACTAAGATTCCTGCTGCAAAGACAGTAATGGTATCATTCAAACAATGAGTTCCTACTTCTTAACACATCCGATTCTAAACAGTAGATTGAAAGAAAGCAAAGTACTGACTATTCCAGATCATCCATCATATAAGGAAAATCTCTTATTGCTTTTGACATATAGATTGTACCTCAAAACTCAAATAAGATCAACAGGTCAATCTCCCATGTTTTAAGATGATTTTATGTCACTAAATAAAGTGTATACATTCCCAGTTAGTAAAAAGATGGTCTCTCTGAGCTGCTGTAGTTTTACAGACACATTGACCTATTCGGTCATCTCTGTACATCATTACACTTTGTTTTGTTCCTGGCAAAAAGGTTGCCACGATATATACTGAGATACATCATTATACTTTGTTTTTTTATGTCGAAAGCGAGGTCAATATATTTACTGAAATTTTAGTATTCTATCCTGGGATGATCTGGATTCTATAGCATAATCTGGGATGATCTGGATTATACATGAAGGAAAAATTTTGTCAACAGTGATAAGTTAAGTTAGCTATATTGAGTCATTCATTATTAAAAACTGACAATGTATGCCTAAAGAAAAAAGGGAAAAAAACAACACTAACCTAAAGTTGTAAAATTCCTTTTCACCTCTATATTATCCAGAAAAATATGTCGCTTACTTTATTGAAGGAATACTGTTCATTCAGCACGCCGTGCTGGGTAAGATCTGCATTTTTCTCAAAGTTCTTTGCTTTTGCTCAGCTATGTCTGCCTTAAATAAAACATGAGATTTGACGTTGCGTCCGTACTATGATTTCCCGATGTTTGCGTCGTCTAATTAGCAATTCAAATGTACGAAGACGGTAAAATGTGGGATTCAATGGCCTAGATTTAGTGTACCCAGTGACCCCATGGAAGATATGGTTAGATGTGATGATGCATTAATCATTTGCCAAATAGTAGCAATATGATTCTACTGTTTTTCTACGAACAGTTCGCCATCATCTACAAGAAATGTCTCCAGTTATTCAGTTTAGGATATATGGTTCAATGTACCTTCTTTATCTGTTACTCTCAGCAAGTGGCAACTTTCCTAAATTAGTATTGGAAGGTAATAATCAAATAGTCTATATACGAATACAGAATACCAATTGATATTAAAAAAGATTGTTTTCATAAATATTAATCATCTGTGGCTTGATCTCTCTCCCAAATTGTTTGAAAAGAAAAGAAAGTTATATAAAATTCTGGTAAAATATCTGTTTCAAGTATGCAGGTGGGAAGAATAGATGTAAAACAAGAGCAAGAGGAAGATCATTTAACGGTAATCTAAATCAAAGTCTCACTATTTCATCTATGAATGTGGGAATAAATAAATATTTGTTAGTGAACTACAATCTGTAAGTGTTATTGAACTTCCAAATCAGTATTTATATCTATTTTATTGTGGCGGTTAGTCTATTTGGTCAATTTTCGGAAGTACCAAAGTTAGTCTTATGAGATCAATTCCCAGAAGAGATGTGACAGTTAGTCTATGAGATCAATTCTTATTCCAGAAGTGCTACAGTTATTTTATGAGATCGATTCCCAGAGATGTGACAGTTAATTAATGAGGTCAATTCTTATTCCAGAAGTGCTACAATTATTCTACGAGATCAATTTCCAAAAATGTGACAGTTAATCCATGATATCAATTCTCAGAGATGCAACAGTTAATCCAACACCCCTCCCCCACATAACTTAGAAAAATTTGAACCTAAATTGAAGGTCTGAAAATAAACATTCCGTCAGTTCCATTTCTGCTCAAATCTAAATCACTAACTCACCAAACTGTTTAAGCTCTTCGCTCACAAACTAAGGGCTCCAAAATAAACTCCTGGTAATAGTGAAAATTTTGAGCTGGGTTTTATTAACAAGCTACATTGGAGATGAAAGTAAATACCAACTGCTCTGTAATTCATAAAAGACGTAGTTAAGATACACTGATGGTATTGGCAACACTATTAAGCACATCAGATGTGAATGGTTGTTTTCCTTTTCTCTTCTCTTAGATTTTATGTGATAATATATTGGGATTCCACTGCATTGTTACGAGTTAATCTTATGATAATATTGGGAAGTGGAACACCATTAGTAAACCAAATGTAGATTGTTGTTTCTTCCAAAGGTTTTAAATTATATGATAATTTACTGAGATCTTCAATTTTATGAATCTATATTCAAAGCTAAAATTAGCAAAAGCAACAATCTGGACGCAAATAAATGGAATTCATCTAAAAAAATAAGAAGAGACATTATGTAAGCGATGCATTGACCACAATAATGCTCAAACCTACATAAATAAAAGTAGATGATAATGAACTACCTTGCCCAAGTGATAAATTCCACAGATACCAATCTGATCCGCCATGATATATTTTGCTGGGGCCAATCTTGAGCATTGTGCAACCTTGAATGCAGCTCTTACATTAAAATCTCTAATAAAACTAGTTCTAAACTAAACGTCGGACCATCGGCACTTGATTCCCCGCTCTGCAATCTCTCTTCACTCTACACAACTCTCAGCTTTGAATTGCGCAGAAAGATTACAAAGCTAATTTGAGAGTGTTGAAGGCGTTGTAGAAACACGAAAATATAACTGAAAATCAAATCTGAAGCACACCATAAGACAAATAACCTACTGCAACAACAAAACAAACTTGCAAGTCTATCTAAGCACAGATCCACAAAGGATTTTATGCACAACTAATCAGATATCTTTAACCACTCACTGTAATCCAGGGCTTCGAACGTCATATTTTCAAAGCACAAAGATTTTTTTTCAAATCTGTGTCTGCCTTAAGTTGGGAAGAGCCCATTGGCCTGCAAGCAATAATCCGTATCACTCAGAGAAGACTGTTTCGTATAAACCCCCGAGATCATTGTGCTCGGCACGCCTGCAATAAAAGTGGTAAAAGAAATGAGTAGCGCTACAGCAAAGGGGCACATGATAATAACCCTCACATGGAAACTTATGATGGCTCTCCTCAAACATAGTATTTCTCTGCACGATCCCGCGATGGGCTTTGGCTTGGCCTGCTGCTTCATCAGTTCTTTCTCCAGGAGGACCGCCTCCGTTTGATTGAATTGCCCCTTGCCCTCTAAGCACTGGATTAGTTAGAAAGAATATCTATAATATGCAACACTCTCATCATCAGATCCATCTGTGGATTTTAGCTTAGCTCGAATCTTGTGCAAACCCATAATATAAGGAAAACTTCAGTCTCTTGCTATTGCCTCGGGATGAGATTATTGAGTCCATCCTGAAAAGGATTGAGAGGGATACAGCAAATTCTAGAAGGGTTTTGTCTGAGATTAGTGAGGACCGACAGGGGTGGCTGCTTCGCTGGCAGGCCTAGAGGTGATGTTACAGGTTTCACCGGGCTAGTAGGTCGGGAAAAAGAGGACTCTGAACGCAGCTGTCTGCACAATTCCCCCGACCGAACCGGAGTCTCCTACTTTTCCGCTGTTGGGCACTTCCTTCTACTCTGGTACGATTTGATGTTAAAACACTTTAAAAACATTGAGCAATGTATGTAAATTGGAGACGTCAAGATGTCCGGTCAAATACCTTGAAATTGTTGTAAAAGCAAGAAATCTAAAACATGTGGTCTGACTCGGCAAAATTTAAGTCCTTGATGGGTAGACATCATGCCTGGTTTATGGTGATTAGGTTATTTTTAATGTATTAAGTAATCTGTTTTATTCATACTAAGTGAGTAATTAATATTATCTTATTTTCAATTCATTACTTTTTCTAAAGTTCATATTTTATTTTTTAAATATTATTTTTGTCTTAATTTAAAAGTATTTGTACGGTTTATCTAGAAAGTTTCATTGTACCGTAAGTAGATTACAAATTTTCAAAATTTAGATATTGGTTATTTTTTAATTTTGACTATTATGAATTCATTGAAGGGTTTAACTAAAGAGAACTTGACACTTGTAATTTAGAAAATTTCACAAGTATTCGAAAAATAGGCCCCAAAGTCATGCAAAATAGGTCAAGCTCAAGAAAATCAAACTATTAAAATATTAAACAAATCCAAAAAACCATTAAAGAATACTATCATAGACTCAAAAAAGTCAGTCAATAAGTCTTTGCAATAAAAGTGATAAAACTAGTAGGGGAGAGAGCCGATAGTGGAGTGGGGTCCAATAGTGGAACAATAGTAGTCCTTAGTGGGCCCCACAGTAGAGCACCTTAATATCCAATTATAAAACAATTTTCATCCATAAAGTAAACAAATTCTATCCAATCATTGTACAGATAAAAAAATGTTTTGTAAATGGTTTATATTTGTCTGAAAAACAAATAATTGTTCATAGTCTTACATGTCTGAGAATATTCAAACCCATTTGACACCACCAACATACAATCCAAGTTGCTCTTTTATGGCCTATAGCATGAAAACATGCAGCCAAAATATAAAAATAGTATAACCCACACTCCCTTTACATATCACCCACTACATTACATCACCATCAATATTGTGAAGGGATTGATGCCACGTGAACATCTAAGAACCAAGAATGTCCCATCAACAAATCCAATCAAACCCACTCCCCTTTCCCAGCAACAAAATACTCAAGTAAAATGAATCATTCACGTGTGTCCCATCAGTCAAATTGCACCGCACAACTATTAGTGCCTTCTCATTTGTCACCTGCAACCACCAAAATTACCTAGGAAGCAAGCAAGGATTGCATGCCATAAATACATACAAACTCTACAATTGAAGGCATCGAAACAAATTTTCAAATTTGAAAAAACAGGACAAAAATTAAAGACTCTATACTGAACCAACATTGAACATATATAAAGAGATTTACAAATTCAAAAATACATTACTCAATCTTCTCCAATTTTCATTTAGCACGCCTCGTTTTGGGGTGAACCCACAAAAGTGGTTTACAATTCGAGTGAGGCAGGAAAAGTTACAAAAAATAACCCCATGCAAAAAAAATGGTTTTGGGGGGTTCGAGCAAACCCAAATGGGGTTCGATAGAACCCCCTTCAATTGAACTCATTTAATGTCAGGTCTCACATTAAAATGCTTGTGGAAAGGGGGTTTGAATGAACCAGGGTTCGAATGATCCCCGGTTCGAGTGAACCCCCAAGGGCTCAAATGAACCCTGGTTCGAGCGAACCCCCAGGGGTTTGAATGAACCCCCAAGGGTTCGCTAGAACCCCCCTTTTCCCCATTCTCCGCTCTTGGCACCAAAAATCTCCAGAATTTTGCCCCTCAAAGCTTAGGTTGAGGATGAAAATGGAGGAGACCTCACAGACCCAACTAGATGATGATATTCCTCAGAACAAGCTATCCAACGAATATATTTTTAATATGTTTTGGTTTTATTATGTATTTATTTTTTTAGTTTGATTAAAAATAGGTTTTTCATTGAAAATCAAGCTATCTATTTTGCACATGTGGAAAAATAGTAGATTATCAAAATAAAATTCTAAAAAATATGTCCGTGCTAGGTAATGATGTCCTTGATCCAGTACAAAAAAAAATTGAATTTCGATACATACAGAAAAAGTTATGTTGTATACGGTTCGCCTATGTCTGAGTTATAATTGGTTTGACTTTGAAACTTGATTAAGGAAAAAACATTCAATAAAATAGTATAAAACCAAATGAAAGTGTTAGATATCGTAGTTACAAATCTAAATTTGAAAAAAATAGAATTTTATCCTTCATACAAATAAAGTTATGTTGTATATGGAGAGCATCGCTCTTTAAAAATTCTCATATTCTCAAATTTTTGATTAGCAGTTAGTTTCCTTGACATCTTTATTCTCTCATTCCCTTCATAAATATCTTTCATTTTTCTCCATAATTCATTTGTTGTAGCCAGAGAAATAACTTTCACTCTTTCATTTTTAGATAAATCACTAAAGATAACAAACCTTGCTCTTTCATTTTCTTCAAAAGCTACAACCTCATTAGCAAAGGAAGGTCCAACTATTGGAATCACATGCTTTGTCTCCACAGCTTTCTAGGTATTAAAACTGAGTGAAATCAGATAAATTCTCATCTATTTTTTCCATTCATTATAATCAGCTCCATCAAACATAGGAAGTTGCAACTTGTGCACCATATGATCTACCTCGGGCGATTAATCTTTTCATCGAGGAACGAGAGCTATGATACCAATTGTTGAAATGCACAAGACAACTAAGAGGGGGGGTGAATCAGTTGTATCAAATTATTTACTTATTAACTTAATCAATTCCACTTTATCTTCAATCTATTATTAAGTGTGAACATGAAATGTAGATAATAGAAACACAACACCAGAGACACCAGATTTACGTGGAAACCCCAAATGAGGGAAAAACCACGGTGAGGATTAACTCACAATATAGTAGTAATGCAATATCAGATACAAAGGTTCACTGCCCAAATACAAAGGCTCACTACCCAGATTAAGGGCTCACTTCCTTGAGAAGTACTCACTATCCAAAGGGAGGCTCACTACCTATAGAAAAACAAAAGAATATAAATGAATATGCACCACTAGGGTTCCACATATTCGCAACTAGATCAAAAGATTGTAGATGCCTTCAGCTCATTGCTTTCAAGAATCTAACACCTTAAAGTACTATTGCCTTACTTCGCTCTTCCACTCTCTGCTTTTTGCACTTGTTCACACACTTCACTCACTTGTTTGATTCGTGGATGGATGGATATGAAATTTTCTAAAACTTAACTTGCATTTATACCATCTTCAACCTCAAGAACATTCTCCAACATCGGCTATACAATTTCATTTACAAATTCAAACTAGGTCAACTACTCAACATTCCTGCAGTGGATAATAATGTGAGAGGACCAAATACATATCTAATTTAGGACCCAAATAGCATCTTGAAGCTTTCACATGCTTTCTCAAGTCGATGTAAAAGCCAAATGTAACGTGTAGACACCAAGTCGTCGAATCCTAATGAAAACACCAATGATCTTTGAAGTATGGGCATCTCCAGCAAGATAAACACACGTGGATTTCTAAAACACACTTCACCAATCATTTTACCATCTCTAAGAACAAATTAGATACATCTGCAACAACTTCAACAAAATTCATTCATAGAGAACACTTCACTAGTTCAACCAGGATAGCCAGCAAAAACACAGAAATGTTGGAGCAGGTCTTCCTGAGTGCCAAACCACAAGAAATTTTTTTAGAACCCAGAAACCATCAGAAAGAGTAATCTCCCAGATCCACAAGATCTGAAACCAATTACCAGAAAACTGTGGAGCCAAAAACTTTCTCCTAGTCAACAACCAGATAACTCTAACAAACCAATCCACACACCGGTGAACATAACTTCTTCTCTTCATCAAACTAGAAGCTAAAACTCAGTAATATGATTCATTAAATCTTATGAACACACCTAAAAATCTGCATAGGTATAGGATCAACACAGAAAAAGTGTGGACCACAATACCGGAGCATGCTCAGAACACACTTCAACACAGCTTTCATTATTTCTCAAATTTTCTCAAAAGCACTTGGAAAAACCCAACTTACTCAACCTGTACAGTGTTGACATCAATGAAAACATTAATGAAAACACCAACAAACACATCCATACTTGCAACATGGAAAAGATAGAGTAAGATGCTGCAAGGAATGTGGCAGGATAATACCTAGTATGCCAGGAAATGAAGACTGGACATCATCATTGGTATGACATGTATACTCTCTTGAGATTCTAGAGGGAAAGTGGTAGAACACAAGATAGATCATTTTGTCTATGTCGGTAAAACTAACATAATTTTCTAGTCGAAAAACTTGTCAAAGTAACCAATGTTATTTGGAAACTTGACTTATAGGATTTTGGTTCTTAATAATATATATTGTCGGGAGTAGTTGCTTAGTATTTCTGAGAAATTTATTTCAATTTTGAACAAGAAAATAATGATAAGTTTATGTAAGCCATGATCATACCATGAAACATTCAGTTGAGTGAATGTGCAATATATTATTATAGCCAAGTAGGAAAAAATGGTAAACCAAATCCTGAATGATTGGTAAACTTCTAACATTGAAGTTTAGACCATTATATGAAAAGGAAAGGTTGGAAACTCTATTAAGCTGAAATAAGCTTAGAAATAGGGTAAACCATAGACTTTATAGAATGTCAAAAAGGAGTAATAGATCGAAGTGATCGATAAAACTTTTTCGATACAAAGCTTAAGTATGAAGCAGTATCAAGATTTGACAAGCGTCCAAGAGCAATGTTATGCTCAAGATGGACAAGTAATCTAGAACAAGTACTTTATGGTAAGAAAAATGGATGTGTAAGTGACAGATGGACTCGGTTTATGAGTTGTCTAAAAGTGTAAAAACCAAAGGGGAAGAATGGGACCCACGGTGTAGTGTATAATGCATCGACATTCCTTAGCTATTTGGATTATACTAAGGATAAATTCATGGGCCAATGATTTTCATTCACTATGTTTTAGGTGTCATGTATAGTTACTATTGTATCTAAGATGTATATATATGATAGTGTAATAAATCTCTTTGGGAGAGTAAGTATGTGTAAGGCATACGATATTTCCCTATGCAATAGTGAAGGCTCTCGAAGCAAGGTCTAGGAAGGACAAGGTTGCTACATAGGATGGATGTTTTATAAATCTTACGTATTTTGAGAATAGTAAGTAAAACTTTACTTGACTTTAACTGTATGTTTAAAGGTTATAGATCATCGGGGACAATGATTCACAAGGGGGGAAGTATGTTACATCTCAATTGTGTAGTTACTATTTAATATTACTACATAGGGTAAATATGAATGTAATGTGAGTTATGGAGATGAATGGATTATGCTTGTACCTTGTTATCAATATGAATGTTACCTTATTTGATATTATTTATGATGAAATACTGCATATATGAATGAAAGGTTATTGAATTATTATTATTCTAACTTTGGAAATGCTTATAAATATTGCATATGTTATGAACAATTGACTATTGTAGGCATGTGTTAGTGGTTGCAGGTAAATGTTCATTCTCTAAGGGGATGGAAAGTATCACTCGGGAGAAGATCTTGGTCGGGTATCCAATAAAAGTAAACTATCTGAGCATACACACACCACATTAGAGTGATTGAACTAAGTCAGTTTGTGGGTTATAGGTAAGTCATCCATAGCTTGTATGTTTGCATTAGGAGTCTTGTTTACTTTTGCATGCATTTGCGAGTGATTTTTATGTATTTGAGTTTATGAGATCTTTCTTGTGTTATTATGATCATATAAGTATGTTTATATGTATGTATGTGTGTGTCAATGGGATCTAACGACACGAATTTTCATATGTATAGATATACCACACAAACACACTTATCAATATGATGGTAATGTAAATGGATGTAAGTGAATTGGATGTGAAACTATATATACGTATAGTGTATACACATACCCATACATATATGCATATCGATACAAGCGTACATGTGCAAATAGACATGCGCATAAGGATGCATTGATATGGTATACCTATATAAACATGTGCATAGAGGCGTATATACTTATACATATATATATGCATACATCTTGTATCTCCTTTACACTTATATATATATCGAATGTATGTTGACTAGCTTACGCTATATATCTATTTTATATATATATTATATGTAAATATATATTAAAATAAATTATATATATATATAGTTATATATGTGTATATGATATATACAATATTTATAATAATAATATATATTTGAAATATTGATTTTATATAACTAGAATTCGACTTATTCTTATATAATAAGTTGATTTATTTAGACTCCTTTTGACGTTGAATGACCAAAGCAATAAGGGACAATTATAGTCATCAAGTTTGAAGTCGACTTGGAGACACTCACAACTGTGTGTATGAGTTATGTATCACCAACCAAGATGTGTATGAGATAAACGTAGCAATATGTTAGAATTTGAAAGCTTTGACTTGGTCAATATAGAAAAATAAAAAGGTATGGATTAAGTCCAACGCATTTATATGGTTCATTCGACTCAACCTATAAACTAGTCCATTCATTATGTGTGTTGTAGAAATATGATTGACTTATTCCTTTCATCTGGAAATCACATGAACTTGCTTTGCTAAAATGGTTTTGGCGCCACCTCTTATTGCACTTTCTTGTACTTCTTGAGAAATATTTGAATTCTCCATGTGCTGATTGAAATGGTCTTTTGAACGTTGTCAATAAGAAATTCGATATGTTGATGATTTCTACTAAGTCTGAACTTTTATCATCACCACCTTTATGTTGATTCATATTGCATGAAATTGGTGTCATTCTTCATGCCTAAACAATAGGATTTTAGAATGTATGGCTGCTCTATAAATATTCACACCATTTCATTTGGAATGCATTCATTTCTCATTCTCTTGTGTGAACATTTTCTCCATTCTCATTGGAATAGTCACTTGAGGTACACCCAACTAAGTTATTAAGTTAACTAGGAAAGCTTGTGTTACTCCTAGGATAGTAATCCAGTATGGGAGGGAGCTTGTGTAGTTACTTGCTAGATATATTCATTACAAGTAGATTAGTATGTTGTAGGTTAGTCTGAGATGATGGATTATCCATTGAAGGATAATACCTATGCGTAGTTGAAGATAACCTTAAGTCAAATCGGCACTAATTAGTGTATGTGATAGATGACTCTCATTCATTTACTGAATTAAAACTCTTTGATCAAAGTAGTGCAATGTTCAAGACTCCACTAAAGATTGTGTGACTATTGAGACTACACTATTAGTTCATCGTGATCCATTATTACATACTAGTTTGAGATTGTGGGATTACAAGGTTCTATTTATGTAGGATACATTACTATGCTCAGTTGGTTGTCATTATCAGTTACTCTATCAATCTCTTCGTTGAAGGGAAGGGTTGTCTATCGAATGATAGATGTGCGGGAGACCACATTATGAGTCTTTGCTTGGCGAAAAAGCACCTGATTGACGCTTCTCCTCCACATAAGGCAATAGAAGAACCAAGATTTGAAAGGGAAGATCCTGGACCGTCTTACAACTATTATTTCTAAATCTTATTGGATCTATGTATGCAAATGTATGTATTCTTGTTACTTGTACATAATGTGAAGTTATTGTAATGAAGTGGAATTATTTATTGTAATATGATATAGCATGTTGTTCGTATATTCTTAATAAAAGAAAGAAAAAATATATTACAATGATGTGTTACTTAATTTATTTACTCATATGGTGTAAATTACAAATTTTTACTTTATGAAAGGGTTGGTACATTTCATGACTTATTCGAACATGCTAGGTATTAACCCTAAGATAGTCATGCATAATATTTTCCT
Organism: Sequoiadendron giganteum; assembly: GCA_007115665.2. Taxonomy (NCBI): domain Eukaryota; kingdom Viridiplantae; phylum Streptophyta; class Pinopsida; order Cupressales; family Cupressaceae; genus Sequoiadendron; species Sequoiadendron giganteum. The sequence continues at coordinate 106,256,174 of CM021103.1, forward strand.
CGAAAAAGATGTTGAACGGGCATGCGACAAAAGATACACAAGATGAATCCTAAGGTGGATTTATTAGTTAAGGCTAAGATTGAAAATCTATTACAAGTTGGTTTCATCTGCCCTATTGATTATTCACCTTGAATACCTATTATCATGGTGGTGGAAAAACCTGATAATCGCATTAGGATGTGTACAATTTTTTGTGATCTTAATAAAGCATCTTTCAAGGATGATTTTCTCTTACCAACATTGACATGATAGTGGATTCCACTATGAGACACACTTTATTTTCATTCATGTTGCAAGTATGGAGATGTTTTATGGTGTTGTCATTAATGTTTTCATTGATATCAACAATTTACAGGTTGAGTAAGTTGTCTATTTGCAAATTTCTCTTGAGAAAATTGAGAAATGATGTAAACCATTGTTGAAGTGTTTTCTGAGCACAATCAGGTATTGTGGCCCGCACTTCCTTTGTGTTTATCTTTCACCTATGAGGATTTATAGGTGTGTTCTTGAGCTTAAGTGGATTAGATATTCTGAGTTTCAGCTTCTAGGTTGATGGAGAGTAGAAGTTATGTTCACCGATGTGTGAACTGGGTTTGCAGAGTTATCTGGTTGTTGACTGGGAGAAATGTTTTGGCTCTGCAGTCCTTTGGTATTTGGTTTTAGATCTTACAGATATGGGGGATTACTATATGGTTTGTTTTCTGGATTCTGGAAAAGTTGTATGTTTATTTGCACTCTAGAAGGCCTGCTCCAAAGCTCTAATATTCTGACTAGTTGTCCCGATTGAACTGGTGAAGTAATCTTTGTGAGTGAAGTTTGTTGAAGATTTTGCGGTTGTATCTGAGTTGTTATCAAAGATGGTAAAATGATTGGTGAAGCATTTTGGGCCATCCGCGTGAGATTATCTTGTTGGAGATGTGTGTACTTAAATTTCATCGGTGTTTTCATTAGGTTTGGCCGACCTGGTTTTTACATGTTACATTATGATTGTGCAAAAATTTGTGAAAGTGTGTGTGTGTGATCCAAGATGGTGTTTGGTTCCTAAATTAAATATGTAATTGGTCCTCTCACATTCTTATCCACCATGGGAATGTTGAGTAGCCGACCTTGCTTGAATTTATAATTTGTAATTGTATAACCGACCTTATGAATGTCTCTAAGGTTGAAGTGAATTGATCATCCATCCATCATTCAATTCGAGCAAGAGAAGAGTGTGTGAATAAGTGCAAAAAGCAAAGTGTGGAAGAGTGAAGTGCAGCAACATAACTTAATTGTATTTATATTTTTTTGTTCAAGTTGCGAAGTGTTTGGAACTCCTAGTGGTGGATCTTTATCTATTTCTTTGTAATTTATGTAGCTAGTGAGCCTCCTTTTCTGGACAGTGAGTCCTAAGGAAATGAGCCCTTAATCTAGGTAGTGAGCCTTCATATCCAAGCAATGAGTCCTTAGGTAGTGATCATGTGTATCCAGTTTTTCATTCTTCTATATTGTGAGTTAATCCTCACCGTGGTTTTTTCCTCATTCAGTTTTCCACGTAAATCTGGTGTCTCTGGTGTTGTGCTTTTGTTATTTGCATTTCATGTTTACACTTAATAATAGATTCAAGTTAAAGTGAAATTTTTTAAGTTTATAAGTGGAAAGAATTGATACAACTGATTCATCCCCTCCTCTCAGTTGTCTTGTTTGTATTTCAACAATTGGTATCAGAGCTTTGGTTCCTCGGTGAAAAGCTTAACTACTTGAGGTAGATTAGATGGCGCACAAGTTGTAGCTTCCTATGTTTGATGGAGATGATTATAGTGACTAGAAAGAACAGATGATAAGTTACTCGATTTCAATTAGTTTCAATACCTATAAATTTGTGGAAATTAAGTATGTGATTCCAACAGTCGGTCCTTCCACTGCTGATGAGGTTGTAGCTTTTGAAGAGAATGAAAAAGCAAGGTTTGCTATCTTTAGTGCATTATCTAAAACTGAAAGATCAAAAGTTATTTCTCTGGCTACTACATATGAAATGTGGATAAAGTTGAAAGACATTTATGAAGGAAAGGAGAGAGTAAAGTTGTCAAGGAAACTAACTACTAAGTGAAAATTTGAGAATTTGAGAATGGAAGATGGAGAAGACATTGTGAGCTATTATCAAAGAGTTGAGAATATAGCAACTGAAATCAAGAATCAAGGTGGTACCATGAAGGATGAGAATATAATTGAGAAGATCTTGATGACCTTACCAAACAATAATAGTGACAAGGTTTCTGCTCTTGAAGAACAGTATGATCTGAAGACATTTACTAAGGAACATCTATTTGGTGTCCTAACTGCATTTGAAATGAGAAAACTTACAAGAGAAAAGGAGTTGACTGAAATAGCCTTTAAAGCAATGAAGATAGGAGATGATGATGATGAAGATGATAGAGAATATCTGGAAGCTAATTTCACAAGGAGATTGAAGAAAGGTATTGGTAAATACAAAGGTAAGTTTCCTTTTAAATGTTTTAGCTCTGGAAATATTGGTCATTATGCATCAAGATTTCCTAATAGAGCTACACAAAAGAAGAATAAGGATGGTAATAACAATAATTACAAGGATAAGAAGGACAAAAAGTTCAAGAAGTTGTATTATGTCAAAGAAGATGTGGGTATTTTTTATGATGAATTAGACCTTGAGGAAGATAAGGATGAAGTATTGTTTCTAGCCCTGGAAAAGAAATGTGGAAAGGAATACGGTCCAAAGAACAAGAAATATGAAACAAAAGGTACTCCGGTGACTGCTTTTCATTCCAGATAGGATGAAGACTTTTGGGTAATTGACAATGGATGTTCAAATCATATGACTGGAGATAAGAGTAAGTTTACTAAACTTGAGAAGTATGATGAAGGTATAGTCATGTTTGGAGATGACTCTGATGCTAAGATTGTTGGTAAAGGAACGATTAGCTTTGATGGAAAACACAATACTGATGGTGTTTATTATGTGAAGGGTTTAAGACATAATCTCTTAAGTGTTGGATAGATGTGCAGCAAAGGTTTTAAGATTTTGTTTTAGGATAACACTTGTGGGATCAGAAAAGGATCTGAAACTATGGTTGCAACTGGAAGAAGAACTCGTGGAAATATCTATCAACTTAAAGGAGGTGATGGACAATGTTTTGTTTCATAGATTAATAAGAGTTGGCTATGGCATAGAGAATGGGACATGTGAATTTTGATAATATGGTTAGAATAAGTTCTAGAGAAGTTGTGAGAGATCTACCTAGAATCACAAAGCCTTCTAATTCAATCTATAGAATTTGTCAGATGGGAAAGCAGACAAGAAGCAGTTTCAAGGGAAAAGATCAATCTTCTACCGAAATGCTTGAATTAATTCATACATACCTCTATGGTCCTACAAGAATAGGTATCCTGAATGGTGACAGGTACTTTATGCTTTTAATTGATTATTACTTTAGGATGACATGGGTTACATTTCTTAGAGAAAAATCTTAGGCTCTTGATAGACTTAAGGTGTTTAAGGCAAGAGTAGAAAATGGGGAAAATCAGATAATTAAATTTTTAAGATCTAATAGAGGTGGAGAGTTTACATCCGGTGAATTCAATGCATTCTATGAAGAGCATGGCATAAAAAGACATTATTATGCTCCTAGAACCCCACAGCAGAATGGAGTTGTTGAGAGAAAGAACACGACTGTACAAGAGGCAGCTAGAACCATGATGAAAGAATCAAATGTTGCTAATGTGTACTGGAGAGAATCTATACTTACTATTTTTTACATTCTTAATAGAGTTCAAATTAGGGGTAATAGCACTGAGACTCCTTATGAGTTATGGACTGGTAAGACTTCTACTGTGAAATACTTTAAGGTATTTGGTAGTAGATGTTATATTAGAAGAGATGAAGAAAATATTGGAAATTTTGATGCTAGATGTGATAAAGGAATCTTCCTTAGTTATTCTAATAATAGCAAAGCTTATAGATGTTTTAATAAAAGGCTGAGAAAAATCATTGAAAGTACTAATGTGAAGGTTGGTGAAGCTATATATAGACTAGTGTAGATAACTGGAGTTGAACCTGATGAACCTATCTATGATAAAGTTTAGGAAGAAGAGAAGAGAAAGAACAAAGTGAAGAAGAAGAAGAGAATCCAGAAACTACACCAAAGACTCCTAAATATGTTCAGAAAAATCATCCGGAGGATCAGATAATCGGAGACAAAAATGAAGGACTGAAGACAAGAAGGAAAGTGGTTGAGGTAAACTTGTGTTTACTTTCTAAGATAGAACCTAAGATTGTGAATGAAGCATGTAATGATGAAATATGGATGAAAGCAATGAAAGAGGAATTACAGCAGATAGAGAACAATGAGACTTGGGAATTAGTCCCTAGACCTACAAACAAGAATGTGATTGGTTCGAAATGGGTCTTCAGAAACAAATTGAATGAAGATGGTGAAGTGGTTAGGAATAAATCAAGACTAGTATGTAAAGGATATTCACAAGTTGAAGGCATAGAGTTTGAAGAAACTTTTGCACCTATAGCAAGAATGGAAGTCATTCAAAATTCTTGGCATTTTCAGCACATAAAGATTTCAAGGTATATCATATGGATGTCAAGTATGCATTCCTAAATGGGGAATTGGAAGAAGTATACATGGAGCAACCAGAAGGTTTTTCACTATCTGATAAACCAGACATGGTTTGTAAATTGAAGAAAGCTTTATATGGTTTGAAGCAAGCTCCCAAAGCTTGGTATGCTAGGTTGGATAAGTACTTGACAAAATAGGGATTCAGCAAGGGGTCCACAAACATCAATATTTACTTTAAGATTGAGAAAGGTAAGATGTTGATAATTGTGGTGTATGTTGATGATGTCATTTTTGGTGGAAATGAAGATATGTGTAAGAAGTTTGCTAATGAGATGCAAAAAGAATTTGAAATTTCTATGATTGGCGAACTGAATTTCTTCCTTGGAATTCAAGTTAATTAGACTAAGGGATATTCATTTCACAATCTAAGTATGTTAAGGAATTGTTGAAGAAGTTTAGAATGGATGAATCTAAACCAGTTTGTACTCCTATGGTAACTAGTTGTAAGTTGACTAAGGATGTTGAATCTGCTAAAGTTGATCAGAGCATGTACAGATCCACGATTGGTGGATTGTTGTATCTTACTTCTACTAGACCATAAATTATGCATACAATATGTTTAGCTACAAGATTTCAAGCAAAATCGAAGGAAGCACATGTTACAGCTATGAAAAGGATATTCATATATCTTAAAGGAACTCCAGATTTTTGGCTATGGTATTTGAAGGACAATGATTTTACATTGAGTGCCTACACTGATGTTGATTGGGCTAGATGTGTAGATGATCATAAGAGTACAAATGGAGGAGCATTCTTCCTTGGAGGAAGATTAGTTGCATGGTTGAGCAAGAAACAAGATTCAGTTTCTTTATCTACTACAGAAGCAAAGTATATTGCAGCAACATCCTGTTGTACATGGGTACTATGGATGAAGCAAACTTTGATGGACATAGGTGTGATGAGTGATGAACCTACTTCTATCTTTTGTGAATGAAGTTTGTTGAAGATGTTGCGGATGTATCTGAGTTGTTCTCAAGGATGGAAAAATCACTGGTGAAGCATGTTGGGCCATCCATGTGAGATTATCTTTTTGGTGATGTGTGTACTTCAAGTTCATCAGTTTTTTCATTAGGTTTGGCCAAACTGGTGTTTACACTACATTATATTTGTGCATCAATTGTGAAAACATGTGCATGATCCAAGATGTTGTTTGGGTCCTAAATTAAATATGTAATTGGTCCTCTCACATTCTTATCCACCGTGAGAATGTTGAGTAGTCGACCTTGTTTGAATTTGTAATTTGCAATTGTATAGCCGACCTTATGAATGTCTCTAAGGTTGAAGATGGTATATAAGTGAATCAAGTTGAAGTGAATTGATCATCCATCCATCATTTGATTCAAGCAAGAGAAGAGTGTGCAAATAAGTGTGAAAAGCAGAGTGTGGAAGAGCGAAGTGCAGCAACAAAACTTAATTGTATTTATATTCTTTTGTTCAAGTTGTGAAGTGTTTGGAACTCCTAGTGGTGGATCTTTATCTATTTCTTTGTATTTTTTGTAGGCAGTGAGCCTCCTTTTCTAGACAGTGAGTCCTAAGGCAGTGATCCCTTAATCTAGGTAGTGATCCTTCATATCTGGGTAGTGAGCCCTCAAGCAGTGAACCTGTGTATCCGATTTTGCATTCTTCTATATTTTGAGTTAATCCTCACCGTGGTTTTTCCCTCATTGGGTTTTCCACATAAAGCTAGTGTCTCTGGTGTTGTGTTTCTGTTATTTGCATTTCATGTTTACACTTAATAACATATCAAAGTTAAAGTGAAATTATTTAAGTTTATAAGTGGAAAGAATTGACACAATTGATTCACCCCCCCTTTCAGTTGTCTTGTGTGCATTTCAACAATTCATGGATGGTTTTTCAAGATATAAGAAAATTTTAATTAATCCTCAAGATCAATATAAAGCAACTTTCACTTCACCTTTGGGAACATTTTGTTGGGTAGTCATGCCTTTTGGATAGAAGAATACTAGAGAAACATATCAAAGAGCTATGACATTAATATTTCACAATTTCATACACAAAATTTTGGAAGACTATGTTGATGATATTTTGGCTAAGTCTATAATGTCAAGATCATTTCAAAATCCTTCACCAAATCTATGAATAATTTGTAAGTATAACAAGATATTAAATCTGAAAAAGTGTGTCTTTAGTGTGGATAGTGGAAATTTGTTGGGATTTATAATTTCACACAGAGGCATTGAGGTGAAAACAAATAATATTGATGCTATAATAGACAAGCCACCTCTTAAAAACATTTTTAAATTGTGTAGCATACAAGGAAAGATTCAAGCTATTCACCATTTTGCAGTGTCCTTGGCATATCAAACTCTTCCCTTTGCTCCATAAGAAAGATTAAGAATTTAAATGGAATGAGGATTATCACAAAACCTTTGAAGATTTGAAACAATACTTAGCTAGTCCTCCTATTTTATAACCAATAGTACCGAGAAAACCTTTTATCCTCTATATATCGGCTTAAACCCATGCCCTTGCGATGCTATTAGCACATCAATATGAGAATGGTAAAGAGAATCATGTTTATTACATTAGTCGAGCATTAAACAATTATGAAACTCGTTACACAACTATAGAAAAATAAAATTTGGCTCTTGTGTTTGCTACAAATAAGTTGAGACATTATTTATTAAACTCTAAAGTGTAAGTCATCACAAAATTTGATCCTTTAAAACACCTTTTTGCTAAAACTGGTTTATCAGGATGCCTAGCTAAATGGGTTATGTTGTTAACTAAGTTTGACCTTATGTTCATTTCTCAAAAATCAATCAAAGGATAAGCATTGACTCATCATTTAGTTGAGGCTCCTTCACCTTTAGCATTACCAAATCAAGATTCCTTTCATGACAAAAGTGTGTTGAAAATTGATGATAATGAAACATGGGAATTATACTTTGATGGCTCTAAGTGGCGAACTAGATTTGATGATGGAGTTATGTTAGTACCTCCCTTGGGGAAGCCAATTCCCTTATCCTATCACCTAAATTTCCTATGTACAAACAATATTGTTGAGTATGAGGCTCTTATCGTAGGATTACGTGTAGCCTTGTCCTTAGGTGTTCAACACATTCATATATTTGGAAACTCTCAAATAACTATCAAACAAATTAATGGTTCCTATCAAGAAAAACATGATAATTTATAGAAGTATAGAGACCTCACATTAACAATATTAGAGAATTTCACATCATACACTATTGGCAATGTTCTACGAAAGGATAATTAACATTAGTATGCAATGACAAGTGTCTCTTCCATTGTATCTCTTTATGATAGCTCTTCAGACTTCACATTTTGTATCCACACTCTCACTAAACCATTGATAAATGAAAACACAAAAGAGACAATAGTTGCTAATTATATTGAAATTTCCAATGAGTGGGTATATGCTGATATTCAATTATTTAAAGGTTAAAATATTTCCTCTACCAACCACTTAAAATACTAGGGATCATATGCATGGAAGTTGACAACTTGTTATATAATCTTAGTCGATGTGTTGTATAGGCAATAACTCAATGGTCTTCTCCTTAGATGTCATAAAAATATGAAATTATTGTGGCCCTTGAGGAAGCTCATGTGGGTGCTTATGGGGGACATATTGGAGGATGATATTTGTCTCAAAGGTTAATTTTTATTGGTTATTATTTGAAAAACATGGAGCAATATTTTTTTGATCATGTTAAGAAGTGCCACAAGTGTCAAGAACATAACAATTTGATTCATTCACCTGCATTTGAACTTCATGCTCAAGTCGCTATTTAGCCATTTTTAGTTTGGGGCTTGGATCTAATTGGAAAGATATCCCCTCCCTCATCCTTAGTACATACATTGATAATCACTGTTATAGATTATTTCATGAAGTGGGTAGAGGCAATTCCTCTTTGTTCCATGACTGTTGATGTAATCTATCATTTTATCCTAGAAAATATTGTGGCACGATTTGGTCTTCCTTCAACTCTACTTACAAATAATGGGACACCATTTAAGAATAAGGAAGATAAGAAATTCTTAGAAACATTTCACATTCAACATCATTTTTCTACACCATATTGTCTATAATCTAATGTTCAAGTAGAAGTAACTAACAAGACAATTGAACAAATCTTACGAAAAATGGTTAATAAGCATAATAATTATTGGAACACTCAACTCTCTTATGTGATATAGGCTTATTACACAAGAGTTTGCACATCTATAGGGAACACACCCTATAACCTCATTTATGGAGTCGACATAATAATGACTTTAGAGCTATAAATTCCTTCTTTATGAGTTTCTCTTAGTGGCCTTATTGATAACAACTTGAAATGCTTGATGAGCAACTTATAAATGCTCTCGAGCATCTTCAAGCTTATTCGAAAAACATGTAATGCAAGTACAATGATAATGTCATTCATTTGTTCAATAAAGGGGAGTTGGTGTTAAATGAAAATCAACACAATGTCAATGGGACTCCATATAAAAAGGGAAATTTTAGCCTAAATTGGTTAGGACCTTATATCATTGATGAGGTTTATGGGTCTAGAACATATAAACTTAAGGAAATAGATGGTACAGCTCTCAAAGAACCTATAAATGTTGTGCATTTGTGCAAATATTACAATTAACAATATCTTGAAATAGCATGTAATATGTTAAAGCATGTTGTTAGATTAAGTAGATAGTCTCTATTTTATCGCACATTGCTTCATTCTTGACAAACATTTTGTTTCTTGAATTATCATGAGTAATTATTCATTAATTTGGATTATTACTTCTTTGTGCATACTATTCAATCATGTGTGTGTTGCATTAAACTAGATTATTATATGCATTTAATTTTAAAGTTGGATCATAAGGGCATCTAGTTTAACATAATTACACTTAACCAAAAATGTAGCATCTAAGTAGACATAAATGTAAAATTAGATCGCACTCATCACATTAGATCATGGAAGAATATATTAAATAATCTCACCAATATTTCTTAATAGATCACATTGACATCTAATCTAATAAATTTCAAGAACTCATATCTCATAAAAATATGCTTGTCCCATGTCAGTTAGTATGGGGGCATATGTGGAACCATATTTGCAGTAATTTTGCTATATCTTATAGTAAAATTTAGTAATACATTTTCATAGCATATATCATTTAGTTCATCATAATGAGGGCTAGTGAACTCCAATTTTGATGTCATCTATTGTGTTGGATTTGTAGTTATGTTCATTTTCATATCTATGTTGCAAAAAAATGTATCCTTGACATTTTTTACTCATTTGGGCCTTTCTTGTGGTTTTTGGCCTAGTTTTGCTTGGATTTAATGTTGTAATGTGGTCAACACATTCACATTAGGTCTTGGACCCTTGTGAATCAATAAGAATCCTGTGGTGTCTTGAAAAGGTGTTGCGAAGTGTTGTAACCCACTTTCACACTTTTCTAGGACCTTTCTAATGTATTTCTAATGTGACTTAGTCCAGTGCAGTTTTCCAATTTTTTCTCGAAACTGGACTAAGTCACCCAATTTGGCACAAGTGTCTTGTCAGGCTTAAAAATTAGATTTTCCAGAATTTCAGGGACATTTACAGTCTTCATTCCAGCCTCTGCCATTTTCCAAGTGCACTCTTTCTATTTACCCCTTTTATCTTGCTTTATACTACATTTAATCTATCTTTCTGCATATCACATTGCATCTTCAAGCATTTGCCTTTTTTCCAAGTTTAAACTTGGTGGTGAACCCCTTTCTATCCATTTTCATTTCCAAGAACTTTCCCTTTGACAAATTTCAATCTCTTTTGCATTGAAGTCTCAAGGGTTTGTTCTTGAATGAATTGTGAATATTTGTCCCTTCCCCTTTAGGTGCAAAACCCTAGAGGTACAAAAAAGGTGACAAAATTTGTGGTTCAATATCATATGCTTCTTGATAGAAGGTGTTATGATCCTCATGACCCTATCATGGGAATTTTTGTAATAAATCTTAACAATTCGATTTGGTTAGAATTCTACCCTAATTCTAACTCCATAAAGCAAGTAGAATTGAAGGGGTGTACATTTGCACGTGAATTTCATTCTTAGAATTTTTTATTAGCATGATGTTTCTTTGAATATCTAATGAATTAGTTTTGCAAGATGCAGTTCCTAATGTTGTGGTTTTGTAGATGACTACAGTGGGAGCTTCATTCCCTCGTTTGATGAATGATTTATAATATCCTTATGAGTATCCTTTTACAATATGATTTACTTTCAATACTTTATCTTGCATATGCACGTAGTTTCATATGGCTACTAAAGTGGGGGCTAAATGTAGTGTCATAAATTGTACCCTTTTTATGTGTTAGTACAATTTCACGCTTAGTTTAGACCTACTTTAGTGACCCAAGCATTAATTCATTTCAAACACCTTTTAATTAGGCTCTAATTTCCAAAATTATGCATTCTACGGCTAATTTTAAACATTTTTTGATAATTCACAAGCATGAAACAAATGCTCTCATTTAATACTTTTCCCTCGACTCAAACTTTTGTAAAATAGGCCTGGGACACCGACACCTAGGTGCCTATGTCCCCCTATTTTGGCTCCAAATCCAAATATGTCGCTGTCAACATTTTATTATTTGAAATTCAAATATTCAAAGTTGAAAGTCAAGATTTATTTTTTGGGAAATTAGAGAAAATGCTTATAAATACCTAGTGTTTTCACCATTTTAAACTAGAAGAAGAAAGAGAGCAATAATTCAAATTTCAAAGAAAAGGAAGAAGTAAGAGATCATTACATTCTATCGCATACATTCATATTTGCAAGTCTTTAAGCTTATTTATAGATTTAATCAAGTCTTACTCCATGATTGAAGGTCGATGACAATAGAAGAGCATGATGGATTCTAGGTTTGGAAAGTGCTTTTATCCATTTTCTACAACCTAATGACTTGTTTCCTAAGTGTTCTCATCTTCAAGCTTCATTATACTTGTATCCAAGGCAAGGTATCATTATGTTTCAAATTTGCTAAGAGTGTTTGACTCCCTCTTAGTTAGATCTTGTCATTTTTCATATAGGAATCCTCTCTAATGTACTTGAGTATGGTTTTATTTACTTTCAACTCATAAAAACCTTAGATGCACTTAAGGTTAGGGTACACAAACTATTATTTTTCATTCTATTGGCTATTATGGGGGTATAAATACCAAAATAGAGGTTTGACTAAGGCAAACTCCTATATAACCACAATCTACCCTTCCTTTTTGCAGATGTATTATAGGTCCATGTTCGAAGATGAAGATTTGCAGAGCAGAAAATAGAAAGTAGATAGAGTGTCATAGGTCCAACTTTTCATTGCCGAATCAATACTATTAGGACATAAGCACCCTAGGTGCCTCTTTCCTACCAAAATAGTTTCATATTTTTAGGACAAGTGCACAGAACTTTTCCTTTCTCGGATTTAGTGTCAAAAAAAATTGTTATGGTTTTTTTATCAAAATAAAGTGCATTTTAAGATTAGGGCATGTAGTTTAATTATGTTAATTAAATAAATTCAATTCCAATCAATTTCCAAGGCTCTAAAGGATCATATCCAGGTCTGATTGACTCACCTTCATGGTTGAAATTCAATATAATCACCTTGATTTGCATCCTAATGTTCTCTTGAAAAGGGATTAATGTTAGTGTTTTATGAGTTAGACCTAGGATCCCTTTTTCAGAAAAAACACTTTCAATAAAACTTATCTAAACTACTGGGATCACTCTATAATTATGAATGAGATTACTTATAGCAACCTCACTCAACCTTCTAAGCTCCCAATGGAGAACATACATAGTCCTAAGAGACATGTGGGAAAAGTAGGGAAAATCTACAAAGTATGTCCTATGTTGTCATGAACAAGGTACCATCAACTTAAAATGTTACAATTGTGAGGATGGCACTAAATTAGACACCTTAAACCCAAAAAAGCTCTATAGTATCCTAAATTTTTCTAACTACATTCTTGAGCATATAAATAAATGTTGGAACTTAAAAAAAAATCAGGAAAGATGGAAGAAGGTGTTTTCATGGAATTGGAATGGTGGAATTGAGACAAAAAAGTCTTGCTTTAAATGGCTTCTCTTACTCAAAAACCTACCTATTACTATAAATGGTAACATTGTAGATACATGTGAGTTGTGCAAAAAATCAAAAACTATTGAACATATTTTTTTTATTGTTTGTTTGAAAAATAATTTCAGCTAATGTTTTGTGTAGGAATGTTAGGGGCGTAGAATTTAAACCCAACTATCAAAAAAGAGATTTTCCTATTTGGGAAAATTGTAAATGTTGGAAAAGATGCAAATCAATTTTGGTTTTCACTTACTACACAAATTTTATAGCATATTTGGAAATGTGTGGATGGGGAAAAGTACCAAGGGAGAAAAAGAGCACTTAATGAGTCTTCTAGAAGACTCATTCACTTCTCTATTGTATTGTAGGTATCAATGATAAGGAAAATAGCAAAGGGAAAAAAAGTGAAGACATCAAAGAGGAGATTAGTACCACAAGGCGTTGGCAGCTCAATGGAGAAGACAACTAGTCATTCAAAGAAGATCTCATAGAGTTACAAAGACATTACAATAGAAAATTCAAAGGAGAAGTCAGAAAAAAGGCACTGTGTGTACAGGAATGGACCTAAGTATCTTCATTTCTTGTTCTATAACTTCAAAAAAGTAGAAAAAAATAGTTATACAAGGCTGCAAAAAGTGCATAGCAACAACTATGTGGATAACATAATGAATGTATGTCATATGTATAGTCAAATTGTATGTAACCAAACACAACAACTGTAAATAGTAGCCAATCATGTGCAATATGCCTTAATAGGAAATATATGTAACAATTTATTGAAAGATGTAATGATTTGATCAACAATATTTAATTCAAAAAATGTATGTAATATTTAAATTTTAAGCTTATTTATTTATTAGTTATGAGTTTCAATCAACATTTCGGATAACACTCAATGGTTCATCATCAGGAAAATAGAATAGTGATGGTGGATCATTTAGTTGATCTGAAACATCGATTGAAACTCATGCATAATTTAATCCAAAAGATTACTCCAATTAACTTCGTGGATTTTAGAAAACGCATACCAACTATTATTTATTTATTAATTTTTAAACAAAAAATCTCATAAAACTTGAAATGACATAACTTACTATAATTTACTAAATTTTGATTTTAAAAATAAAACAAAAACTATGTGTGACCAACCATGAAATAATTCTTTACACACTAAATAGATTTTTATAATTATTTTAGGTCAAATTAGTTGGGTCATACATAAGGGATTTTAGAATTATACCTTAATCCCACTAAATAATTAATAAGTATATATTTGCTAAAAAAATGAAAAATATCTAGACCAAATTTCAACATCATATACATGTGTCTATAAAATATTTTTTTAAATAATTTCATTGACTATTTTTTATGTCAACTATGCATGTGCATATTTTGGCCTTTAGAATAATTTGTAATAAGGCTACTTTTGTACATTGATTACTTAACCATTTATTATTATTTGGATATTAGAATAAATTATATATTTGAAAATTAAAAACAAAATCATACATTTCATACTCATACACCATGTTAATATTTTATCTATAAGTGCTTCAACTCTTTACCCCAATTATAATAAACTTTGATTTTCAAGAAAAATAATTCCATTTTTTTACCATTTTCTACCTCTATTATCTACCCACTTGTTGCACTACTATTACATTTTATAGGACCAAGTAACTTTAGGCAAGTCAAGTCTTGCACCTATTGGGTACAATACATCTATGATCTATTTTTTTCTATTATTGACAACAGCAAGTCCAAATAGTATATACTAAGGTCAAATGATAACAAAGAAAGATATGTTAGTGTTTCCAATATGCATAGTTGGAGTAACTCAATTCATGTGAAGAAAATAGATGCATCTTCTACCACTTAAAAATTAAAATATTGGTGAGAAATTAGCATAAACAAATTATTTTTGAACAAATATGTTTAAATTTTAACATATAATGTTCATAAAACAATAACAAATACAAAACCTGTAACTGTAGATTAAATCTATCTAATAAGATCTGCAACTAGAAAGAACAATATTAATCCTAATCTAAATCAAAACTAATCTAAAATCAAACAATAAAGAACGAAATTGAAAACATAATGAATAATTAACAAACTGAATTGATCTCACCGAATATGTATTCACCCTTTCGAATTAACTCCATTGCTCTTCTCCATTTTGCCTTTTTAGTGTTCTTGCCCTCAGATTTCTATGTTTGAATGCAAGTATAGTTGTGTTGAATGTCTAAGCAAAATATCGAAGATTGTTTCTTCTCAAAAGTGTATAATTTCGGGAGGGAGGAATAATGATTATGACAGGCCATTTTATAGATTTTATGTTTTCGAACGATTGGCTCAGATTGAAAGAGAGATCGACGGATGAGATTGATGAATGCCATGCAATAAGTTATGTAACAGATAGAACGCGAGTTACAACGTGAGTTCAACTGCAAGATAAAGATTAATTTTAGAACGTGAGTTAGAACTAGTTAATCGACTAGTTGTGACAGAGAGTTCTCTCACAGAGTTAAACTGGTGTTTAAACTGAAGAGATAACTGGAGAACTAAAAATAGAACTCGAGTCCGAAGGTGAGTGAATGACCTAGTCAACTGACATAAATAATTAAATATGAATTAAATGCTAATTTAATTCAACATTTAAAAATAAGACTTTTAATTAAATAAATAAAGTAATTTATTTAATTTGACTGTTTGAAAAGGATAAATATGAATAATTAAATAATAAATATTTAATTATAGATAGGGGTTAAATGGATAATTAAATAAAGATATTTAATTATAGTTGGAAAATTATGATAAAGGGGTAATTAAATAATAAATTATTTAATTGATAGATAAAGGGGGTAGAATAAATTAGTTAGGGACATAATTAAATAATTGTGATGTATTTAATTAGTCAAGTTGGATAAAGGTCATTTAATGAATTAATGAATTAATTAAAAAGGGGTGTTTAATTAATAGAGGAAATATGTGTTAGAAAAGTTAATTAAATAATTAACATTATTTAATCATGACCACAGACTATAGAAAATTATGTCGAATATGTACTCGCAGGCCTAGACCAATTTTAGGTATCTACAAAACCAATGCAATGTAATTCCTTTGAATACATGTTAGTAACTAGAAGAGGATAAATTCCTATATCAAATGATTTTTACCTTCAAAATAAGGATAATTTTAAAGTCTTAAGTAATTTTATTAAAAAAACTACAAGTTTCTAGGTTTGTTAACAACACAATCAATCATATGCAACATGTTAAACATGAAAATTTGATAGGAGATAGCTTCTTACCTAGAAAAAATTAATCTTTATAATGTCTCTAAATTATTGAGCAAAGCATAAGAGACACCTACATAAACAAAATGATCTAGATTAGTATACAAAGTATTTGAAAAATATATACAGTTGTTTGTAATGATTGAGATATCATCCAAAAACTACATGAATTCAACCCAATTAAATAGATATGTACAATTTAGCATGCAAAAAGCACATTTAAGCATCCAAATATAAATGTGGAACTATAATTACATGTCTATATAAAAATTAAAAGAGATTCACTTATATTTTATTTTTATAAGCTTTAGTAAATGTAAATTCTAAATTATTCTTAAATGTACCTATGTAGTTGCATACACATGTTAGATTTATTTACATGAAGTCTTTTATATTTGAAATAGAATGGCATAGGGGTATATATGGTATATATTCATGCATCAAAACTAATTTGTGAATAAATTGGATTATATTTTAATCATTTCAAACAATTATATGTATTTTAAAATGTTTTATATACTAATCTAGACCTTTGTTTATTTGTGCAAGTAGCTCTTTTTACATTTCTCAATAGACAACACCTATTTATCTATGGTAAGGAATTTAAATCTTTTCCAAATTTGGTAGATAATTATCTCATCATCCATATCAAGGGCATTGTATGCAATGATTAATAAATGAAGCTATAAAGAAGTAAATTTAATAAATATAAAAAAATTCAACTAAATAATTATACAATAAAGAAAATTATGATTTATATTACAATATCATTTGTGCTATTGATTTTGAGCCATATCTCATAGCTATTGTCCATTGATAATTAGAATGAGAGATGATAATCTCACATAAGGATTTTTATGAGCTTAGGTATTATATCTATATTAATGATGAAACGAACATCTTTGCTAATAAAAATATGTCTTTAGTGAACCGAAAATGCATCCCAAAGAATCTTGCATGTCTTTGATACTTAGTAATAGATGCAATCTAATTCTTGAATGGCTTGACAAAATTTTATTTGTCAAGTTTCCATTTTTATTTTCAAAATCAATGAAAAATTATGTCCAATTAGAAATACAAGATATTAAAAAATAATTAGCTTCCAATATCTTTTTAGGTCCCTATCATACATGAAGTCTATAGTTTTCTCAAAAAACTATTTGCTTTGTATTAGACACTATTTAAGGAAAAATTAAGCAATTTCACAATGCTTGAAGGTTAAATTGTTGTAAGAAATGTGTGAAACACATGTTTTACTTCCAAAATTCTACCACACAAATTACAAAGATAGGTTGTGGCATGCCCTGATAATGACTTTCTCCCTATAGATAGTATGTTCTCCACCATTTATTACACTCAATGCCTTACCCTCAATCCTAGTGACTATGATTTATGTAGATAGAATTATCACAATAATGCATTTGACGAATAATTATTTGCAAAGCTTGACGTAGGGGAAGGTACAAACCTATGCATGGGTGGGTTATCCAAGACAACTAACAAGTAGGAGGGTCAACCTAAGCAATCATAGTTTTTGGACAATACAAACCATGTTTAATAATATATGTGTGTGTCATTTTCTTGTTTTCATAATCAAATATTTGAATCTCAATATAGGCATATAAGGGATTTGAAAGAAAAATGAATGACAATCATGATTTAAACTACACATAAGGCCTCAAGAACCTTAATTCTAACATATGGAGTAGTCTAGCAACACAAGGCATCATAAGAATCACTTATGAACTTCTATAGGAGGAAAATGGAATTGTGTATATGGATCACAATCATATTCTAATGTATAACCCCTTAACATTAGGATTGCATATAATGCAATAAATATAAGGTAAAATACAAAAAAAACTACAACTATATGAAGTTAATGGATGAATTGATAGCTAAAAGGTTGTTATTCTAGCAAGAACTCTATAGAGCAAAAACCATATAGTAAAAAGTAGTAAAATGGTAGCGCACCTCAAAAAATGTTTGAAACACCAATTGAGCTTGTGTAGTTCTTTGGTCACTAACTCCTGGGTGGGAGGCTACTCACTCATAACTTGTATATTTGATAAATAAAAATTAGTGAAAAATCCAAGAAATCCTCCTTGCAACACTCATATCTATTGAGTTGAATAACTAATGAGAGGTGGATCATTAGCATGCATTCAAACCTATATGGATGCTCATATTGGAGGCAAGTAAGTCTTGCAAAATAAATGTACATTCCTCATTGGAGGTAGATTAGGTGGACCTACATCACTAAAAGCCTCATTATCTTCAATAAATAAAACACATAATTTATCATTACTACATCTATTAGGAATCTCATAATTTTGTAGATGACTCACTCATTTAATTGCATGTATACATACATTTCCTTTTATGACCAAAATAATTTATACATAAATTTCATCTTTCTCTTGCTCCACCTATCAAAAACACCCATTTACAACAAAAAGTTTATACAAATTATACATTAGAAAATTAAAAGTACAGGTGTAAACAATCATTCTAATAACACCCACAAAATAAAACAAAAAAAATTGAAAGATTTTAAAGAATGTTAAAATGTGAATGCTATAAATAGAAATATTTGGATCTCAATGTAAATGGGGACACTCCATAAAAAATTATAAAGAAGATTAAAATATTATGAGTGGAGAGGGAAAATTATTAACTGCATTTGAAAGCTTGTATGAGGACCCAAAAATTCCTACTTTCTTTCAAACTTCTCTTAAGTACGAGTTAAGCAAAACCCTTTTTTGACGTGGCGTTAATGATTTTCAATAATTATTTCAATTTTTTCCCCACGTGCAATATCTTTTGAATTTTAGAACGTGATGTCCGTGAGAAAATAAAAATAATGTCATTTCCTGTGACCTGCAATGCTAGGCATTTTTTCCGGTATACTCTACATCTATCTAAGTCTTAAGGATTTTTTTAATATTTATTTAACTATATAAGTTTGTCCATTCCAAATTTTGAGGAGGATTAGCGTGAATACATTATAACCTACAACCTTTGTAATTTAAGCGAGTCCTACAAATTATCAGCATTACTTGTTAAAACCATTGAACATTTTTTGTTTTGTTTTGTATGAATGTTTGATAGATATGGACTCTATTTCAAATTGATATTTCTATTAAGTCTGGTTAGAAAGCAAAATAGTGAAAATGGTATGTCTATATGTGACTTTGGGTTTGATTTAGATTCATTTTGATTAGAGTGTTTTTAATGTAACAGTTAATTTATAAGTGATATTTTGTGTCACTTTGGTTTTTAAAATTATTATATTCTGGTTCTATTATTAGTCATTTCAAAGGCTTGATCCTCATTCCTAGATAATTCATTCATCAAGATCAAAGCGAGAAATTGGGCCCCCTTTTAGTGGAAGTCCTAGAAGGAGAAAAAATATTGATAGGAATGGGTACTCATCTAGGAATGGGATCTTGAACCTAAACTCCTACATGTATGGAATGAGTATCCATTATGGTTTGAGATCCCATTACTAAGCGAGTGCCCATTACAAACATGTGCACATTTAGTAATGGATTACACTCATTCTTTAAAGGTATTAATGTTTTTCTTCCTCATGAGCTCATTTTCTTCTCTATTCACATGGCAAGGATGATTGGGAAAAACATTTTAGAATGCTTACCCACATTAGGTAACCACAATAACTCTTTTTTTTTTTACCTCATCCCTCCACAAAATTCATTTTGCCATGTTTCCAAGTAGGTAGCTTGTCTATTTACATTTTTTAATGCCTTTTTTACAAAAAAAATCTATTTTTGAATTTAAATTTAGCTTGTAAACGTAGAACTCTAAACCAAATAATTTTCATTGAAAAAAAAACCTAAGACCTTTAAACCATAATCTATAAACCCCAAATTCAAAATTTAAGGTCTGAAACCTAGATTTGATTTAATTTAATTTATGATACAACAAAAATCCTAGAAATATCAATTGATAATAGATTAATAGGTAGATTTATATTTCTAGTGTTTAGTGTTAGTTATCAATATTTTATTTCAACTCATATATTCATATTAGATCACTTTGGGTATTTGAACTTGGATCTCCATAGTGACGAACTAATTATTTAACCAAATGAGATCAACCTCTTTTACCCTTGTCTCATAATTATTATTAGTTTGGTACTTACTCAGTATGTTTTATTATTATTGTAAATCAGAAAATCGACTTTCAGTCATAGAGATAATAGGAATCAAAGCAAACAACCACAATCTGCAATCCTATAATCAAATACGATCCAACTGTTGCAAGTATGATCGGTTGGTGTTATCATTGATGTCAACAAGCTTATGTTGTCATTGATGTGTAGAAGATTTTTGCAAGAGTGTGTGTAGTTGTTGGTGTTGTCTACGTTGTTGCATTAATGATGCTTTAATTAGTTGCATTATGTTGTCATTAGTAAGCTATTGGTGTCAACCTTTAGTGTTGCTTTGATAAGCTTATGTCTATGGATGTATGGTTGAGTTTCTAGGTTGCAATTGGTTTTATAGTGTTGAAGAAGAATTGAAGTTGATGAGGATGTGTCTTTGGTGCTTGGTTTCCAAGTGCTTTTGAGAAAATTTGATAAAAAGAGGAAATAGTGAGTTGCAATGTTGTTCTGGGTTGTAGAGTAGTTTTTTGGTATTACTCTACATTTCTTCTAGGTTGAAGATCTGCTTATGTGTTTCAGATATGTTGATCAGAGGTGTTCAGAGGTTTTACAGACATAATTTGGTGTGTTGGGTCACTATGCAGAAGAACTTGTGTGAACTATGTATTGCAAAGGTGTTTGGGAGAATTTTTTTTGCTTCATGTTTCTCTATAATTTGGTTTCATGTCTTATGGATCTGAAGATTTGTTGATAGTGTTGGTATATTTCTTTAGTTGAAGTTGTTTGAGGTTTGGTGCTCTAGAAGTTGGTTTCTTGAGTTACAGTGTATGGCAGAGTTGTTTGAATGTATTGGGTGTGTACATTCTTCAGGTGAAAGTTGTTGTGAAGGAGCTTGTTGGATTTTAGGGTGTTTATGGAATATTCCAGATTGTGTTCAAGTGACATTTGTTGTCTGAGAGTTGTTGTTGGATCAAAGGAAGCATGTACTTCAAATTTTAATGGTGTTTACACTCAATGTGAAGGTGCTTCGGTGTTTGTGGAAGCATGGTGTGGTGTGTATGAATGGATTTAGGTCCTAGATAAGGTGTTTTGTGGTATGCTTTCATCCCTTTCCATTATGGGAATGCTTTGGTGCCAACCTAATTGGAATTTGCATAGTTGAGGTACATAGCTGACCTTGGAAAATATTTTCAAGGTTGAAAATGATATAAATAAGAGTTGATTTGCTGACGGATGCTAAGATAGACAAGATAGATGAGTATGATGTGAGTGATGTGAATTCCAAAGTTGTAGGATACAAATGTGAGAAGTGCAATGTGAGCTTTCATGTGTTAGATTGTTGGATGCAGTGAGCAAAAGGTGTCTACAATTCCTTGGTCAAACTGGTGCTAGTGACATTGTGGTGGATTTTCCTATTTCATTGAGATTGATTTATTTGTGTAACTTTCTTCTCTATCTTTTTTTCTACTCTAGCAGTGATCTTTTGGCAATGAGCATTTCTTCTTCTGGGTAGTGTGCTCTCCGGCAGCAAGCCCTTTTGTAATTAGTGTTGATATTACTTTATATTGTGAGCTATTCCTCACCGTGGTTTTTCCCATCTTGGGTTTTCCACGTAAATCTGGTGTTCTCTTATGTATGGTGTTGATTGTGTTTTAGTTTTTGTTATTTACTTTTTATGCTAAATCATTATAACAGATTAAGGGTTAATTGCATGAATGTGGATCTAAATTTTTATGAGTTTTTTCAAGTTTTAAGGTACAACTGATTCACCCCCCTCTCAATTATCGTGTGCATTCAACAATTGGTATTAAAGTGAGGTTCCTTAGAAGAAAGCTTAATCACTTGAGGTAGATCTAGGATAGTGCACAAGAAAGAGATTCATGTGTTTGATAGAATGGGCTATGCATTTTGGAAGACAAGGATGGAAGGTTTTCTAGTTTATATTGGATTTGATGTCTTGAATTTTGTTGAAAATGGATATATTGCACTTGCAAATGGTCCAAGTATTGATGATGAGATCAAGGCCTGTGAAAGCAATGGTAAAGAAAGGTATGCTCTCTTAAATGGTCTTGTTAATTCTGAATTAGTGAAAGTTATGAATCTGAAAATTGCTAGAGAAATTCAGGTTAAATTAGAAAGCATTTATGAAGGAGATGATAAGGTCAAACAAGCTAAGATGCAAAATATGAAGATCATGTTTGAGAACCTACAATGTTTGAAGATGAAAACATTACAAGCTACATGCAAAGGGTAGATGAAATTGTCATTTCCATCAAAGGTCTTGGTGGAAAACTCAAAGAGCCAGAAGTGGTAAAAAAAATTCTCAGAACTCTTCCTAAATCTTATAGTCATAAAGTTTTTGCTATTGAGAATTTTTTGCAAATTTAAATCAATATACTAGAGATTAGTTGTACGGTTCTTTAATTGCTTTTGAGATGAGAGAATTTGGTACAAATAGTGGTGCAAAATTTGAGATTGCTTTTAAGGATCGAAAATCAGAGGAGACTAAGGGATCAGATCAGGAGGATCTTGATGATGTGGAAGGTAACTTTGTAAGGAGAATGAAGAAGGGTACTGGTAATTATAGTGGTAAGTTGTCTTTCAAATGTTTCAATTGTGGAAATATGGGTCATTATGCTTCAATATGTCCAAACAGAGCTTTGAATAACAAAAATAAGGAGAACAAAGGTAAGATGATTAAGAAACGTTATGACATGTTAGAGAAGATGCAAGTATTTTTGATAATGAGTCTGATTATGGATATGATGATGGTGAATGATTGTTCATGGCTTTAAAAGATGAAACTAATTCCACTAACTCTGAGAGATGTATGAAGGAAATTCCTCTAGAGACAAAGGATAAGACTGAAGGTACTTTGGTATCTACTTTTCATGCTAGACAGGAGAAGAACTACTAGATCATTGACAATGGATGCTCTAATCGTATGACCGATGACAAGAGTAATATTGTTAAACTTGAAAAATATGAATGAGGATGTGTTATATTTGGTGATGATATATCTGCTAAGATATGTGGAAAAGGTTTAATCAGTTTTGATGGCAAGCATAATACTGATGATGTTTACTATGTTAATGGTTTAAAGCATAACCTCTTGAGTTTTGGACAAATGTGTAGCAAAAGATATAATCTTATGTTTTGGGATGATGGATGTGAGATCAAAAAAGGCTCCAGGACTATGGTTGTTGCTGGAAGAAGGACAGATGGAAATTTTTATCAACTTATGGGTGTTGATGGTCATTGTTTTATGACTTAGATTAATGAAAGTTAGCTATGGAACAAGAGGATGTGTCACATCAATTTTGATAACCTAGTAATAATTAATTCAGTTCAAGCTATGAGATATATGCCAAAGATTACAAATCCTATTAATGTTATCTATAAGGATTGTCAAGTTGGAAAGCAAACAAGAGGAAGCTTAAAATTCAAAGAACAATCTATTATCAGACTATTGGAATTGGCACATACAAATCTTTGTGGTCCTACAAGAGTAAGAAGTCTTCAAGGTGATAGGTATTTCATGCTATTGATTGATGATTATTTTAGAATGACATGGGTTACTTTTCTCAAAGAAAAATTAGAAGTTCTAAATAAGTTTAAAGCATTTAATGTTATGGTTGAGAATGAAATGGCTATGAAAATCAAATGTTTGAGGTCTGATAGAGGTGGAGAGTTCACCTCCAATGAGTTTAACATATTTTGTGAGAATCACAACATAAAGAGGAACTTGTCTTCCCCTAGGACTCCTCGAAAGAATAGGATTGTTCAAGAAGATGCAAGGAAAATGATGAAAGAAGAAAATATATTGAAATTCTACTGGACATAAGTAATTCATACTGCTATTTACATGCTTAATAGATTTCAAGCAAGAGTAAACAACACAAAGACTCCCTATGAGCTATGGTATGGAAGGATCCCTAGTGTCAAGTACTTTCGAGTGTTTGGAAGAAAACCATATCAAAAGAGATGAAGAAAACTTAGGAAAGTTTGATGCAAGGTCTGATGAAGGTATCTTCCTTGGATATTCTACTAGAAAAAAATCTTACCAGTGCTACAAAAAGAGATTGAGAAAGATTGTTGAGACTGCAAGTGTCGAGGTTGATGAATATTTATTAAATAATTCATTGGTGATAGATGGATATGAATCAAATGAGTCTTCTTGTAGAGAAGAAGAAAAATATAAATAAAAAGAAGTGCATTTTGAAGAGGAAGAAGCTCCAAAAAAGACTCCTAAAACTCCTAAGTATCTGCAAATGAATCATTCTGAAGACTGGATTGTTAGAGATAAGAGCAGTTATATACTGATAAGAAGTAACGTTGTTGAAGAACAAGTAAATATATGTTTAATTTCTGAAGTTGAACCTAAAATAGTGATTGAGGCATGCAAAGATGAATATTGGATCAAGGCTATGGAAGAAGAACTGTTGCAGATTGAGAAGAATCAAACTTGGGAACTTGTCCCCAGACCAGCAAACAAAAATGTGATTGGAACTAAGTGGGTATTAAAAAACGAACTAACTAAGAATGGAGAAGTGGTAAGGAACAAGGAAAGGCTTGTGTGTAAGGGCTACTCACAAGTTGAAGGAATATATTTTGATGAGACATTTGCTTCATTGACAAGAATGAAAGCTATCATAATGTTTTTGGATTTTGTAGCACACAAGAATTTCAAAGTTTATCAAATGGATGTGAAATCTACTTTCTTGAATGGAGAACTGGAAGAAGAGGTATACATAGAACAACCAAAATGATTCCAATTATCAGACAAACTAGATATGGTCTGTAGATTGAAGAAGGCATTGTATGGATTCAAGAAAGCTCCTAGAGCTTGGTATGCAAGGTTTGATAGGTACTTGATACAACAAGGATTTAATAAAGGTACCGTAAATAGAAATATTTACTTTAAATTTGAAAAAGATCAAATCTTTATTGTGGTTGTATTGATGACATAATCTTTGGAGGCAATGAAGCTATGTGAAAGAATTTTGTAGAAGAAATGTAGAAAGAGTTTGAAATTTCTATGTTTGGGGAGATGAAATTCTTCCTCAGACTACAAATAACTCAGATAGATAAAGTCATTTTTATTTCACAGTAAAGGTATGTCATAGAAATGTTGAATAAGGTTTGGAATGGAAGATTCTAAACTGGTATTTACTCCTATGGCTATTGGTTGCAAGCTAAGTAAGAATGATGAATTTCCTAGGGCTGATCAGAGAAAGTATAGATCAATGATTGGAGGTCTACTATATCTAACTTCTACTAGACTGGATATCATGCATGTCATGTGTCTTGTGGCTATATTTTAAGATCCTAGAGAGTCACATGTTGCAGCAGTGAAAAGAATATTCAGATACTCAAAGGGCACTCTAGATCATGGCTTATGGTATCCAAAGGATACTAATTTCACTCTAAATGCTTACATAGACACATATTGGGTTGTTTGTGTAGATGACAGAAAAATTAAAAGTGGTGGTGCATTCTTTCTTAGATGTAGATTGGTGTCATGGCTAAGCAAGAAACAAAATTTAGTATCTTTATCTACTATAGAGGCATAATACATTGCAATAGCATCTTGTTGCACACAAGTGCTGTGGGTGAAGCAAACATTGAAGGATATTAGAATGGTATATGATGAACCACTATCTTTTGTGACAATACAAGTGCTATCAATATTTAAAAGAATCTGATAATGCATTCAAGGACAAAACATATCTCAATCCAGTATCACTTTCTGAGAGAGAAGTTTATAGAGAATGAAGTGAAGCTTGAATATATACCTACAAAGGATCAAGTTGATAATATATTCACTAAGGCTCTTCCTAAGGATACTTTTGAGTATCTCTGAGAGAAGTTAGGGGTTATTTCCCCTCCTTCTTTGAATTATATGCATAACGAGATGCATCAGTCCAGTGGGTTTCAATATTAATTCTTTGGTCTAGACTGATGATTGGTGGCTACCTCTCAGGGGGAGTAGGTAGTGAAATTATTTTTTGTTGCAGTCGGGTAGAGTGAGTGTTATCATTGTGCAGTGGTTGTTGATTAGTGCAGTATGGTGTGTACTCCTAAGGGGGAATATAATGAGCAATGAAGGGAAGATAGTTTTAGAGCAGTTGTAAGAAGGTTGATTGATGTCAAAGGAGAAACATAAGTAATACAAATCTTTTGTCCTTTTCCATTGATGTCAAAGGGGGAGAATGAATCATGTGAAAAATATAAGTTGAAAGGGGGAGAGTGATTAATGCAAAAGAGAAAAAGAGAAAGTCATGTGAGAGAAGAGAGAAAAGGAAATAGGTATGGAGCAAAGCTATTGTGTTTGTTTTTGATGTTTTTCACATCATGTGTTGTCATCAATGACAAAGGGGGAGATTGTTCCAAGTATGAGTGGTTGGTGCTGTCATTGATGCCAGAAATCTTGTGTTTTCATTGATGTACAAAATATTTTTACAAGAGTATGTGTAGTTTTTGGTGTTGACTATGTTGTTGCATTAATGATGCTTTGATTAGTTGCATTATGTTGTCATTAGTAAGCTACTAGTGTCAATCTCTAGTGTTTCTTTGATAAGCTTTTGTCTATGGATGTATGACTGATTTTCTAGGTTGCAGTTGGTTTTGTAGTGTTGAATAAGTATTGAATTTGATGAGGATGTGTCTCTAGTGCTTGGTTTTCAAAAGCTTTTGAGAAAATTTGATAAAAACAGGAAACAATGAGTTGCAGTGTTGTTTTCGGTTGCAGGGTAGTATTTTGGTGTTGCTCCACATTTCTTCTAGGTTGAAGATCTTCTTGTGCATTTCAGATATGTTGATCATAGGTGTTCAAAGGTGTTAAATCTAGAATTTGGCATGTTGGATTGATGTGCAGAAGTTGTGTTCACCAATGTGTGAACTATGTATTGTAGAGGTGTTTGGGAGAAAAATTTTCACTCCACATTTTTCTACAATTTGGTTTTAGGTCTTGTGGATCTAAAGGTGTGCTGACAATGTTGGTATCTTTATCCAGTTGAAGTTGTTTGAGGTTTGGTGCTTTAGAAGTTGGTTTCTTGAGTTACAATGTATAGCAGACTTGTTTGAGTGTACTAGGTGTGTACATTCTTCAGGTGAAAATTATTGCAAAGGAGTTTATTGGATTTCAAGGTGTCTATAGAATATTCTAAATTATTTCCAAGTGACATTTGTTGTCTATGAGTTGTTAATAGATCAAAGGAAGTGTTTACTTAAAAGTGTAATGGTGTTTACACTAGTAACGACTGACCTGGGTGTTTACACTAAATGTGAAGGTGCTTCGATGTTTGTGGAAGTGTGGCATGGTATGTATGAATGGATTTAGGTCTTAACTAAGGTGTGTTGTGGTCTGCCTTCATTCCTTTCCATCGTTGGAATATTTTTGTGCTAACCTAATTTGAATTTTCACGGTTGAGGTTCATAGCTAATATTGGAGAATGTTTACAAGGTTGAAGATGATATAAATAAGATTTGAGTTGTTGAGGGATGATAAGATACACAAGATAGATGAGTATGATGTGAGTGATGTGAGTGATGTAAATTGCAGAATTGTAAGGTGTGAATTTGAGAAGTGTTGTGTGAGATTTCATGTGTTAGATTACTAGATGCAATGAGCAAAAGGTGTCTACAGTTCTTCAGTTAGACTGTGAAGGTGTTGATGACATTGTGGTGGATTTTCTTGATGTATTGAGATTGATTTCTCTATTTAATGTTCTTCTCTATTTTCTTTTCTACTTTGGTAGTGAGCATTTCTTATTTTGGGCAGTATTCCCTCCGATAGTGAGCCCTTTTGTAATCAGTGTTGATATTACTTTATATTGTGAGCTAATCCTCACCGTGGTTTTTCCCATCTTGGGTTTTCCACGTAAATCCAGTGTTCTCTTGTGTATGGTGTTGATTTTTTTTTAGTTTATGTTATTTTCTTTTCATGCTAAATCATTATAACAAATTAAGGGTTAATTGAATGAATGTGGATGTGAATGTTTATGAGGGTTTTGAAGTTTTAAGGTACAAATAATTTACCCCCACTCTCGAATCTCAGTTGTCTTATTCATTCAACACCAATGCAATCAATAGAAAATGTGAAACATGGATAAAATCATATTCAAACAAATGAAACCTTCACCTTTACCGTGTTGTCATGGATTACTTCCATTGTTCTTCTTAGTTTTTTTTTTTCTCAAAAATTGGTATGCTCTTTCTCCTTAAGATTCAAGTGTATCTGATGATCACAATGATGTAAATTTCAAAGTTTCATGGTTATCCATCAACATGCTATGAAGGCTTGCTTTTATAGAAATTCTTGATTCAAATGAATGATCCAAATTAAAAGATGAAAGATGAAGATCAATGGTCATGGTTTGTTGAGAGGAAATAGATTGGAGAGTTAACTAGTTTGATTGATTTAATCAAGGTAATTTATTGGTCAATCAATGGAATTTGATTGATTAATCAATGGGATTGATGGATTAATTAATGGGATTGATTGATTTATTAGTAAATGGATTTGATTGATTAATCAATGGGATTGTTTGATTAGTCAATGTATGAGAGGATAATAATTAATTAATCATTAGAGGAGCATGCAAGTAAAGATTAATTAATAAATAAATGTTTAAATCTATTAATAGGTAATGTTGGGATGAAATAGGGAAATTAAATAGTTAATTTAATTATTTAATCTAGAAGTGGGAAAGTGGTTAATTAAATAATTTATAACAATTATTTAATTTAAGAAGGGTGTTGAATGTTAATTAAACAATTAATGATAACTATTTAATTAAAGTAGAAGAATAAGTGTAATTAGCTTCATAATTAAATAAATTAGGTTTATTTAATTAATCAAGAAGATTAATGATAATTAGGACATAATTAAATAAATAATATTTAATTAATTAATTAGAAAGGGTGATTAGAATTAATTAATTAATAGCATAATATGATTTTTATAATAATTAAATAATAAGGCATTATTTAATAGTGGAAAAGGGTGAAAATTAGTAAAAAGGTGTTACTTGTAGACTAGAACAATTTTGAGTATCTACATTGTGATAGAATGTTCTTTTATAGAATTATGTCAAAGAAAATACAAAAATTCATGCTCAAGGGTTGCCCTAGTATGCCCCAGTGACAGTGGGATAAGATGGAGCTGCCTTGGAAAAATTTGCAAATTTACGAAAAAATTCATTTTTTTGGAAAATTGTTTCAATAACCAATTTTATAGTGGTATTCGTGTTGGTAGAAAAAGATTTTGATTTTAGGAAATTTGGGGTTTTTGTTTTAGCATTTTTAGGTTAAATTTGGTGTGCCCAATTATAAAGGGAGGTTTAACATGCCACCTAAGGTCTATAAATAGGCCCTAGGGAGGTCAAAAATAGTCATTTGTGCATTTTTTTCAAAAGTTTAAATATTTGAGTGAGGATTTTTTCGCGGAGCCTTGGAGAGATGTCACATGTTCCATTCACCTCACATCATGGTTATTGATTTTGGACCTTCTGATGGCTTGATGGATTGGGTAGTACGGTATGTAACCCTTTCCCTCTTAAAAAAAAAATCATTTCTCAATAGATTTTAGGGGTCAAAAATGACCAAACAAATGCGATGCAATTTTTGCACTCTAATTGTAGTCGTGTTCATTGCATTAGTCGATGGGTGTACCGCATGTGTGTGATGCACCACAATTGTTAAACAAAGTCACATTTGTTAGGTTGCTCGCAATTGTCTTATGCATCACAACTACTATGTTGCACCACATATGTAGGGTAGAACAACGCATGTGTTTTATGGCAACACATTTGTTTGACAATGGCCACATGTGCTTAGCCTACTTGCAATTTCTTGTAAGCCGCATTGGTGCAGCACATCTATTAAGAGGTGTGACACATCTGACTATTTTCCAATTTGACCTTGTTTTTGGTTAAATTTTTAATGTGCAAAAGGTCCAATAGGTTTGTTTAGGTGTCCTTATTAACATAATGTGTTTTTTGTGAGTGCAAGTGAGATTTATTTCGATTTATACATGAGAGAGCCAACCCTCCTCATTCAGATTGTGATATCATTTGAATGACAAGGAGAGGGATGTCCTTCATGCATTGGGATTATACCATGTTACGTTCATGCCTATGATTCAGGCTAACAAAGGATTTTTTACTACTCTTACTAACAAATGGCATTTAGAGATGAGATCATTTCATTTGCCTATTGGAGAGGCCATAGTCACACTTGAGGAAGTATGGTAGATATTGAGACTTCCTATTCATGGTGAGCATGTTGTTTATGTTCCTGACTATGGGCTAGTTGTTTACTCATAGATGTTTTGACACTAAGGATCTAGCTCTCCTTGGTGTGGAGGATTATGAGATTCATTGGGATACGGTAGCAGATCAATACAAGTGACTCATACATGTGATCTACAACATCATCGAATACATTGTTATTCTTGACCATCAAGGAAATCAATTCCATGTTGAATGGGGATAGATGTTGGAAGGTATGATGGAGCAATCCACTAATATGCTTGGGGACCCTGCATGCTTTCCATGTTATATTTCCAGTTGCACGATGTAGCATATAGAGAGGCTCAATCTATTAGTTGTGGTACCATTATGCTCATGGCATGGGCTTGGGAGAATATTGTTGTCTTCAGACTGTTAATTAAGAGAGATCTATCACTAGGGCTTCCTTATGTATATCTATATGGAGGCCCAGTCATATAGACACGGGTTGGTGATGTAGGATACTGGAGACATGCTATCGACATTATCGATTCTTTTACTTGGAGGCCATATCGTCAGTGTTCTCCCTAGGAGGATGATGGTGAGCATCTATCATATTTCCAATAGACTCAATATTTGATTGGTCGAACAGTGTATACACAACACATCATAGAGCACCAGTTGTCTGAGCAAGTGTTGAGGCAGTTCGGGGAGTGATAGGGAGCTCCCATTGGTATTGAAAATTTTGCTTGGTCTTCTCAAGAGGTTCCTTAGTGGATACCTATGATCAATGTGCAAGTTGAAGCACATGAGATAGATCAGTTGCAGCTAGTTCAATGGGGTGCCCCTACAGAGTTGGTAGATGGAGGGACCACAACAAATTACGATACATGGTGGTTGTCACACAGATCAACACCATTGATAGATCCATATGCACTTGTTCCTATGGAGAGGCTTGGTAGAGGTCCTCGTGGTATATTGTAGGGGAGATTTCAAGGGAGAGGAGATGATCATGACCAGTTTGGTGGATGGGGGGATCATGGTGATGATGGGGTGGTGGAGGATAGGGGGATGGTAGGAGAGGAGATAGGGGTAGGGGTGATAGAGGTAGAGGTAGAGGAGACAAAGGCCAAGGATATATAGGTGGACTTCCACCTCGTATTTTGAGATGATTATCTCTTATTCATGAGGAGGGAGAGTAGGAGGTCCAAGCGTAGCAAGAGGTTCAAGTGGAGGAGGTTAGGGTAGAGGAGGTGGATGTTGAGATGGAGGTGCATGTGGGGGGAGTTTGGGGTGGAGGAAGTGGATGATGATATCATTGTGATGGAGGAGGAGGTTGCATAGGATATTGCCATGATGGAGGATTTGGAGGATGTGCACATTAGTGATTCCATCCATGATATCATGGAGGAGGATGTTGAGGATAGGAGACAGGGTCCCTAAGCATAGATCTAGGTGATACAAGAACATGTAAAAGCATTACATGCCTAGGTAGCTCAAATGCCATCATTGCAGGTTCAGGTAGCTCAGTTGATTATTGAGTGGGCATGGTTGTGATATAAGCACAACGGGTCAAATAGTGATCAGTGGATTTAATTTCTATCGTTAGTGGGGGTACAACCAATTTTGCACATATGCTATATCAAGATAGAAGGGAGGAATAGTACTATATGATAGTGTAGTGCCAACCTCTGAGAGGGAACCCAATTATCAGGAGAGTTAGAGTCAATCCCACTCACATTGATCATAGAGCAATAGAGGGATATCCCAGCTGAGGAGATCCCCATACCAGTCACCACACCATTCCCACAATGAGCATCAAAGGCCATCAAGATCAAGGTAGAGATAAGGCAGACCTCCCTCCACTCATTTTCCTTTAGGGGACAAGGGTAGCACAGGCTAGGCCTATTTTTTGTATATGGACATGTATATTTTTATCAAGCTTGCGAGCTCCACTTTTTTTATTATATCATGATTTTGAACTATGACACATTATTTTTTGGATATATATGAGATACATCATTTTTGGAGGTGATTACATGATATATTATATGTATGCATGTTTCTATATGATTGATTCTTATGGATGCATTATGTTATGTTTATGCTTATGTATGGATGGATGCACATGATTGTACTTTATGTTTATATGTATGGGTGGATGTATGGATATTTAATATTTATGATCTATGATGTGACTCATGATTCTTTTATGATCTATATGCATGTTGATATTATATGTTTATGACATGTTATGCCATATTTGATATGATACTAAATGGATGATGATTCTAACATATGATGCAAATTTATCTATCTTTTTATATTTTCTTATGCAGTATGTATGACCTATATGCACATGAGATATGATGTTCTAACATGATTATGGATTTAGGATGATGTAGCTCATATATTTGTTTTTGTGTGTCCTAGCACACCACCAAGATTACTATAGGACTGTCAGAAGAAATATTAGTGCAAAGAAATGATTAATGAGGATTGAATGATAGTTAGATAGATTGTTCATCCAAATCAATATTTATGTATTTGATATTACTTGAGATTTCAACAGTGCATATCTTATCATCATAGAGAATTATTATATGAAAAGTGGATGCATACACACCAAAGCATGAATTGCAAAGGTAGCCATTGTTTTTGTTTTCCTAAATATTACGATATATGGACAAGTGGATATGTGTACACCAAGTTGAGACAAACCTTGGTGACCTTAGTATTTGTTTGTCAAATATTTAAGACGCATCAGACAAGAAGTGCCTTGATTCATACTAGTAACAATAGAACCTTTTTGGAATATGCAAGGAAATAACCATAGACCATGTTAATCCTATTGCAAGAAAGCATTAGCTAACCTTTGACTTGTATATGATATTTTGATTATGCAAGATAGAATCCAATCACACATAAGGACCGTAGTTGCCCCAGTCATGTTAGCAAGACAAACCACAAGAAAAAATTAACATAGATAAATGTCATAATCTGTCATTGCCTCTAATCACTTGTAGATATCATCAAGTAGCTTAGGAATATGACATATAGTAAATCAGATAAGATAAAACCAAACTAGACCAAATGAGTCAACAACTAATTAGATCAGTTTTTCCACTATTAAGTGTTTGATATGTTTTCAAAATATTGTGTTTGTTTTAAGGAATGAGACATTTCATGTAATATGATTGATCTGGTTTCGAT
Organism: Sequoiadendron giganteum; assembly: GCA_007115665.2. Taxonomy (NCBI): domain Eukaryota; kingdom Viridiplantae; phylum Streptophyta; class Pinopsida; order Cupressales; family Cupressaceae; genus Sequoiadendron; species Sequoiadendron giganteum. Next base: position 106,289,776 of record CM021103.1, read on the forward strand.
AATGAAAAATCCTAGAAGACAAATTATTTTTGATAAGATAGGCAACATTTGTAAATAATTGATCATCCTAGTTGAAGGCTAGTTTGCTAGTTTCATCTATTGTTCCATGATTTGTTAAGTTGAGTTCTATTTAAGATATCCTATTTGTGTCCAACATATCCATCCTCTACAATGGTTTTATTATGAAAATTTGGATTGTGATAAAAAAATTATTATGATGGACCCTAAGGGGATTGATCTATGCATTAGGGGCTCATCAATGATGTCCTTGCCTATGTGAAAAATATAGAGACAACATAGTTCTAGCAATGTGGACTATGATGAAGAGTTGACTACTACGGACCCTAAAGGATAGACCTATTCCTCGAGGGCTCATCATTGATTCACCTTAATTTCGTACACGCACAGAGGCAACATAGTTTGATATCATGGATTATTTTCAATATTTTATTACAATTTTTGGATTTTTGAAGGATATTTGAACGTTTTGATGTTTTCTTGAATGTTTCAATGTTTTTCATATATTTGTGATAACATCATTATATACCATGTGTAAGATCCTTTTGAAACCCATAGGTCGAGGATTGCCCTAGCTTCACGATATTAAAAATTCCTTGAATTAGATTTGGCTACTTTATCTTGAAGTTACAAAAATAGAATGACCTAATAGAGAGCATCATGGAGGTCAAAGGAAGATGTCTTGTTAAGCTCAAAATTCGATTACCCTAGTGAAAAATCATAAAATTTTGATGAGAGAGAAAATATTTGAAATATCATGCATTTCTATATTTTGAGGTTTAGTATATGAGGGAGATCTCTTAAAAATGACTCACTTCCAACTAAAGAGATCATCTTAGGGATCTACTGAAACATGAATAATTCATAGTTTGCAACAGATAATTTTCTATGACGAAATAGGTTGTCATGCGAACAAGGATATCCATGTCAAGAAAATATTTTCATGTCACCTAAAAAAAAGGATATTATGTGGAAAAAGGGAAGATAATTGAATCCTCTATACATCTATAAATATAGTTAAACCATAATAAAATTATAGTTATATCACAAGTTAGAAAAAAAATAGTCGTGACATTTTAAAATATTCATATCAGCTAGAGGATTGTCACCTAATGACTATCATGTCACATATCATTAAGAGATAGTTATATAAAAATAAATTATAGTGGAGAATATTAAGATAAATAATTATCATATCATGTCAAATTAGCCATGTACACAAAATATAGTCATTTGTGCAACTAGCAAGAATTATCCCAACAACATGAAAGGACTGCCATGGAAATTAGGAGACTGTCTTAGTAGACCACAAGTAGTCATGAATCCTTGAGATAATCATATATATATATATATATATATATATATATATATATATATATACATACTAACCACAAGGATCCACCTTGACTACCATAATAAACAAAAGGGATAGTCATAAAATTATACATAATTCTATCACAAAATGGACATTCATAAGTTAAATTATAGTCATGTCATTTACTCATAGAGGAATATCTTAACATGTCAATAAAGATAGTCATGTCACAAAAACTATAATATCATAATAAACATGTTACCAAGACTATCATACAAATCACAACAGGAAAATTATGTCATTTAAACTCAATCACATAAAAAGGGATAGTTGTCAAAACTAAGGATAATCATAAATGACATCAATATAATCATGTACTATTTAGGATAGTCATTTGAAACTATTGTGTTACAAAAAAAAATAATACTATCACTAAAGTATAATCTCATAAGCTATGAATTTTATCATATATATGATAAATGACTATCTAATATTTTTCAGGGTACTAAATGCACATTCTTACATTGTGACAAGGTTGAACTAGAAAGAGGCACAACATATTAGTGATCAACGTAGAAGAGTTGTTAGAAAATGGATGAGATTGTGATATTGTTGCACATATATAGGTTATGGAGATGGTGACAGGATCAATAATAAAGAGAAATATGATTTGAGAATAAATAAAGAGGTGTTCATGGAATTTGAATATTATTTAGTCATAGAAATATATTTAGATCAAAGTGAGAACTCACTATTTCAAGGATCCTTAAGAAAATAACATATGTAATCTATGCATCCACCCATAATTTCTTGAACACTATTGATATAAAAAACACTAAACTTGATGTGTTAGTGGCTATCTTAGAAGGATAATTTTGTAGGAATATTATAAAATATGATGAGATACAAGATGAATTTTTATGAGTTTTTGAAACATGGTCATGAGATAAAATGATAAAATTGGGTGGATTTTCCAATAGAAACACCCAATTTGATTAAAAATAATATAAATTTGACAATGGATCTAACTTATATAGGGAATTGTAAAAATATGATAATAATAAATTTCTAAGAATGATCTTACTTAGTTTCTATTTCCAATTTATATTATTTCAGTCTTGATTTGAGAGGCATATAACCCTATACAATATGATTAAGAACAAAGATGGAAATAATATTATTGCAGTTATACCCTAATTTATATGCATGCTAGCATTAGTAATTTTAAATTTATTTTATTATGTCCTAATTATTCCTAAGAATATTTTATCATCATAACATCCCACAAGATCATCATGTAACTCTAGGGATTTCTTCCAAATTAAGGTATTATATTGATGAATAATCAAGAAGGTAAGACTACCCCTTAAAATTTGTAGGACTATCCAAAAGATATTTTTTTGCTAAATCACAAGGTAGTAAAGTTGTTTTCCATAAACCTTATAAGATATGTTCATGAGGGATAGTCTATAGGTAGGCTCGTCTTTATAGTTGAAAAGGAAAAAGGAGTCAAATGATAGTGAAATCTCTCTAAGACACACATGAAAGTCATATGGCTTTAACTAATCATTAAAGAGGTTTGTGATGACAGTCTACATGCTTGTGCATAGTTAGGTAGAAAGGTGAAGAAGGCGACATATGAGACCATGAATAATTTCATCAAAATCCATGAAAAAAAGATTTTTTGACAAATTATGCACAACACATGACCAAATTTTAAAATAAACTAGTTCATTTATTATCAAACACGTATCATTTATTCCCTGTTTTTACTCGTGTAATCATTCATTTATTTAATTATGAACAACAATGGTAAAATAAATTTATATTAACCAAAAATAGGCATATAATGTTATATACTGCTAGAAGTTCAATATATATGTATAAGAAAACCATATAAGCTTACAAAAAATTCATAGAGGAATATAATGTCACATATCAATAATACAAAAATATATCTACAAAATTATCATATAGGCATACAACAAAGGACCCTAATGTAATCACTTCTCTCTGGGGGAATATAAGAGATCACAAGCCACCTTTGACTATTGATTGGATGAAGAGGCATACAATGATGGTTTATTTTCAACCCACTAACTTGAACTTCTCTCTAAACTATTCTAGACCTGAACCTAATACAATAAAATGTATTCACATTAATATATAAAAATTGAATTATAGAATGGCATATAACAAAATAATCACTTACCACATACTCATAATCACTTTGAAGCAATTTTTTCCTATCTTCATCTGTAAAAAGGGCATGTTCAGAAAATGGAGTTGTGAAACCCTGTGGCAAGCATCAAGATACAAATTAAACTAAAAATGAATATCATTCAAAATTTCATTAATAGACATATATAACAACAAATGTAATATGTAATTTTCTAATTTGGATCATACATTTTTCAAAGGAATTTAATGTGATAATGTTGTGGCAACACCATGCTCCATTGTGGTATGAATACTAGGAGTATCAACTGCTACAATCATCTAAAAATGAAACAACATTATTAAATTGCCAAGATCTACCTAAATATTATTTTACAAGCATTTAATGATTAAAAGTACTCAATCTTACCTCAATGCAAGATGTATGGCCACTATGGCTAACATGTGTTGATGTTGAAGGCTCAACATTAACCTAATCAACATCCAATCTGAATTTTAAGATTACCATTTATATAAGGTTAAACTATTCACATGTACTATGTTTTCTATTTTTTTACTAGTTACATAGTTGTGGACTTGACATCATTGTGTAAGAGGGAGGTAGAGGGCCGCCAGATGTAGGGTGAACACTTTGACCCTAAAATTTTATTACAATCAATCTGGTAATTTGGTGTTTTTTTACATTTCAAAATGAAATATGATAAATTGAATTTGACCTTGTTCAAATTTACCTATCACTATTAAATGCTCAATCCAAAAAATCATCTATCATAAAAATTTGATCCAATATATATGTTTTCTAATATTGGTCATGTGCATCTTGATCATCCTTAGACCCATAACCATAAAGAGACCTGCATTTTTGAGATAAGTGGGGTGAAGGTTGAGACTTGGAAGGCTCACCCAAATCACCCTATGCTAGAGGCCTATCATGTTGTAAAAGGGTCTAAGTGAGAAAACTAATGGATTGTAGGGTATCAACCTAAAAAACCTCCTTCTCAAAGGAAGGGATAGTGAAATGTTTAAACTTTGGTCTAGTAAGGGCTCTTTGTTTCTAGTTTTGGGCATGTTGTGCCCCCACCTCTACCCTAGAAATCTTGCATATCAAAATAATTTGGGATATCATTGAGGACAAACTTTTAATAGAGATTCCTCAAAAATTATTGCATGATCACCTCATTGGTATTGCATGGAGGAGGGTTGTAGAGTAGTGTTTTGGTGTTTCTCTACATTTATTCTAGGTTGAAGATATGCTTGTGCATTTTGGATATGTTGATCAAAGGCGTTATATCCATAATTTGGCATGTTGGATCAATATGCAAAAGTTGTGTTCACTAGTGTGTGAACTGTGTATTGTAGAGGTGTCTAGGAAAAATGTTTTTGCTCCATGTTTCTCTACAATTTGGTTTTAGGTCTTGCAAATCTAAAGGCGTTTTGATAATGTTGGTATCTTTCTTCAGTTGAATTTGTTTGAGGTTTGGTGCTTTGAAAGTTGGTTTCTTGAGTTACAATGTATTGTAGAGTTGTTTGAGTGTATTGGGTGTGTACATTCTTCAAGTGAAATTTATTGTGAAGGATTTTATTGGATTTTAGGGTGTTTATGGAATATTCCAAATTATTTCCAAGTGACATTTGTGGTCTATGAGCTATTAATGGATCAAAGGAAGTGTGTACTTAAAATTTTAATTGTGTTTGCATGGTAATGACTAACTTGGGTGTTTACACTAAATTTGAAGGTGCTTCAATGTTTGTGGAAGTGTGGCATGGCATGTATGAATGGATTTAGGTCCTAACTAAGGTGTGTTGTGGTCCTCTTTCATTTATTTCCATCGTGGGAATATTTTGGTACTAAAATAATTTAAATTTGCATGGTTAAGGTTCATAGCTAACATTGGAGAATGTTTACAAGGTTGAAGATGATATAAATAAGAGTTGAGTTGTTGAGAGATGATAAGATAGACAAGATAGATGAGTATGATGTGAGTGATGCAAATTGCAAAGTTGTAAGGTGCGAATTTGAGAAGTATAGTGCCAGCTTTCATGTATTATATTGCTAGATACAATGAGAAGAAGGTGTCTACAATTATTCAATCAAACTACGAAGGTGTTGGTGACATTGTGGTGGGTTTTCCTATTGCATTAAGTTTGATTTATCTTTGTAACATTCTTCTCTATTTTCTTTTCTACTCTGGTAGTGATCATTTGGCAATGAGCCTTTCTTCCTAGTGTGCCCTCCGACAATGAGCCCTTTTGTAATCGGTGTTGATATTACTTTATATTATGAGCTTATCCTCATTGTGATTTTTCCCATCTTGGGTTTTCCACGTAAATCTAGTGTTCTCTTGTGTATGGTGTTGATTGTTTTTTAGTTTCTTTTATTTTCTTTTCATGCTAAATCATTGTAACAGATTAAGGGTTAATTGAATGAATGTGGATGTGAATTTTTGGGTGAGTGCATGGAAATGGGTAGCAATTCCGTGGACACCCTAAAAAAAAAATTGAAAACCATAACGCGAGCGCGTTATGTCTTCGTTAAGCCTAGGCTAGGTCTCGGAAGCTACAAACAAATAATGTGAGCATGTTATAATGCGCTCGCGTTATTGACTATTAAAAGAAAAAAAAAAATACAAATCTCTCATTTTCCTTTCGACTGGTTTTTTTGTTGCACCCGTGGCCAAAAACCCCACAATATCATGCTCATGTTTTAGGAGGAGAATTTGTTCACCAACAATCCTTATTTATTGACAACAATGGCACCACGATGACGAGGAGCTGTGAGAGGTAAGGATTCTATGGTTTTTGTTTTGAATTTGTTAGTTTAGGTTGAATTTGTTAGTTTTAGGTTGAATTTGATATCTATTTCTTTGAATTTTTAGGAGATGCAAATCAACCTGCAAACCCTCAAAATCCTCAACCAGAAGACCAACCAAATTCTCAAGATCAAAATCAACCACAACATAAACCTCCTCCACCAATCACTCAACAAAATTTAATGAGTGAAATTGAGAACAACAAAAAACAAATTGAGGATTTGATCAATACGTTGATTGATCCAAATGGTTCAACCATAGAAAGAATGACCCTAGAAAATTCATTGAAAGATATGTTAAAAAATGTATATTCAATTAGCAAACAAATAACTGGATGGCAAGATAGGAGGCAGGCGGCTAGGGACTATTATGCAAATAAAATATCATACAAGGATATGAAGGATTTAAAAATTACAAAAGGTGATTTGTGCTCATTATTCACCGACCCACGCACAAATCAAAATCTTACATTCAATGCGAAGAGGTTTCCTATCCATTGGTGCCACCACCAACAAATTAGGGATCGATTTTATGATAGGTGGTACATGGTCTTCAATTACCCACCGTGCAACAATTGCGAGGTTCCGTAATATTTCCTTAGGAAACTATACAGTTATTTCATATTGAACAAAATCCCAAATTATTTTGATATGAGGTATTTCCAGGGGAGAGGTGGGGGGTCAACTCAGGATAGACCTAGTGCACAGTCGGATCCTACAGGGCAAGGTAGACGAGCTCTCGCTAGGCCACCTCGTGAGCACATTGTTATGCCTTTTGTCGTGAAGGAAAGTGCTGACGTAGAGACATTGCAAGCAATCAACACTTTGACCTAGAGTGTCATCCATCATACTAGCCCTATTCTACAATGCCATCCAAGGGAGTCTTCGAGTGGTGGCCTTCAAACACATGTGTGTCAATCTTGCGGGGCTACTTGTTCACATGACCCCACTGACCCTCAGGAGACTAGTATGCAAGATCTGTCTGCATCTATGGAGATGGAGAGGGCAGATAACATTTTTCATGAGGCATATTTCATTGATAGTTAGGTAAAAGTTAGTGCATGTGTTCATTGAATTTAATTTATTAAATTTCAATTTTGAAATGCAAGATTAACTAAAAAATGTTTTATGATTTTAATAAAATTGCAGGGTCACAGTGTTGAGACTGGATAGACCAGCCCCCCACCAACCTATTTATGCAGTACACCTATCGCTAGGGTATGTAACTAGTAAACAATTATAAATTTATTGCATGTTAATGGCATTGTTTTACGAATGGTAATTTAATATGCAATTGTGGATGTTGAACAGACTAATATTGGAGGTTTTGATGGAACACTTCTGAGTGGCGGTGAATTTACTCAAACCTTCACGTAGGTAATAGAATAAATATTTTAACTAATTAATCAAGTACTTAATATATTTGTGTAGTTTATACATGCACATCGTTGATTACGTTGAATAATTTGTTGTTTTATTTTCAGTTGTTGTGAGACGATACACCTCTAAATGTGACAAGGGTAATGGATATTGGTGTGACATCTTCTATATAATCCTCGATGGCTCTGACATAAGAGGTATGAGGAAAATTAGTAAATTTACATTTACATTTGTTGTTATAGATGTTAGTTAGTGAAAAATCAAACCATTATTGATTCATGTAGTTTAATTTCTATTTGTATGGTTTATACAGGGCTTGAGCACACCTGAGCATGGGTGTGAGAATATTTCCCTCATGGAAAGAGATCGTGAGATGGCTGTAAGTGATTATTTTGTCAAATATATCATTTTTTATAATGTAATTTCTATATATTCATGTCTTTACTTCTTATTGTAATAGTTAAAACTTCACCATGAACTAAACCCTAGGAGGATTAGCAAGAGCACTCCACGAGCGCAACAAAAATGAGTGACAGACCTATCAGCATCCAAGCAAAAAGGAAAGGGAAATATTTTATTTCTAGTGCATGGAGAGCAATGACTTTTGATTCCAGAGTCCTTTGTTGCATGCCTGCATGGCAGTTTTGTACATATTTGACATTGTATGCCTAGATGGCATTCTTGTAAGCCTATATGGCTATTTTGTACATATATTTCATACTTATATCGACATATATTGATGTATGCCTACATGGCTATTTGGTTAATACAAATATCTTTTATTAATGCTTGTCCATATTTGCATTCTAAATTGATGGTTCAATAGATATGAGTTACGTGTATTCAAGTGTATACTTTACAACTTACGTGTATACTTTGCAACTTACATGCATTCAAATGTATACTTTGTGGCTTACATGTTTTCATGCATATACCTTGTATTCGTGCATATACTTTGTTTTAATTTGTGTATACTATGTATTCGTGTGTATACTTTTTGAGGCTTACATTTTTTTGAGTACTTGTACTTCCCTTATTGACATGTACATGTTTGACTTATTCATGTGTATAATTATTAATTGGTTAGCCCTAGCATTGATCTATGTCATCCTCAATGCATTATCCTTGAGATGGAGTAAGAACACCCTCAAGGTCAAAATGAGTTTCACATGCATTCTTCATAGGCTCATTTTGGTAGTGAAACCAAAAACCTCTTGGATCATTGAAAATAAAATAAAAATTCATTTATAGCAGGTCTGAAGCCATTATCATTCTCTATTAGTTCTTCATCTATCCACTCCCCATTAATGGTTGTCTCATGACCTTCATGAAACCAAGCACTTATCTCATTTGTGATAGAATAAATGTATGAAGATTTGTCTTCCTCCTTATGAACCATTCATTATCATGAGAGATGGGTTCTTGTGAACCACTACTGATGAATCATGGGTCAATGAGTTTGACTTGTAAAACTACACGATTGAATCCTAATAGCAATATCACAATATTTATATATCTAAATGTGTTATTTCCTTTAGCTAAAATTTGTGCTTATACTTATGTGATTGATGTATGTTTGTGTATGGGATCATAGTAATTTCTATTTGATGATGCTATTGTGTCTTTAAGGTTTATTTATTAAAGGGTGCATGAAACAAGTTTTAAATCCTTAAAAATCTTTGAATTTCTTAGGTTTTTATATTTGTCGAGTCTGGGCTCCAAGCCCGAGTCCAAGTCAAAAAATGGCTTGTCAAGTCCGAAGTGAGTCCTAGTCTTGTAACACTAGTGTGAACAGATCGAGGAATAATTTATATGTCGATCAAGAGAGAACCCATCCTTGTTTCCAAACAAACCATGGTATAGATATGGTTGGACAAGATAAAACATCACTCTTCTGGATAGTTCGAACCATAATATTTCATGCCTACAAACACACCTTCATTATGTGTGTTCTTGATCCTACTGAAGAAATAGTGGAACATGTTGTAGATCAAATATTGCAACCCTAAGTCCACAAGAAGGTTACTTGTCCTGATTTCCACAAGTATCTTTAAGATGTTCATCCTTCTTGAGTAATGTGAACTATTGATGTCATCTAGATCTTTGAAACTATCTGCAATCATGTGCAATAATGTAGAAGCTAGAGCTATATCTAATACTATAAATGACTGCTCAATGGAATCCTGATAGCAATATCACAATTTGACACATTGTAGAAAATACCTCCTACTTATCAATTGATGAGCTAAAGGGGCTATATAATGAATGTTTCATAAGGCACAACACTTGCTGAAGGTTTTGCAAATGGGGTTGCAAGCTAAGTGGGCTTAACCTTGGGGAAAAAACTTTGTGGCTAAGCGCTTGAGCTGGAGTATACTGGAATGGGTGACCTCCCGGGAAGGCCTAGAGCCTCATCTCTATGAGCATCACCTAGATGCAATGAGTTATAATTGGTCCATTCAATATCATTTCAAATTTGTTGCTTTAAGCAACTTACAAATTTGCAACTTTAGACTCCTCCAACCTAAGGGATCAATCTAGTGGAACATAGCTCGGAATGATTCCACGTGTTTTGGTACAAAAGAGGACCATGCCTAGTGTAAAAATACCTATTTGGACATTTTGGAATAGTTTGCTTGGTCACACAAGTTGCAGAATAAAAGTTGCACCACTTTGCAACTTTGCACTGCTTGCATTTGATGTTTTTTCCATCAAGTGAAAATCCGCCACCACTGGAAAACCACTGCAAGATAGCAAAAACCGAGAGAGGTTTTTGTAGACAGGCTCAACCCGATCCTATAAGATTAGACGATAATTTTCTAAGCATCACGATATCTGAGTAATAGCATGTTGAAGTTTGCAGCCATTTTGCACTTTGGACCCTTAAGGGATCAATCTGGTGGAACATAGCTCGGAGTGATTCCACATGTTTTGGTGTGAAACAAGACCATGCCTACCATAAATATACCTATTCAGACACGTTGGAACATTTAGTTTGGTCATACGAGTTGTAGAGCAAAAGTTGCACCACTTTGCAACTTTGCACAGCTTGAATTTGACACTTTTTCCATCAGGTTAAAATCTGCTGCCACGAGAAAACCACTCCAAGATAGCAAAAACTGAGAGATTTTTTTATAGAGGGGCCCAACTCCTTTCTGTAGGATTAGATGAGAAGTTTCTAAGTGTCACAGTATCCAAGTAATAGCATGCTCAAGTTTGTAGCCATTTTGCACTTTGGACACTTAAGGGATAGATCTGGTGGAACATAGCTCAGAGCGATTCCATGTTTTTCATTGAAAAAGAGGACCATGCATATTGTAAATATACCTATTCAGATGAGAAGTTTCTAAGTATCATGGTATCCGAATAATAGCATGCTGAAGTTTGCAGCCATTTTGCACTTTGGACCCTTAAGGGATCGATCCAGTAGAACGTAGATCAGAGCGATTCCACGTGTTTCAGTGCAAAAAAAGACCATTCCTAGCATTAACATACCTATTTGGATGCGTTGGAAAATTTATTTTGGTCATACAAGTTGCAAAGTGAAAGTTGCACCACTTTGCAACTTTGCACAACTTGAATTTGACACTTTTTCCATCAAGTGAAAATCCGTCGCCACGAGAAAACCACTCCAAGATATCCAAAACCGAGAGAGGTTTTTTTAGAGGGTCCGAACGCCTTCATAGAGGATTAGATGAGAATTTTCTAAGTGTAACAGTATCCAAGTAATAGCCTGTTGAAGTTTGCAGCCATTTTGCACTATGGACCCTTTAGGGATCGATCTGGTGGAATATAGCTTAGAGCGATTCCACGTGTTTCGATGTGAAAGAGGACCATTCCTAGTGTAAAAATACCTATTCAGATATGTTGGAACAATCCGCTTGGTCACACAAGTTGCAAAACGAAAGTTGCACCACTTTACAACTTTGCACTGCTTGAATTTGATTTTTTTTCCATCAAGTGAAAATCCGCCACCACGAGAAAACCACTCCAAGATAGCCAAAACCAAGAGAGGTTTTTCTAGAGGGTACCAAAACCTTTCTGTAGGATTAGATGAGAATTTTTCAAGTGTCACGGTATCCAATTAATAGCATGTTGAAGTTTGCAGCCATTTTGCACTTTGGACCCTTAAGGGATCGATCTAGTGGAACATAGCTCAGAGCGATTCCACATGTTTCGGTGTGAAAAAGGACCATTCCTAGCGTAAAAATACCTATTCAGATGTGTTGGAATAGTCCACTTGGTCACACAAGTTGCAGAATGAAAGTTGCACCACTTTGCAACTTTGCACTGCTTGCATTTGATGCTTTTTCCATCAAGTGAAAATCCGCCGCCACGAGAAAACCACTCCAAGATAGCCAAAATTGAGAGAGGTTTTTCTAGAGGGGCCCAACACCTTTCTGTAGGATTAGACGAGAAGTTTCTAAGTGTCACGGTATCTAAGTAATATCATGTTGAAGTTTTCAGCCATTTTGCACTTTGGACCCTTAAGGGATCGATCCAGTGGAACATAGCTCGGAGCAATACTAGGTGTTTCGGTGCAAAAGAGGACCATGCCTAGCATAAAAATACCTATTTAGATGTGTTGGAACAGTCCGCTTGGTCACACGAGTTGCAGAAAAATATGTACAAATTGTTTACATGACCTTTATATGACCTTTTTCACATTGCTTACATTTCAAAATTCAAAGTTTACAAATTTTCCTACTCAAGGCATTTACAGAACAAGGTGCTACTACACCAAACATGAACTCCAACCTTACAATATTTGAGTATATCTCATTATGTAATTAAATCTTATTACAATGCCTCTGGCACTTTGTTCTCTCAAATCTTTTACAATGTCACTCATACATTCAAGATTCTCTTTAAATGTCTACATCATAGGTGCTCATTATGAGGTTAACTTCAAATGAGTAACTTGAGATTCCCTCGCTAAGCTTCACATGCTCTCTTATAATGGCTTGAAATCAAAATTGAGATCTATCAAAATTGTCAAAATAAGTATGTTGCATTGCTTTTTTGGCTAAGATTCTCTTTGATGGCTCTTAAATCAGCATTTTTTGCAACGAAAGATCAATCAATTTTTAGTAGTTAACTTACAAATACACAAAGTAAAAGAGAAAAATAAAGAGCATCCAAAATGGAAATGAAATAAAAATAGATGGAAGGAACTTACAGATATTGCATGTAGGCATCAAAATAAGGATGTTGCATTGCTTTTTTGGCTGACATTCTCTTGGATGGCTCATATATTTGCATTTTTTGCAAGGAGACACCAATCACTGTAAAAGAAGATGATAGCATTGGAATCAAACAAATTAATGTGCATACAATTATAAATTAATAAGAACCAATGTACATATACTTACAAATTAATCCAACAAACCATCTGGGTCTGCTCTACTCTTTATTGTGTCAAGTATTGCCTCATGGTCAGACTCACGGACCTTCCATAACGTCTTGTCCAAAGGTCTACCCTCATATTTGGTCAAATGAACATTGGATGTTGTGACAAGGTTCGAGTAATGAAGAATCTTATGATGCATGTCAAAGTCCTAAAATAGCCAATGTTTAACACTTGAATGTGGGAACCTTCTAAGCCATGTTCCAGTAACCACAACTGAGCCTGTATGGTATTCAATGTTTTCTCCATCTATAACTGAGGCCTGCAATTTATTTTTGTTCTCAACACAATGACATAAGTAATAGTTTGTTCCCTCTTCATTGTCTTCATCTACAATAACTGCATAAACATGCCCTACATTGATATGTGCAAAAAATCTCTTGAAATTTGTCAACATTACAAATACAGTACAAAGTAAGATCTAATGATATGGAATTTCAACAACTAAGAAAGTAGATATATCACCTCATTGAACTAGATCTGATATGTGGTCAAAGTCGACTGATGATTCTATCTGTGTTAGTTCCAATTTCGTCGTAGGATGATATGTGTGAAGTGGGCTAAGATAACTTGTGAACCATTTGTCAACCCACTCCCTTGACTCACAATCATTCTAGGCTTGCATTGTACATGAAGAACAAAAGCATGCCATCTTTTGTGTATTGATACTCCATGAACCTGCATTTGAGCTAAGGAACGAGTGTACCTCACTCAATCCTATTAGTGTACAACAATCTTCATATGGTGCAATGTTAGTATCATCCATTAACCAAAAAAATATACGAACTGAAGACATACCTTCATTACCTAGACCCATCAAAGCATTACACCACTTGACGATTGATTTTTCATATTTCAACTTTGCACTATCCTTATACTTTAACTCTTCTCATGCTAATGCTCTTTTCACATATGCTCCTACACCATCATGCTCCCCCTTTCCATGTCCAGCCTCACAAAATTTCCACATATGTTAAACACCTGTAATGACATGCATCCTGCACAACCAGTAGAACATGCGTGAGTTCTTGAACTGTGTTGCACAATTATCAGACCATATTATATGTTGATCATATTCTATGCCCCTCTGAGCCAAACCATTGTAGAACATTTGGAAGCAACCTTACACGAACTCTGGAGAATGTGTGCGATCATCACTAATGTAAAAGTGGTACTCCCTCAATACCTTCCTTTGCTCATCTGTACTATTAGATGCATGAATGAATGCTATGTGCACAAATATCAAAACTTGTGTCAAGTTGTAATACTATGACTGCACCTCATGTTGTGGTTGTAGAGTGTAGTTCTCTGCAAATTCAACCACGGATACTATGCTTCCAACTGGAAAGGTGTCCTTGCATAGCTTGAACTGCATGTCCAACCATCAGGCTCTATGGGTATGCATTGCATACTCAGACAGTATACTATCATGAAATGTGGTCATAAATTGGTACACCAGAATCTTCTCAATAACCAAATCACAACTTTTTGCTTGAGACCCATCTTTTGTAGCATATGCCACTGTTTTATACTTCTTGAACTCTACTAGTTTATGTCCCACCTCATCTGTGCTTTCCATATGTTGGCATATTGGCATACGTTGGAAGCCACCGCAATGCTCGCATGAACCATCCAAGCATGTTGTCCTATAGAATATCTAGCCATCCTCTATTTCACATAAAAAAATTGATAACTCTCTTGAAGATTTTGGTGGGGCTTCTATGCCACAATCCTGCAAAACATCGTTAGTATACAAATCTAAACATATAGAACGATAAACATCATAATGGTTAGAAAACTCAATATGTAGTCTACAACAACAAGTAGTGCATGTGTGATTTATCTTGACATAAAAAGGTTTAAGCATTTCAAAAAATCTTTGAGAAATACTAATTTGAGGATAATAATTTTCAAATTTCTGAAAAAATTAGGTTTGAGTCATATCCAAAAAACGCTTTGGATGTGGCTCATGATTATGACTACCGATTCTCCTTCTTACCACATCCCTTTGATTCGGAGAGGGCCTTGTGTTATTCTTCCAATACTCTTCAATTAGTGTTCTCAAGTCTTGGACAACTTCTTTATCTTTTCGTGATAGTCTCCCCGAGAATGCCCATAATTCATTTGTATCATTGCCCTCAATTCTTTGTCGCCTTTGAATGGCTCTTGATAAAGTTTTTCTACTAATTCTAGTTTGTTCACTAGTCTTTTTAATTAGACGATCTCTCTTTGTTTGACAGCTTACCAAAGTCAATGTAATGACATGTCGGGTGACATTACTATCCTTTGAGCATGAGGTCTTACCCACACTCTCATAAGCATCCATTAGATTCTTCACAATAGTGTCTTCACTCGATGCATTCGATGTTCTCAACCCAAGAATCTTCATGGTGTTCCTATACTTTACACCCCGCATCATTTCAACAAATAGTTGACATCTTGCAGTCTCATTTAGCCTTTCAAAAATCGTTCCCAAATCTTATCAGCATATCTTCTACAAGTGTGTCTTGAAATCTTACCTTCCATGTGCTGCAAAATCTCATCATCAATATTAATCAAATACTTTGGCTTTCTACTCAAAATTCTAGGTGGTGTTCTCCTAGGTACATACATCTCAACATTAGGAATTTCATCAATATTTAATTGAGGTGGGCTAGATTGCGTACCTTCGATCGAGGGTGGAGAAGAAGACATACCTTGAGGTTCACATGGGGATGATGGCATACCTTCTTCGTCAATTCCGAGTGATGATGTACTCTCAACTTGAGATGTGTTGGATGGTTTTTTAACAATATTCACTTGCAGTACATGGTGTCCCTCCATATTCACTTGTAGTAGATGGTGTCTTTCCATATTCACTTGTCGTAGAGGGTGTGTCTCCAACTACGGTATCTGAATCTATCTTACGATGATTCTTTCGCATTCATGCCTATTGTGTTGCCAATTCCCATTCTCTTTTTCATGGTTGAGGTTCCTCTACAATCGGGTTGTTTTCATCAATCATTTCCAATTTCTCCTTTTCATGATATGTTGCCACCTGAACTCTCTCCTTTTCTTTCAAGGTTTCCTTCTCTTCGTCTGTTAGTTTCCTCTTTGTCTTTTTCTTCGGCATGGCGGATAATTTTATCTGTACCATGGTAATCAGATGAATATTAGTTCCTGAGAAATGTATCCATTGAAGTTAATTAAAAAATATATGTTATTGAAGGCTTCATTTAAATAATACTTACAATCATCGTGTACAAAAGTTAACCTAGCATGTAGACAAATGTGTACAAATTATGGAAGCACTAGGTTGGCCAGAGCACATTCCTAACTAAAAGTGAATAACCATGATGGTGATTCTGAAAACTAATGAGTTTAATGGCATTGTGAGTGTGATAAGTTTTTGGTGTAGGAGCACCTTGACAATCTATGCTTCCATTTTGAAATTTGATTCAATTTTGGGTATCTTCATGTTGTAAGAGGGTCATTAAAGACATTTTCCATGTACCGGTTATATGAGCTTTCAAAGGTGGTTTTTTTTTTATTTATAGGAATTTGAGGGAGCTGGTTTTCATTGAAAAAGGTTTAAACAATCTCCATTGGCTTGAAGGGAGGATTTTTGTTCATTTTGAAATCCATTTTTTTGATAAAAAAATGCTCTTTTGCAGAAATTCACTGGTTTTTTTGCACTTTCGTGCACTTGTACTCATCTATACACCCTCCCCTTGATAGAAAAATAATATAATATTGTAGGAACATGTCTTAACTCTCTAATGCATCAGTTCTAAGGGCTTAACATTATGTTTGAAGGGAGCAATTGGCAATTTTCTGAAACTGCTCATTTCAAGCCAGTCAAGGGTTTGAGTAGGATTTAATTATGAAATGACCATCCCACCTACTATTATGACTTTTTACTTAGTGGGATGGCATGTACATTGTTATAGTAGGGTCTTTTATTTTTGAACATGCCTTGGAATGAAACTAATGACAATAGGATGGGGTTCGTAGCTCAAACAAGCACTTTTCCATGAGAATTTGAGGAACCAAGGAGTGATTTTGAAAAATTGTTGAAGGAGTGGTCTATGTAATGAAATTTTGACCTTTTGCAAGTTATTTTGAAGATGTTTGATGCTTTGGAATGGTCTGGGAAGGCCCGGGCATAGGAATTTCTATAAACCCTCCCTCTTTGCATTAAAAAATGAGGGTTTTTGTATTGGAAGCCTAGTTGAGTGGGTAAGGTCCTAACACCTAGAAATTATCTTTATTTGAGACCTAATTAAAGACTATTTTTGGGTTTGGAAGTTTTGTGTGAAGATCTAAGGGTAGTTCCTTTGTAAAATTGGCCTACTTGGAGGCCTAAAATAGTGCAAAGGTTAGTTTTCTTAAAGTTGTCCCAAAGGAGTCATGTGATGGGTTAAGGTATGTCTTGCAACTCTAAAATGGGTGCTAGAATCATTCTTTTATTTTCCTGGTGTTTTGGAAAAATTTGGATTTAAGGGCCCAAAACTGGTTTTACACAGTAACTAGATTCCAAGGGTGAAATGTGGGAAATAATGTTTTTGTTTGTTTTCCAGCTTGGAGGAGTGTTGGGATTGGTCCATTACGCATTTTTAATCTTCTTAGATGCCTCTTGAAGGAAAGTTGACATTTCCAATGGTTTTGGGTCCTCTAACTTTGCATAAAAAATGAGTATCATAGTTTGAAGTGTGTGCATGGTTTGGGAGATACATGTGACAGTTTGCAGATGCTTAGCTACTAGTAATGTGGACAGTGAATAAAGGAACTAAGTTTGTGTGTAAGGGGAAACTTCTGAAAGGTTTCATTTTTGTTGTACTAACTCAAACAAATATTTATTAAGAAAATAATGGTTTAGTTGTGCCTTAAGAATTATAGTTTGTGTTTGTAAACAATGGTGCCATTATGGAAGATTTAAGACAAATTGTGAATGACATAATCATTGGTTGATGTTTTGAGGAACCTAGTTGATTGTAATCAATTAATTTCAAGATTTTCAAGGTGTTTTAAAGGTCCTTAAGGAATTGGGAACTCTTAAATTTTGATGAAAAGATGATTGAGTTTGTTTGTTGATCTTCTTCAATTTAAGTTAGGGTCAGAAGAACCCTTGATGATTTGTGGATCCTATTAGATGCTCTGCATCAAGATTAAAATGGTAATTGGAAAGTTTATATAATTGTGTATATAATGGTAATTTAAAATGTGCATTGACAACCTAAGGTTATAATGACAAACAAAAATAAAAGCAAGCCATAAAGAAAATGTGTAAAGCCTTCACATACCTTAAAAAATAGACTTTAAAATGGAGGAGTTCAACCCAATTATGTAGCCTTAGCTTCTTCTTTCTTCAAACTCCACAACAATTTGATTTGTTCAAAAGCTTGTTCCCTTCCACACTTCAATTATATATCAGTTTTCAATGGAATTCAAACTTCAATTGATATTATATGTCTTTCAACATGGAAACTCAGCTATTTCATGCAAAGGTGGTAAAAATATCATGGAAAAGGTGATGGAATGTGAAAAACATGCTTGCACACTACACAACATCATCAAAAAGCTTCTTTTTGTTGGAGCACGTGTAGAACGAGGGGAAAATGCAGACTGTGGGCCTTCAAATCATAGGTATATAGATTTTTTTACCGTTTTAGTGGAGTAAAAAACGTGTTCACGTTATAACGCAAGCGCGTTATGTGAAATTTGGTTTTCTTAGTATATTTTTCAGAGTGGGAGAAAGAGAGAGTGGGAAGGAGAGATGGGGAGAGTGGGAGATAGAGAGGTAAGGAGAAGGGGAGAGTGGGAGGGAGAGTGGGAGAGAGTGGGAGATAGAGAGGGAGGGAGAGAGGGTGAGAGTGGGAGAAAGATAGAGTGGGAGAGAGTGGGGGAGAGTGGGAGAAGGGGAGAGTGGGAGGGAGAGATGGGGAGAGTGGGAG
>CM021103.1:106308915-106361388 GCA_007115665.2 Sequoiadendron giganteum
ACCCTCGACCCTCAACCCTAACCCCTTAAACCCTAAACTATTAAACCCTTTACCCTCTACCCTCTAACCTCTACCATCAACCCAATACTCTCTACCCTAAACCCTAATCCCTCAACCCTTAATCTCTCAACCCCTATAACCTCTACCCTATACATTGGACCCTCAACCCTAATCCCTTGTCCCTATACCTTAAAACCTCAATCTTCAACCCTCAACCCTTAAACCCTCTACCCTTTACCCTATACATTAAACACTCAACCCTCAATTCTCAACCCTCAACCCTTAATCCCTCAACCCTCAATCCTTAAACCCTAAACCCTCTACCCCTTACATTGGACCCTAAACCTAATCCTTCAACCATATACCCTCAAAACTATACCCTAAACCCTCTACCCTCAACCAAGTAAACCCTTAACCCTAAACCCTTCAACCCTAAATGCTTAAACCTTAAACCTTCTACCCTATACCCTCAACCAAATACCCTCTACCATCAAACCTATTCCCTCAACCCTAAAACCTTAAAACCTAATACCCTAGAAATCAGCAACCCTATAGGTCCTCCACCCTAATCCCTCAACCCTATACCCTCAACCCCTATCACTTTCTCTCTATCTATACATCTCACCTCTCCCTCCTTCCCCCCCTCCCACCCTCTCTAACTATCTCTATCTATCGTCTCCCTCTTTCTATGTACCTCTTGTTCAATCAATCCCTACCACCATCTCTCTTTATGTCCCTCCCACTCCATCCCACTCTCTCCCACTACCTCTCTCTCTCTCTCATGTCTCTTCCTCCCACCCCCTCTCTCTAAGGTCTCTCCCTCTGCCAACCTACCTAGGTAACTCTCTCTTTGTCTCTCTCCCCTCTCTCTATCTATCCCTCCAACCCTACCTATATAAGTCCCTCTCACTCCACCCCCTCTTTCTCTACCTCTATCAAGTCACTCCCTCTCACACCCTCTCCCTCTAACTCACACTCCATCTATCTCCCACTCCCTCTCTCTCGCACTCCATCTCTCTCACACTCCCTCTCACTACCTATCTCTCAAGTCTCTCCTTCTCACCACCATTACACTCTCAAGTCTCTCCCTTTCGCACCCTACCTACATAACTCTCTCTTTCTCTCTATCTCTCTCCCTCTCTCTCTCTCCCTCTCCCTCAATTCTCTCTCCCACCCCCCTCTCTCTTTCTCCCTCCCTCTATCCCTCCCACCCTACCTAGCTAAGTCCCCCTCAATCCAACCCCTTCTCTCCCACTCTCACTTTCACCCCCTCTCCATCTCTCTAGACTCTCTCTAAATTCTCCCTTCATCTAAAGACATACATAAATGCATACATACAAGCATAATACATATGTACATATAATCTTACATCCATACAAGCATACATACATACATGACATACATTTACATAAAAATATATCAACATACATTAATATATTGGCATTTAACATAAATTAAGACATAACGCGAGCATGTTATAATGTGCTCGTGTTACATCTTGCTTTGGGAATTCTCGAGCCTTAGGCTTGGTATTTTCCTTGGAATACCAACCCAAAGGCTTGGAGGGCACTCCCAACGACTAGAAACATGTTTTTAAAAAATCCACCATATTTCTCATAATCGAGTTTGTGCTCACCGTCAGGATTGCACGTGGTTCAATATTGAAAAAATCAAACACATGAGTAATGATGGGTTATCTCTTAGCTATCCATGATGTAATTTTTTTCACTTTCTGAAAATCTTAAGTCTTTCGTCCATAATTTATTTTATCTGTATGCCTTTTTTTTTCCAAAAAGCAGTGTTTGGTATTTTTTTCATTATAAATTAACCGTTCATCAATTTTTCAAATAAATTACATTTTTAGAAACTAGAATCCATTCTACAAAATTAAAAAATTTTAAAAAAAACAAATCAATTAGTTTCCAAAATTTGTAGGGGTAGCACAACCAAAATTCTATTTTCAAGATATGTCCACTTCGCAAAGTAGTAAAAAATCAAATATTCATTAAAAAATTATAACAAAAATTGTGCATCAACTACATACTATTAGTTAACTTCTGATTGTTGCGATTTTAAAAATACTAAAAAAAATTTCACCGTACGAGGGTCGTACAAGAGTTGCTATGTTATGTTTTTCTAACAAAAACAACACCAATTTGTGTACATCCCTCATTTGAACCCCTCAATCTCAACCATTTTCAAAATAAATTAGTAGTTTACAAAGTAGACTCAGAGCACTTGAATCCTTCTTTTTGTTCCATCTCAAAATTTTGAGTCTAAGTATCCTCAATTTCACGTCCAAGGTCAGTATTTCCTAATTTCAGAAAAAAGTTGTCCACCTAAGTCCCATTTTTGGGAACCATATTGGTGCACTTACCCGTTTATGAAATTTTTGAAGTTGTAAGGCACAAATGATTCACCCACCCCCCTCTCAGTTATCTTGTGCATTCAATACCAATGTAATCAATAGAAAACGTGCAAATGGATAAAATCATATTCAAACAAATGATACCTTCACCTTTACCGTGTTGTCATGGAGTGCTTCCATTGTTCTTCTTAGTTTTCTTTTTCTCTCAGAAATATGTATGCTCAAGATCACCTTAAGCTTCAAGTGTATCTGATGATCACAATGATGCAATGCTGAAGTTTCATGGTTATCCATCAATGTTCTATGAAGTCTTGCTTTTATAGAAATGCCTAATTTGAATGAATGATCCAGATTCAAAGATGAAAGATGAAGATCAATGGTCATGGTTTGTTGAGAGGAAATAGATTGGAGAGTTAACTCGTTTGATCAATTTAATTAAGGTAATTGATTGGTCAATCAATGGGATTGATTGATTAATCAATGGGATTAATTTATTAGTCAATGGATTTAATTGATTAATCAAATGGATTGTTTGATTAGTCAATGTATGAGAGGATTTTAATTAAATAAATAATTAATTAACCATTGGAGGAACATGCAAGTAAAGATTAATTAATTAATAAATATTTAAATTTATTAATAGGTAAATTTGGGATGAAAGGGAAATTAAATGGTTAATTTAATTATTTAATCTAAAAGTGGGAAAGTGGTTAATTAAATAATTTATAACAATTATTTAATTTAAGAAGGGTGTTGAATGTTAATAAAATAATTAATGATAACTATTTAATTAAAATAGAAGAATAAGTGTAATTAGTGACATAATTAAATAAATAGGTTTATTAAATTAATCAAGAAGATTAATGATAATTAGGACATAATTAAATAAATAAGATTTAATTAATTAATCGGAAAGTGTCAATTAGAATGAAATAATTAAATAATGTAAAGTCACTTAATTAATAGCATAATATGATTTTTGATAATAATTAAATAATAAGGTATTATTTAATAGGGGAAAAGGGTGAAAATTAGTAAAAAGGTGTTACTCATAGACTAGAACAATTTCGGGTATCTACATTTTGCCCCTCTATGATAGAATGTGCTTTTATAGCATTGTGTCAAATAAAATACAAAAATTTGTGATCAATAGTTGCCCTAGTATGCCCTGGTGATGGCAAGATAAGATGGTGCTCCCTCAGAAAAAATTGCAAATTTACAAAAAAATTGGAAAATTGTTTCGATAAGCTAATTGTATAGTGGTATTCACATTGGTAGCAAAAGACTTTGATTTTAGGAAATTTGGGGTGTTCATTTTAGCATTTGAAGGTGAAATTTGGTGCGCCCAATTATAAAGGGGGGTTTAACATGCCACCTAAGGTCTATAAATAGGCCCTAGGGGGGTCAAAAATAATCATTTGTGCATTTTGTTTTCAGAAGTTTAGATATTTGAGTGGAGATTTTATCACAGAGCCTTGGAGAGATGTCACATGTTCCATTCAACTTGCATCATGGTTTTCAAGTTTGGACCTTTCAATGGCTCGAGGGATCGAGTAGTGCGGTATGTAACCCTTTCTCGCTTCGAAATTTTTTCATTTTTCATGAGATTTTAGGGGTAAAAAATGACCAAACAAATGCGGTTCAATTTTTGCACTGCAATTGTAGTCACATTCATCGCATGTGTGCAATGCGCCACAACTATTAAACAGAGTCACATTTGTTAGCCTACTCGCAATTGTCTTATGCATCACAACTACTATGTTGCATCGCATATGTAGGGTAGAACAACACATGTTTTTATGGTGACACATCTTCCTAATAGTAGTTGCATGTGCTTAGCCTACTCACAATTTCATGTAAGTTGCATTGGTGTGACACATCTATTCAAAGGTGTGATGCATCTGATTGTTTGCCAATTTGACCTTGTTTTTGGTTAAATTTTCAATGTGTAAAAGGTCCAATAGGTTTGTTTAGGCATCCTTATTAACATAATGTGCTTTTTGTGTGTGCAAGTGATATTTCTTTCGATTTATACATGAGAGAGCCAACCCTCCTCATTCAGATTATGAGATCAACTGAATGATGAGGAGAGGGATGTCCTGCATGCCTTGGGATTATACCATGTTTTGTTCATGCCTATGATTTAGGCTAGCATGAGATTGTTGACTACTCTTGCTGAGAGATGGCATTTAGAGACGATCTCATTTCATTTGCCTACTGGAGAGGCCACAGTCACACTTGAGGAAGTATGACAGATATTGAGGCTTCCTATTCATGGTGAACATTTTGTCTATGATCCTGACCATGGGCTAGTTGTTTATTCAAATGTTTTTTGACACTGAGGATCTAGCTCTCCTTGGTGTGGAGGCTTATGAGATTCATTGGGACACAATATTAGATCAATACAAGTGACTCATACTTGTGATCTGCAACATCATCGAAGATGTTGTTATTCTTGACCATCAAGGAAATGAATTCCCTATTGAATGGGGATAGATGCTAGAAGGTATGATGGAGCAAGCCACCATATATGCTTGGGGACCCTACATGATTTGCATGTTATACTTCCAGTTGCACGATGTAGCGTATAAAGAGGCTCAATCTATTAGTTGTGGTACCATTATGCTCATGGCATGGTCTTGGGAGAATATTGTTGTTTTCAGACTACCAATTGAGATAGATCTATCTCTAGGGATTTCTTATGTATATCTATATGGACACCCAATCACACAAACACAGGTTGGTGATGTAGGATACTAGAGACATGATATCAACATTATGAATTCTTTTACTTGGAGGCCATATCATCAGTGTGCTCCCTAGGAGGATGATGGTGAGCATATGCCATATTGCCAATAGACTTAGTATTTGAGTTTTTGGATAGTGTAGACACAACACATCATAGCGCACTAGTTGTCTAAGCAGGTGATGGGGCAGTTCAAGGCTCAATAGGGAGTTCCCATTGGTATTGCAAAGTTTTCTTGGTCTTCTCAAGAGGTTCCTTAGTGGGGACCTATGATCAATGTGCAAGTTGAATCACATGAGATAGATTAGTTGAAGCTAGTTTAGTGGGGTTCCCCTACGGAGTTGGTAGATGCAAGGACCACAAAAAATTATGATGCATGGTGGTTGTCGCACAATTCAACACCATTGATAGATCCAAATGCACTTGCTCCTATGGAGAGGCTTGGTAGAGGTCCTTGTGGTATATTATAAGGGAGAGGTTGGGGGAGAGGAGATTATCATGACCAAGGTGGTGGATGAGGGGATGGTGGTGATTATGGGGGTGGTGGAGGATAGGGGGGTGGTAGGAGAGGAGAAAGGGGTAGGGGTGATAGAGGTATAGGAGATAGAGGCCAAGGAGACAGAGGTGGGCTTCCACCTTAAATTTTGAGATGATTACCTCTTATTCATGAGGATGGAGAGAAGGAGGTCCATGTGCAGCAAGAGGTCCGGGTGGAGGAGGTTAGGGTAGAGGAGGTGGATGTTGAGATGGAGGTGCATGTGAGAGACTTTAGGATGGAGGAGGTGGATGATGATATCATCACAACGGAGGATGAGGTTGCACAAGATATGGCCATGATGGAGGATTTGGATGATGTTCCCATTAGAGAGGCCATCCATGATATCATGGAGGAGGATTTTGAGGATAGGGGACAAGGTCCCTAGGCATATATCTAGGTTCTACAGGAATAGGTACAAGTAGTACATGACCAAGTAGCTCAAATTCCATCATTACAGGTTTAGGTAGCTTAGTTGATTGATGAGCGAGATATGGTTGTGATACAAGCACAATAGGTTGAGAAATGATCAATAGATTTCATTTCTACTGTTAGTGAGGGTACAACCAATTTTTCACATGTGTTATGTCAAGCTAGCAAGGAGGTATAGTACTATATAATAGCATAGTGCCAACATCCAAGAGGGAACCCAATTATCAGGAGAGTCTGAGTCGATCCCACTCACATCGATCATAGAGTAGTGGAGGGGTATCCTAGTTGAGGAGATCCCCATACCAGTCACCCCACCATTCCCACAATGAGCATCAGAGGCCATCAGGATCAGGGTAGAGACAAGACATGCCTCCCTCCACTCATTCGCCTTCAGGGGACAGGGGTAACACGGGCTAGGCCTATTTTTTGTATATGGACATGTATATTTTTATCAAGCCTACAAGGTCCACTTTTTTTATAATATAATGATTTTATACTGTGACACATTATTTTTTGGATATATATGAGATACATCATTTTTGGAGGTGATTACATGATATGTTATATGTATGCATGTGTCTATATCATTGATGCTTATGGATGCATTATGTTATGTTTATTCATATGTATGGATGGATGCACATGATGTTAATTTATGTTTATATGTATGGGTGGATGTATGGATATTTAATATTTATGATCTATGATGTGACTTATGATTCTTTTATGATCTATATGCATGCTAACATTATATGTTTAGGACATGTTATGCGATATTTGATATGATGCTATATGGATGATGATTCTAACATGTGATTCAAATTTATCTATATTTTTGTATTTTCTTATGCACTATGTATGACCTATATGCACATGAGATATGGTGTTCTAACATGATTATAGATGTAGGATGATGTAGCTCATATATTTTTTTTTGTGTGTCCTAGCACACCACCAAGATTACTATGGGACTGTTAGAATAAATGTTAGTGCAAAGAAATGATTAATGAGGATTGAATGATAGTTATATGTATCATTCATCCAAATCAAGATTGATGTATTTGATATTACTTGAGCTTTCAACAGTGCATGTTTTATTATCATAGAGAATTTATTATGTGACAAGTGGATGTATGCACACTACAAAGGTAGCCATTGTTTTTGTTTGCCTAAATATTATGATATATGGACAAGTAGATATGTGTACACCAAGTTGAGTCAAACCTTGGTGACCTTAGTATTTTTCTTTCAAAGATTTAAGACACGTCAGACGAGGAGTTCCTTGATTCATACTAGTAACAATAAAACCTTTTTGGAAGATGTGAGGAAATAACCATAGATCATGTTAATATTTTTGCAAGAAAGCATTAGCTGACCTTTGACTTGTATAGGAAGTTTTGATTACGCCAGATAGAATCCCAATCACACACAAGGATCATAGTTTCCCCAGTCATGTTACCAAGACAAACCACAAGCAAAAATTAATAGAAATAAATGTCATAATCCATCCTTGCCTCTAATCACTTGTGGATATCATCAAGTAGCTTAGGAATATGACATACAATAAATCAGATAAGACCAAACTAGACCAAATGAGTCAACAACTAATTAGATCATTTTTTCCACTAATAAGTGTTTGATATGTTTTCAAAAGATTGTGCTTGTCTTAAGGAATAAGACATTTCATGTAAGATGCTCGATCTAGTTTTGATAATGCAAAATCCTAGAAGACAAATTATTTTTGATAAGATAGGTAACATTTGTAAACAATTGATCATCCTATTTGAAAGCTAGTTTGGTAGTTTCATCTATTGTTCCATGATTTTTTAAGTTTAGTTCTACGTAAGATATCATATTTGTGTCCAACACATCCATTCACTACAATGGTTTTATTATGAAATTTTGGATTGTGATAAAAAAGTTATTATGATGGAGCCTAAGGGGACTGATCTATGCATCAAGGGCTCATCAGTGATGCCCTTGCCTACGTGACAAATACAGAGACAACATAGTTCTAGTAATGTAAGTGACATTTGATTCTAGCAATGTGGACTATGATGAAGAGTTGACTATGGCAGACCCTAAAGGATAGACCTATGCCTCGAGGGCTCATCAATGATTCACCTTACTTGTGTACACACACAGAGGCAACATAGTTTGATACCATGGATTATTTTTGATATTTTATGACTATTTTTGAATTTTTTAAGGATATTTGAGTGTTTTGATGTTTTGTTGAATGTTTTGATGTTTTAATATATTTGTGATAACATCACTGGATACCATGTGTAAGATTCTTTTGAAACCCTTAGGTCGAGGATTGCCCTAGCTTCACGATCTTAAAAATTCCTTGAATTAGATTTGACTACTTTATCTTGAAGTTACAAAAAGAGAATTACCTAATAGAGAGCATCATGGAGGTCAAAGGAATATGTCTTGTTAAGCTCAAAAATTGATTACCCTAGTGAAAACTCATAAAATTTTGACGAGAGAGAAAATCCTTGAAAATATCATGCATTTCTATATTTTGAGGTTTAGTATATGAGGGGGATCTCTTAAAAATGACTCTCTTTGAACTAAAGAGATCATCTTAGGGATCTACTGAAACATTAATATTTCATAGTTTGCAATAGATAATTTTCTATGATGAAATAGGTTGTCATGTGAACAAGGATATCCATGTCAAGAAAAGATTATCATGTCTCCTAAACAAAAGGATATTATATGGAAAAAGGGGAGATAATTGAATCCTCTAGAAATCTATAAATATAGTTAAACCATAATAAAAATATAGTTATATCACAAGTTAGAAAAGAAATATTCATGACATTTAAAAATATTCATATCAGTTAGAGGATTGTTACCTAATGACTAGCATGTCACATCTCATTAAGATATAGTTATATAAAAATAAATTATAGTGGAGAATAGTAAGGTAAAGGGTTATCATATCATGTCAAATTAGCCATGTACACAAAATATAGTAATTTGTGCAACTAGCAAGAATTATCCCAACAACTTGAAAGGACTACCATGATAATTAGGAGACTATCTTAGTAGACCACAAGTAGTCATGACTTCTTGAGATATATATATATACTAACCACAAGGATCCACCTTGACTACCATAATAAACAAAAGGGATAGTCATAAAATTATAGATAATTCTATCACAAAATGGACATTCATAAGTTAAATTATAGTCATGGTATTTACACATAGAGGAATATCTTAACATGTCAATAAAGATAGTCATGTCATCAAAACCATAATATCATAATAAACATGTTACCAAGATTATCATACAAATCACAAGAGGAAAATTATGTCATTCAAAATCAATCACATAAAAAAGGGATAGTTGTCAAAACTAAAGAAAATCATAAGTGACATCAATATAATCATGTACTATTTAGGATAGTCATTTGAAACTATTGTGTTTCAACCAAAAATGATACTCACTAAAGTATAATCTCATAAGTTATGAATTTTATCATGTATATTATAAATGACTATCTAATATTTTTTAGGGTACTAAATGCACATGCTTATATTGTGACAAGGTTGAACTAGAAAGAGGCACAACATATTAGTGATCAAACTAGAAGTTGTTAGACAATGGATGAGATTTTGATATTGTTGCACACATATAGGTTATGGAGATGGTGATAAGGTTGATAATAAAGAGAAAGATGCTTTGAGAAGAAATCAAGAGGTGTTCATGGAATTTGAATATTATTTAGTCATAGAAATATATTTAGATCAAAGTGAGAACTCACTATTTCAAGGATCCTTAAGAAAATAACATATGTAATCTATGCATCCACCCATAATTTCTTGAACACTATTGATATAAAAAACACTAAACTTGATGTGTTACTTAGTGGTTATCTTAGAAGGATAGTTTTGTAGGAATATTATAAAATATGATGATATACAAGATGATTTTTTCTAAGTTGTTGAAACATGGTCATGAGATAAAATGATAAATATGTCAATAGAGATAGTCATGACAATGGATCTAACTTATATAGGGAATTATATAAATATTATAATAATAAATTTCTAAGAATGATCTTACTTAGTTTCTATTTCCAATTTATATTATTTTAGTCTTGATTTGAGAGGCATATAATCCTATACAACATGATTAAGGACAAAGGTGGAAATAATATTATTGCAGTTATACCCTAATGTATATGCATGCTAGCATTAGTAATTTTAAATTTATTTTATTATGTCCTAATTGTTCCTAATAAAATTTGATCATCATAAAATCCCACAAGATCATCATGCAACTCTAGGGATTCCTTCCAAATTAAGGTATTATATATTGATAAATAAACAAGAAGGTGAGACCACCCCTTAAAATTTGTAGGACTATCCAAAAGATATGTTTTCGCTGAATCACAAGGTAGTAAAGTTTTTTTCCATAAACCTTATAAGATATTTTCATGAGGGACAGTCTATAGGTAGGCTTGTCTTTATAGTTGAAAAGGAAAAAAGAGTCAAATGATAGTGAAATATCTCTAAGACACACATGAAAGTCATGTGGATTTAACTAACCATTAAAGAGGTTTGTGATGACAGTCTACATGCTTGTGCATAGTTAGGTAGAAAGTGAAGAATGTGATGTATGAGGTCCCATGAATAATTTCATCAAAATCCATGAAGAATAGAATTGTTGACAAATTATGTACAACACATGACCAAATTTTAAAATAAACTAGTTCATTTATTATCAAACACGTATCATTTATTCCCTCTTTTTACTTGTGTAATCATTCATTTATTTAATTATTCATTTATAGAAAATATGAACAACAATGGTAAAATAAATTTATATTAACCAAAAATAGGCATATAATTTTATACAATGCTAGAAGTTCAATATATATGCTCAAGAAAGCCATATAAGCTTACAAAAAAGTCATAAAGGAATATAATGTCACATATCAGTAATACAAAAATATATCTACAAAATTATAATATAGGCATACAACAAAGGACCCTAATGTAATCACTTCCCTCTAGGGGAAGATAAGAGATCACAAGCCACCTTTGACTGTTGATTGGATGGAGAGGCATACAATGATGGTTTCTTTTGAACCCACTAACTCGACCTTCTCTATAAACTATTCTAGACCTAAACCTAATAGAATAAAAAAGTATACACATTAATATATAAAAATTGAATTATAGAATGGAATATAACAAAATGATCACTTACCACATACTCATAATCACTCTGAACCAATTTTTTCCTATCTTTATCTGTAACAAGGGAATGTTCACAAACTAGAGTTGTGAAACCCTGTGGCAAGCATCAAGATACAAATTAAACTACAAATGAATATCATTCAAAATTTTATTAATAGACATATATAACAACAAATGTAATATGAAATTTGCTAATTTGGATCATACCTTTGTAAAAGGAATTGAAGGTGATAATTTTGTGGCAACACAATGCTCCAGTGTGGTATGAATACTAGGAGTATCAACTACTATAATCATCTAAAAATGAAACAACATTATTAAATTGCCAAGATCTACCTAAATATTATTTTACAAATATTTAATGATTAAAAGTACTCAATCTTACCTCAATGCAAGATGTATGGCCACTATGGCTAACATGTGTTGATATTGAAAGCTCAACATTAACCTAATCAAAATCCAATGTGAATTTTAATATTACCATTTATATAAGGTTAAACTATTCACATGTACTATATTTTCCATTTCTTTACTAGTTACATACTTGTGGAATCGACATCATTGTGTAAGAGGGAGGTAGAGGGCCGCCAGATGTAGGGTGAACACTCTGACCTTGAAACTTTATTACAATCAATCTGGTAATTTGGTGATTTTTTTACATTTCAAAATGAAATATGATCAATTAAATTTGACCTTGTTCAAATTTACCTATCTATCACTATCAAATGATCAATCCAACAACTCATCTATCATAAAAAAATGGTCCAATATAGATGTGTTCTAATATTGGTCATGTGCATCTTTCAATCATCCTTAGATCCATAACCACAAAGAGACCTATATTTTTTAGATAAGTGAGGCAAAGGTTGAGACTTAGAAGACTCACCCAAGTTACCCTATGCTAGAGGCCTATCATGTTGTAAAAGGGTCTAAGTGAGCAAACTAATGGATTGTTGGGTCTCAACCTCAAAAACCTCCTTCTCAATGGAAGGGATAGTGACATGTTTAAACTTTGGTCTAGTAAGGGCTCTCTGTGTCTAGTTTTGGGCATGTTGTGCCCCCACCTCTACCCTAGAAATCTCGCATATCAAAATAATTTGGGATATCATTGAGGACAAACTTGTAACAGAGATTCCTCAAAAATTATTGTGTGATCACCTCATTGTTATTGCATGGAG
The DNA here is from genome assembly GCA_007115665.2 of Sequoiadendron giganteum. Classification (NCBI taxonomy): domain Eukaryota; kingdom Viridiplantae; phylum Streptophyta; class Pinopsida; order Cupressales; family Cupressaceae; genus Sequoiadendron; species Sequoiadendron giganteum. The sequence continues at coordinate 106,321,395 of CM021103.1, forward strand.
GATGGTCAAAAACCATCCACCACATATCCTAAAAATTATTCCTTATCCCTAGTGGTGGCGCCAATGGATGGAGAACCTCTTACAAGAGTCATGTATGGATGCATTAATTCTTGGGTCGGTGAGCAACACACACAAGTTAGATTTTAATATTTTACATTCTTTTATTTGATCATAGGATAGTTTATCTGCATAAAAAAAAAAAAAAAATCTTCCCTCGTATTTGACTAAGTGTTGATTTTCCCACTCACAAATACTATGTGAGAGATGATTGATTCTAGTGAACTCACAAGGGTAGACCTATGGGAGTTTGTCCCAAATGGATCTCTCAACCTTCCAATTATTGTCTCGAGTTCTCTTTTATTGTTTTCTATTTTCCCTAATTTATATTTTCTCGTGTCCTAGGAGGATGTTGAGGCAATATGAGAGGGGTTTATTATGGTTGTTCTTCAAGAGGGTTTTCATCATCTGAGGGGTATTCTCAATTCTTGGAAATTAAAGAAAAACCACTAAAAAAAATATACATTTATTTAATTAATTTTTTACATTAAAAACCAAAAATACTTACCTCTTCAACCTTGGCGATGTCATGGCATCATTGTAGCGACAATTCAACAGACAAATTGATGAAGAATGACCTTTTACACAACATGAGTGCACTCTAAAAAGTTGTAGACCATAAAATGTTTAATGTCCACCAATAAACATAATTGTCGCTGATTTTGACCCTCTTAGAGCATAGATTACCCCCAAAATACCTCATCTTACGTAAATATGAACCCTCACATTATAAGCACCACATTCCACTAATGTTCACACTTTCATGTGAATTAAGACATGATAGTGTATTGTGCATTCAAACTTGTCTTTCTCATCGAAATACTTAATTTTTTTAATAAATATTTCATGTAATTCATGATTGGTTATGTTTAGATTGTACCTCTATTCCTCCTAATTCGTAATTGATAGCAACTATCATTCATTAAAAATATGATATTTCCACAATCCATTATTCTAAATAAAAACACTGGTCAAATAGACGACCATAATCCTTAATACCCTAATTACAAGGAAAGTGGCAAACAAGTAGTCGGGGCCAGCGGAGTTCCACAAAACTGAAAGCTCCGCCCCACATGAAAGCGGCGCAGGGGCATGCACGTCCTAAATTCTTTTCTTTTCATCGCCTAAAATCAGCCGCGTTTTCGATTCCTTTGTAGTTGTACAGCCGCACAAATCCAAAATAATTTCATACACATTCAACGTTTTGGGCCGACAGGGGGTTGACTCCCCTTCCCCAGCGTGCACCGCCCTTGCCCAACGTTTTGCATGCCCCTCCTTCCCACCCACCGTTATTTTCAACTCCTCCCCGTGATTAGAAGCGTACCTCAGTTTACCGGGTATTCGTACAATTTGTGTGTTCATCTAGTTACTGCTTTTACCTGTGGTTAAATCCATGTTTAGGAATAAAGCGATTTGGATAGCACTGAATGCATTGGGATTCCTTTCCCACTTTGTGCGGACGGCATGTGGTGAGACAACGTTAACAAGTTAAAGTGATGGTGGTCAACCACCAACAATGATATAAAGGGTAATGTATATCAGGGAGGAATTTTATAATGTGAGAGCCACTCAGAGTGGTCATCATCAAGTTAAAAATTATATTATTGTAAGGGAAAATAAACCTTTGTGACTTACGTTAATTAGTAGACTAAATTAGGTAAAGGGAAAATATCAAAGTATGAAAGATTAAAATATTTAGTTTGTGGAATAATGATCTAATAAGACTTGGTGTAACATAGATTGTATTTGTTTCGAAATACGAAAAATTAGATGTTGTCATTATATTTATTATTAGAATTTTATGTAGATCAAAACGTTTTTGTAGGTTGATTTTTGTAATGAAAAAAAAATTCAAAGTTGTAAAATCAATCTAGTCATGAGTCAAAATTTACATATGGTACACGACTTTAGCCATCCTAATCTAGCATGAGCCAAAATTTAAGCAAGACTATACCATTTTTTGATATGGAAATGTCTTAAGTCATTCCATCAAAATGGGCCCACATCTAAATGAAGATGGCACACATATGTGAATTTCATTAGTAAATTTTACTTTATATAAAAAAAAATCATACTGTGAAAGTTAAATGCATTCCAAATGTGTTAGAATAAAAAAGTAAAATTTTCTCATTAGTAAAATACAATCATCTTAATATATCAAAGTTGTCTTTGTAACAATGAAATTTTCATGCCCATGTGAATAACCATTTAATTTTGGGTGCATTTTGATGGAAAGTCTTTATGTAATCATATAATGACAAGGGAATCACTCTTGTGTTAAGTTTGACACTTTAAATTTACATTTTGTAATGGTGAAATATGCATACCCATGCCAATTTCTATTTAGTTTTGACGCATTTTGATGGAATGTCTTTATATAGCTATATATGCAATGGTAAAATTTTCATACTCATGTCAATTTGCATTTAGTTTTTTATGACAAGCGAGACTCTCCCTTTCAAACCTGATCACAAAACCTCACAAAACACAATATGCAAAGACTACAAATACATAATATGAACATAAATAGGAAGAGAAAATCAACAACTTTTATATCTTCAAACATGCAAAAGATTACAAATATTTGAATTTCATGGGCTCATCTACAATCTCACATGCAACACCTGAAACAAAACTTGTCTTCAACAATCTGGTGCAATTCTAGCAGCATTTCAAAATGCAAAACTTTACTTCTCCAATCCCCCTTCTCCAAATGCAAAGGTATGAATAAATAGAGAATAAGGAAGGAGAAAACAAACCATAGTTTTCTCAAAACCATCAACAAAACCTCCTTGAAGAAAGTATGACCCTCCTTGGGATTTTTGAAAATATGACATAAGACATGTGGCAACATGCATGCCAACCTCTCTTGGGCACCTAGACTCTTGACCAACCAAGTTTGAGATGCTATGCCAACTTACACCTCTTACAGATTCTTTACAGCATGTCATAATGGTTGTTGCATGCAACATGCAATATTATTTTGGCAGCCCACTTTATGAAAAAATATGACACATGTACATACATTTATGATCCCTTTTGACCTCCTCCAAAGGTGGGACACCCGAAGACTTATACCTTTACAAATTACAATTACTGAGTTACCGGAGGGTAATTTCCCATCAAAATTTACATTATATTTTCCCACAAAGGAAATTTACAATGTTGCAAATGAAAAATATTATTTTCTATCACCTAAGCCCTTATTAAAATAAAACAAAGCAGAATAATATATTTTTGGTGACACGGGATTGCTAGTACCCCTAGATGCTCCTACATCAGACACCAGGGGTAGGAAAAATTTGTGAATATGGATTCACAAAATGGAGTTGAGTGGTAGTACCACCCTTTTGGATTGCAAGCAATCCTCAACAAACTCCATCACTGAATTTGGTACCTAGAATTGATTCTTCTTTCTCCTCTTCCAACACTTAACTGGAACAAGCTTCCTTCTTTGGCAACTCTTCTCTTCACTGAACCTCTTGAATGTGGAATCAATTCCACCATAAATCGACCACCTCATCCAAGTGTATACTACACTCCTCTCTGATCTTATGGGATTCAACCCACCATATTCCATCCACCTCCACCAATTTGCACATGCACTTAACTCTGCAACACCATACAAATCCTTCTTTGCATACCAATCATCTCTAATAAAATCTAACTAAACCATCTCATCTGCATTCACTAACTCGTCCATCTCAATATGAAAATAATTATTCTCAAATTCACTTTGAATCTACCTTTTCATCACCTATTGCATGTTCAACTTTATTTCCTTCTTCCATGCCTTCTACAAGACATGCAACTGTATCACTTCCTTGTCCTATTACTAGTGTTGCAAATTCAATGTCAGTAACATAATCCATATATTCATCCTTTCCATATTCCCCCTCTACATCCATTTCAATATTAGTAACACAATCAAAATATTCATCCTTGTGATCCTATAACAAATTGTCATTCATAGAAATCTCTTTATCAAAATCCTCTTTTACCATCACCTCTTGTTCCTCAACTTCAACCTTCTCAAATTGTTTCATTTTTGCAACAAAAATTTTCATTTCTACATTCTTGTCCTCATCAAAACATAAATTAAAATTTGATTCTACCTCATTGCCTTCTGCTGCAACTTTCACTACTGCAATTCTTTCTTTGTTGTCATTTGTCATATCACTCAAACACAAATTAGATCTTGTTTTAATCTCATCAAAAACTGATATTCCTCTTTGACTTATTGCTGCAACAAAATCTTCATCCTCCTCATATCTATCCATCCCATTCATATCATTCAAATGCAAACCAAAATCATCAATGAACTCACAAAATGCAAGTTTTACCTTTTCTTTAACTATTGCAACTTGGCTTTCCTCTTCTTCAATGTTCTCCATTGTACTCAACTCTTTTTCTATTGTTGCAACCTCTTTAATTTCATCCTCCATGTCTTCCAATAGACATCCCTCAGCTTCAGGTTCTTCAATAATTTCATACTCGTCCTCTTCTTCTTCCTCTCTCTCCCTAATTTTTTCTCTAATTTTCTCAAGTCCAAGGATCCTCAAAATCCATCCAATGACAAAAGTCATTTTCTTCTTTATCTTTTCCATTTTCAAGGCCTCACAAACCCTCAACACAAATCTTCAAATCTTCAAGTTCTTCACATGTAAACTGTCTCACATTCAGTGATTTGTTTACATGCAAATCACACACACACACCACCATAGGTCCTGGTGCAAACTACCTCACATCAACGCTTCTACCTACACACTCAAGAACTCTCACTCTGACACCACTAATGAAGAGGGATACTCTCCCTTTCAAACTTGATCACAAAACCTTACAAAACACAACATGCAAAGGTTGCAAATACATAATATGAACAAAATTAGGAAGAGAAAATCTGCAACTTTTATTATCTTCAAACATGCAAAAGATTACAAATATTTGAAGCTCATGGGCTCCTCTACAATCTCACATGCAACACCTGCAACAAAACTTGACTTCAACAATCTGGTGCAATTTCAATAGAATTTTGATATGCAAAACTTTACTTCTCCAAGCCCCCTTCTCCAAATGCAAAGGCATGAATAAATAGATAATAAGGAAGGAGAAAGCAAACCATGGTTTTTCCAAAACCATCAACAAAACCTCCTTGAAGAAAGTACACCCCTCCTTGGTATTTTTTAAAATATGACATAAGACATGTGGCAACATGCATGCCAACCTCTCTTGGGCTCCTAGACTCTTGACCAACTAAGTTTGAGATGATATGACAACTTATACCTCTTAAAAATTCCTTATAGCTTGTCATAATGGTTGTTGCATGCAAAGACATGCAAGCAACATGCAATATTCCTTTGGAAGCCCACTTTATGACAAAATCTGACACATGTACATACATTTATGACCCCTTTTGACCTCCTCCAAAGGTGGGACACCCAAAGAATTATTTCTTTATAAATTATAGTTATTGGAGGGTAATTTCCCATCAAAAGTTACATTACATTTTCCCACAAAGGAAATTTACAATGTTGCAAATTAAAATTATTATTTTCTATCACCTAAGCCCTTATTAAAATCAAACAAAGCAAAATAAAATATTTTTGGTGACACAAGATTGCTAGTACCCCTAGATGCTCCTGCATCAGTTTTTAACACATTTTGATGGAATGTCTTTATGTAATTATGTCACTAGCATACATATCTTTCAAAAAAATTATGTAAAAGATAAGTAGGATGTATTTCTCCATAGCTTGACATTGTTATCAATATTCAACCATGTAGTTTTTTGAGTCAAACTCATCAACCCATGTTTCATGAGTAGTGGTTCACAAGAACCCATCTCGCCCAATTCTTCACCTCTGTGAGAATCACTTAGACGCAATGAGTGCTAAGTGGACCATTCATTATCATGAGAGATGGGTTCTTGTGAACTACTACTCCTGAAACATGGGCCAATGAGTTTGACTTGAAAAAATACATGGTTGAATCTTGATAACAATACCATAATTGGACACACTATGGAAAAATACCTCCTACTTATCAATTGATGAACTAAAAGGGGATCTATAATGAAATTGTTCATAAGGCACCACAACTTTTGAAGGTTTTGCTAATGGGGTTGCAAGCTAAGAGGGCTTAACCTTGGGGAAAATCTCCATGCTTAAGCACACTTGAGTTGGAGTAGTATTGGGATGGGTGACCTCAGAAGGCCCAATGCTTAACCTCTATGAGCATCACCTAGATGCAATGAGTGCTAAGTGGACCATTCATTATCATGAGAGATGGATTCTTGTGAACCACTGCTCAAGAAACATGGGTCAATGACTTTGAATTAAAAAATTACAGGACTAAATCCTGATAGCAATAACAAAATATGTAAAAGATATTAAGATGTTATTTTCTATCAAATTTTTACTAAAAGTGGAAAAGGCACCTTGAGGTTTCTTGTACATCTAGTTTTTTCTTAAAATAAGTATATTATTTTTACTTTAGAACTATTTGAAAGTTATTTTTATTAATTTACATTATTTACTTGGAAGAGTTATTTTATTATGTAATTTGACAAATGAAGTAGTAAATAATTTTGTACTTCACTAAATAAAAATACAAAAAAAATGATATTTATTAAATATTTTTAAAAATAAGTTAAACATAAAAAATAGTTTTTTTGCTAGGTAAAGGTAGCTAGGCTGTAGAGATTATATTAGAATAGAAATTTACATGCTTTTTCAAAATGATTGTATATAGCAATGGCTATTTTCTATACTATTGCTCTAGGGTAATGTAGACCTAAGCACTACAAAAGGGAACATTAGATATGATTTACATTGTTAGCCTATCTACCTATACTATTAATTTCCATTCAACCCCCACAAGGCCTACACATATATCTATCCATTACTGTTTCATCAAACTCTTCTAGCCACTCCAAGTCTTACACGGGCTCCATATTACTTACCCTGTTCAAATATTGGCATCCCTTATCTACTAGAGCATGGTGTTGCATTAGGGGTTGAGTGTGGAAGTTCTCTAGGAATGGTATCCACTCCACCATGGTAGCTTCCTCTATCACCATTTCAATGTCTCTTGGTTGTGGAAGTCCAACACCATATCTTACCACCCTCAACACCTTCTCCAATCATTGCAGGGACTTTCTCTTGAACAAAGTCAAAGTTAGTGCCTGAATTATATTCTTAGGCTCCCCCGAGTCTAAGAGAAAAGCGAAGAAGTGAGAGGATATGTCCATGTTAGCTATGTAGTGGCTATCATTGACCAAAAAATCTTCCCCCATAATCCATTTAATCGCCTTCCTTGTCATCTTGTTGCGCTCCTTTAAAACAGCTTTCAACTATTGGTCCATAACTTTGCCTAAGAATACCATCTATCGACTTAGGCAAGCGAGTCTTAGCAGAGTGTCCATTTATGTGCATTCACTTGCAAAACAAATTCCCAGCAGAATATGGACCCCGCTCTGGTCGAGCTATAATTTAAAGGACTTGGTGAGAAATTCCCACATGGAAAAATCATGTTTGCAATTCTCTCACATCTCATTGTGTTAATTATCGTAAATGAAATTTGTGGAGAATCCACCACCTTTAATTTAGAGTTCCTCTGCACCATCTGTCCTTACAATGAATTTGATGTTTTGGTACCTACCATGTTCCAACTTGTATGGGAATTCCAACCTCATTGTACTCTACACCCAACTCATGATTTTTGGATCTCTATTACTTTTTTGGCAAGGTGGTCTACCTTTGAATTCCCTTCGTTATACGTGTTCATTAATTTGAAATTTGTGTAGCCATCAAGGAGCATAAAACATTCCCTTAGACGATTACTTAATTTCCAATTTTGAATGTGGTGGTTTTGGATCACATTAATTAATAGCATTGAGTCTCCTTCAATCTATATTTTCCTAATACCAATCTTTTTCCCTTCTTCAAGCTCGAGTTTTACTGACATGCTTTTTTTTTGTTATTCATCCCAGGTTGAAGTGTGTAACTTTTTCAAGTTCAATATCACACCTCTATGATCTCTAAAGATGCATCTGATACTTGATAGGCCTAAGTTCCCCTTGAATGCCCCATCAAAATTTAATTATATCCACCCTTCCTTAGGCAGTCACCATTCTATTTTTTCCCACGTGATCTTGGCCTTAATGCTCAAACCCCCATTAATGGGAGAGAAAAATAGTTTTTACTACTACTCAAATTTTTATTTGATGATTATATTTTTGTAGTCTAGAAAAATGCATACCCTTGCATTTTCACACTTGTTTGGGCCCGCCTTGTTTTATTTATCTTTATTTATGTCTTAATTGGTCCTATTTTGCATCCACAAGCCTAATAAATTATATCTTTTTATGGCTAATCCCAATAAACATCAAAGGATAAATGATAATTTAATGATTTTGGTTGTGTGTCCCTAATTTTTGGACCGGGACTAAGATGCCACCTAGGGTGTCTTTGTCCCCCAAGGATCTTGGGACCCTCTTTTTAAAGATACCTTAAATAGGCCCCTTTTTGGAGTTTGTGCCCCAAGTTTCAAGCCTCGGGACTAAGATGTCACCTAGGGCATCTTAGTCCCCCTCAAGTTATTTTTGAGATTTAATTTCAAATCTTGGTGGGATTTAGCCTCCTTTAATTAATGATTTTACATGTCAAATTGTTGTGGTGTAATTTTAGGATATTAATCATGGATAAGTATAAATACAAGGTTATTTCACTCATTTTCTCCTAACAAGCATTCAAGTATTCAACCTAATAGCATAATTGAGTCCACAAGAGCAATTCATCAAGAATTTGGAGCCATCATCAAGATTCAAGCATCATGTCAAAGATATTCTTGCATCATGTGTGTTTTTGAGCTAACATTTGTGATTTAGGGTTTTGCAAGTAATTCAAGCCAAGATCTATCAAGCATTCATTCAATTCAAGATCTACATTCAAGCTAGCCACTTCACGTAAGTTTGCAAATTCCATAACAAAGGCTTGGTGAGTTTCAACATAGCACTTTGTTCATTCATCATTTCCCTTCATAATTTCATTTCATTTCAAGGTTTAATTACCAAGGGGTTTGACCAAGGCAAACCCCCATTTACTAAAAATCAACAAGTTTTTCCTCTCTTGTGTGTTTGTGTTTGCAGATTTAGGTTGAAGATAATTTGAAGTGCAAAGTTATAAAGTTCAAAAGTTGCATTGCAAAGTTGTCATCTTCATGGAAAGTCACCTATGGGTCAGATCTAGAAGTTTCAAGATCCGAGATCTGGGAAGAAGAAAGTGCAGACATTGAACCTCAGGATCACATTTCGAAGTTTCAAAAATTCAGATCGAGACTTATAGACATGGAAAATCAACCAACACACTTGATCCTAATTACTAACATCGCTTCATCCTAGATCATACTTTCAGCTTATCATCACTTTTCATCTCTTAATTAAATAAATCATGATTTATTTAATTAGGTCTTTCTCCCCCGTTGATTAAATTAATCAATTTAATTTAATTAATCCTCTATCTCTAGTCATTTAAATAATTTATTTTATTTAAATTAAATCTCTAAAGTCCTCTTATTAAATTGAATAAATTAAATATTATTTGATTTAATCTAACATTATCCCCTTTAGTTAAATAAATCAAAAAATTTATTAAACCCGTCCTCTCAATTTGATTTAAATCAATACATAAATTTAAGTCTAAATTATCACATCTCCTAATTATTCATTAAATTAATTAAACTTTGGTTAATTTAATGTCACATCCTCTAGAGAATGCAACTTGCACAATAAATCAATTACTTTGATTTATTAAATCTCCTATTTTCCCTCACATGGCATAAAAGAGGAATATTCCCTCAAATTTGAATTCAAATTCAAGTGGGCTTGGTCCTTCCAACAAGGCATTTATTTCACCTTACAAGTCCTTTTGCTTTGAGCCAAGTGGCCATAACTCCATTTTATTCCCTCTCTAACATGTCATGTCCTCAATTTCAAATTCCACCTAATATCATTTATTGGCACTTTGATCAAAATATGCACAACCTTCAACCATTCACATCTTGGCAAGTGGCACTTGGCCATTGGATGTTGAATGATCCCGCATTGCTCAATTTCACTCATTCTTCCAATTTGGAAATCTATAAATGAGAGACTTTTCCTCTCATTCTTCATCCACAAATCCAAGCAAGTATACTATACTTCATTTCATCCACAACCTATCCATTTTAATATCAAGTGTTCATCATTTTCATGGTTTCATAGCAAGGTTATCCCAAAATTTCATCAAGGAGCTTCAATCATCTACAAATCTTCATCAAAGCTTGCATAGGAGTTGGGAAAAGGCCAATTTCTACACATAATTGGCACTAATTCCCCCATGGGATCAAGAGTTTTCAATGCTTAATTAGGACTTCATTTATCTTTTATGTTTGTTCTTCATTTTTCCTATTATTGAGCATTATAAATGGATTTCATGGGGAATCTTAGTTCTAACTTGCATATGAGCCTACTAATGTGTTTGTTTTTTGTGTTTGTGCAGGTGTAGGATTGGGATTCACAGGACTAAGTCAGTAGTAAGGGCATCTTAGTCCTCTAAGTGGTATTTTGAAGAGATTCTTTGAGATTCTATTCCAACATGATTCCACATCTACCCCAAAAAATAGCAGTGAGACTAAGACAACAGTAAGGGTGTCTTTGTCCTCCCTAGCATATTTTGATAGCATGTTTGCATTTCCAGAATCCTTATCGCATTTTCAGAATTCTTAGGTACATACATCCTAACTTGTTGTTACTTAATTTTATCATTTGCACTCATTATTAGGTTTTGTGAGTTGAATGTTAAGTTATTTTTTCCAAGATTTTGCTTGGTGGTGAACCCTTCAAAGCCTAAAGGAATCTTCCTAGGTCTCCCTTGTTGAGAATTGTATCGCCTTTGTGTTGATAGTCAATCCAATTTGGGATACTAAGGAATCCTTGAATGATTATTGAGAGAAAAGTGGTGTTCTATAAACCACCATTTCCCAATTAATCATTTTGGTGAACTTGACATTTTGAACATTCATTTTCTGATTTGGAGTTCATTAAGGTCCTAGATCTAGGTTGCATTCATTCTTGCATTGCATCTTGCATTAGTGAAATTACATCTAGGGTTTGTCACATTTGCACTACTGAAAATACATATAGGTTGTATTTTTTCTTTCTTTCATCATCTTATCTCACTGAAAAACTAAAACGTTCATTGTAAATTATCCTAATTACATTTAGGAACATTGTTATTACATTCAAAAATTGAAAAAATTGCATTCAATTGCTTATCATTAGTCACTTTTTCTTGCATTCATTTGCACACTTTGTTTCTAAACATCAGGTCCCTGAGTAAGCAACCTGGAAACACTGTCATCAATCCATATTTTTCTATTTTTCTAAAAAAAACTCTACTAGGATTAAAATTCCCTTATTGGAGTCTTAGTCCCTTTGTGGGTTTTTGGCTCAGAACCATGTCTGAGTTGTTTGCTACCTATTTCAGTTTCTGGAACCTTGGAATTCCTTCAATAGGACCAAGACGCCCATACTAGCATCTTAGTCCCTATGGATTCTGAAGTTTCATTTTCCAGGGTTTAAATCTACTTTTTTTTGCTTCCTAAGCCTCTTGGTAACATATACTATCAGTCTGGAAAGTTTCAAAAATATCTATTTTATGCATCTAGGACAAAAACATCAATTTAGGATACTCATTTTTGAAATCACTTCAATTACTAGCATCATCAAATCTGAAAATGTTCACATTTTTGAAACTTTGCATAATATGGATAAAAGTACTTGTCACTTTTGCATATACAATTTTTACATTCATAAAACTTTGCACAAGTTTGATAAAAGTTCTTTTCATTCTTGTATACACATTGTTTTCAGTCTTAAAGTTTTGCATGCATTGGATAAAAGTATTGTTCATCTTTGGATATGCATTGTTTACATTCTTAAAGAATTGGATAGGATGGTTAGAAGTGCTTTTGATTTTTGTTCAAAAAATTTTAGTACCTTACCTTTCTAGGCATGCTAAGAAAAATTTCATATCCCCTCCCTATGAGAGTGTTTTAGTGAAAGAGAATACAATGTTGGACATTCCTGATGATCATATTCATTCTTCTTCTAATATCTCTCTTATTGGCAAAGAAGATATTTTTATGTTAGAAGAACCAATCAATGAGATTTTTGAGAATCCTAGTTGTTTCTCTACTTCTACCTCTCTTATTAGGAAAGAAATTGATGAACAAGAAGAAACAACCATAGGCAATCATGATGATAACATAACACAAGAAACCATTGAAACTTTCACTAGCCTATATTCATCTCCCAACATCTTCTCTTCTTGTGATAATATTTTAGAGGATAAAAGTGTAAGTGAGGAAGATACGTTGGTGTTGGATGATCAAACCTTTAAGATCTATGACAACCATCTTTATGTTTCTTCCCCTACCTATCTTATTTTAGAAGGCACTATGGGACAAAGGGAGGAAATTACAAACAATCATAACAATCACATTGGTTCTTCTCCTAGTATCTCTCCTAGTTGTGAAGAAGATACTTTAATCAGTGAAATTCATGAGAATCTTAGTTGTCCCTCTTCACCTAAGGAAGCGCTTATTGAGAAAGACAATTCAACCATTGATCATTCCCCTACTTGCAATGAATTCATTTTGGAAGAACCAATCCTTGAATGTCAAGAACATTTGGTTTGTATTTCTCCTCAAAACTCTTCTACTAGGGAAGATATCACAATGGAAGAAAATGAGAACATTGACAACAATAATTCCTTAGATAAAGATGATGAAGTGAAATTACACTCCCCTTCACTAAGAGACCATGAAAATAAGGATAAGTCTTCTGAGGTTATGCACATTATATACCCCTTGAACTACTCTCCTGAGCCTAAACTTATCATTTATCCACCCTCTCAAAAATTGAAAACTCAAAATAAACCTATCCTCATCCTTGAACCACCTAAGGATAATGTTTCGAAGCAACCAAGTCACAATACCGTTGCTCATACATATTACACTAGGAACAATCCACAACCAATACAAACACCTTCAACATCCCTCCCATTTCCTAATCCTATCCTACCCAACCCTATCTTATTAGGTCCTCCTCGTGGAAAGGAGTGTGATTTTGTCAAACAACTAAAGAATACTCCTGCTAAGACATCATTATGGGACCTTATTCAAGCATCCCCTCACTACCATAATATGATTCAAAATTCCTTACAAAAATTACCTATCCCTTCTAATGCGCAACCGAATGACATAACATCCATGATTCAAGGACTAAATGTTGACATTGTTATACACCAAAGTGAGCTCCCTCCTTTGGAAGTGCAAAAACAACATGATGCTTTAATGATAATAGCTATCCACAAGATGGTAGGGATTAAGCATACCCTTATTTATAATGGATTAGCTCTTAATGTGTCTAGTGTAACTCTTTTGGATAAACTTCGCATGGACAAGTCACAAATTTAACCCAATTCCTTATCAATTCAAGGATTTGACAACATAGGAAAGAAACCACTTGGAGTGATCACTTTACCTATTAAAGTTGGAAAGGCTACCTTACAAACTCTTATTCATGTTATACCTCATGATCTTTCATATAGCCTTCTTTTAAGAAGACTATGGATTCATGAGATGCATGTTGTGCCTTCAACTCTTCATCTCATAATGAAGTATGTTTACAATAATAAGGTGTACAAAGTAGAAATTGATCTTGGGCCTGAAATTTTCTTACAATTAGAAAAAGGAACACCAAGTCATCTGAAAACATTAATTCCAACCTCAAAGATAGAACCCCTAATAAATACACAACAAGAGATTGAAACAACATCGAAATTGTTGGAAGATGATTGGGGTTGGTTAGATTTCACACCTTCTTTCTTGGGAGAATACAAAATCAACAACAACAATGAAGAACAAAAAGGGAAAATAATAATTTCAACACAACAAGAGCTTACACAAGGTGAATCTTCAACATGCAACAATTACACAATTGATTTTGACACAAATAATTATGAGCCACCATTGAATCTAAAAGAGATGAAGAAGCTCTACGGAAAAGGTTATGAGCTTATGAAACAACTAGGCTATAGTGGAAAAGGATGTGGCACAAATGAATAAGGTATCTATGTCCCTATAGATCCTCACAAACAAGAAAATACTATTGGTCATGGTTATTGTCCTTAGAAAGACATAAACAAGCCTTCACTCAATATTAACACTATTACAAAAGATTCCTCTAAACTAACTTTAACATTACTGCATCCTGAATTGATAGACACTAGTGGTCTTGATTGTTATCCTTTGAAAGAAACAAATAAACCCTCGCTTAACATCAATGTCATCATGCAAAACACAAAAAGTTAAATTTGTTAGATTTTACACCCTCTTGTAAAGGAGAGAACAAAATCTCATAATCTAAAGAGTCTCATGTAAGTATGACAACTTCTACTAAGAAAGAGATATCTTTGTCACAAAATAAAGTAATATCTACCATTGATCAAGAGGGTATCTTATTGAGACTCCTCCAAGATCATTTGATATCCCTTCGTCAAAGAACATGAAATATTTTATTACAAGAATTCATTTTGTGCATATCATAGAGTTCATGGTCATGCTACTAATGAATGTAAGGCTTTGAGTAATTGAATTCAACATCTCAAGAAGTGTGGTGCTCTTCCTTGTGTTGAAGCACCTAGTTCCTCTAATTGAAACTTATTTTCATCTTATTTGGCTCATCCTTGTCCTGCACTAAGTGGGGGCAAGGGGTTAGGTAGCCTTGTCCCCGTATGTCACTTATCGTTGTCTCGTTTTTCCAGTTGAATGCCTTCCATGTATATGTATGAGAAATCTTGGGATCTGGATGGCATGCCTTAAGTTGGCTCACATTTGATGTACTGAGTTATGCATTTTGGGGGCAACCCCTTCCGTTCTCATGATGTACCTTATTGGAAACATATGACTTGACATAGGGCTTTCTGAGTAAGTTCTCATGTATTCTTCTATTTTAAAGCAGTTTCTCATAGCAATAGTGTTAGGAACTACTTTAAACTAGGGGCATACATCAACACTCATGTTTCATTGTGTGATTCTTTTTTCTTGTGATGCATTATTTTCTTGGTGGTGTCAATGTACTTGATATCCTCTGAGAGCATGATTTTTCTTTGACTTGTTCTCTCTTGGAGACATTAGGCATAATGTTCCCTAAGAATATACCTTGCACAAACTAAGAAAAATCCCTTTGAACATCCATCTTTCTTGTTGCATTGCATTTTTGTACCTTATCAAAGTCATGGAGGTATAGCTTTGATATGGTTCCTTGGGGCTCACCTAGTGGACAACTAGCTTCACTAGACCTTGTGAGCATGCATTTTCTTTGTCCTTATCATAATCATGGGGGTATGACTTTGATATGGACCTCTTGGGGCTCACCTAATGGACAACTAGCTTCACTTGCCCTTGTGATAATGCACTTTGTTTGCATAGTGGACAATGCGTTCCGCTTGTAAACCTTTTATTTTTGGACAAAGAACCTAGACCCAGTCCATAGCACGTTGGAAAACCAATAGAAGCTTGATCCATCACATTTTTCTTTTTCCTTTTTCTATCTTTGATGGTGTATGTTTGAGATCTAGTTATGAATTCATATATCATCCACAAGTGTGTTCCTTTGTGCCTATGTTTGTATTCCATAGGATCTTGATCCTGGGGGCTTGGCCACCCTCTTAGTCATTTTCATACTATCTGTGTCCAGGTTTTTTTCTACTTTTAATAATGCAAAACATAATGTAAATGCAACAAGGAAAATCCACAAAAAAACACTCAATGATAAGCCATAAGTTGAATCTAAGCAAACAACAACAAAAACATGAAATATTATACCTTGCTTGCTTAGATTGATGAATTGGTTGGCCCTTTGATGATGCTTGGTTGTATGCTCCTTTCATGGCAATTGAATGCAATAATGGAGGTGGATAATGTGATGAATATGGTAGGTGAATGCAATAATGGCTTCAAATGGCTGCAAATGCTAAGTATGCTAATGGCTTGAATTCTAGAGAGTGAATGCAAAATGAAATCACTCTTGTCTCCAATGCTTGTCTAACCTCCTTAACTTGAGACCAAGCCACTCAATTTAAAGAAGAATGGATGGCTAGGATTAAGCCATCATGGACAAGATGGAGGGTTGTGGTGAGTTGAGGACTCACAAGTCCTCACATCTTGCCATGTGGAATGAGAGGTGGAAATAAGACAAGTGACATGGAAAAAGACATGTGAGGTGGAGGTACTTGCAAATACCTTGGGATTGGAGAGGATTTCTTCAACAAAGAAGTCCTTGTCCCCATATGCGGTTGATAGTGACAAGTGAGGAATTTTAGAAAGTCCTCTCTTGTCACCATGGGGATGAAAGAAGTTGTTGGAGAAATAAATGAATTTTAAATTCACATGATTGGAAGTACCTAGTGGATAAGAAAAGGCCCTCCTAAAGTAGGTCCTTGTCTCATGTGACTGAAGTGACTAATGAGAGGTTATGGGGAAGAGAAATACATGGGATGAATAAATGGAATTAAAAATTTCATTGGGATGTGGGAAGAGTTGACCAAAGGGGGTTGATTAGACTAGTTAATGATAGATTAGAAGAGAGTTAGGTGGCTAATGATGATTAGGAGCCAACTTGCAAAATTTGGAGGATGTGACACATCTTAATCATGGATTAGGGATGTGTCACATCTCTAATGATGGGATTAGGAGATGAATTAGGATTAAGTGTGGATGAGACATAAAGGGAATTAAATAAGTGGGTTATTTATTTAATTCTTTGAAAGAAAGGGACAAAGGGGTAAGGTATGCAATTATTTAACTAAATACTTCAGGGATTTAGAAGAATTTAGGGGTATTAATTAAATAATAGTAACATTATTTAACTAATGTGGATATTTAGATGAAAAATATAAATTTGACCAAATATAAGTAGTCAAACTTAGATGTCTACATTTTTTCCCTCTTTGAGATGGTGTTACAAAGTAGCATCATTTCAAAGAAAATTAAAACATATCACCAAGAAGAAGATGTCCCAATCATTTGAGGAGTGACTAGGAGGAAAGATGATGGGAGTGATGATGAAGATTGAGGTTGCCCCCTCGAGAGGACATGTGGGTTTAAGAGAACATGGGTGTGCTCTCAAAATGGATGAGATGATGCAAGGGTAGATGGGGAAGATGATGTGAAATGATGGATGAGAGAGGATGATAATATGAAGAGATAAAGGTAAGCACAAATAGTTTTTAAGGAAAAATTTGATGGTTCCCTGGTCAAGCTACAAGCCAAGATTGATTGTTGTTGATGAGGGAATGATATATCCCAGAACAACACGAGGATAGGGAAGGATACAACCTACAGATGATGATGATGATGATAGTGTTTTTGATGAGGGAAGGATACAAACCAATAATGGAGATGATGATGATGATTGGGTCAAGGCTTGTAGCAAGGCTGGGAACAAGACCAAAGATGTGATTAGATTATTTGTGCTAGATTGAATGGATTAGGATTGGATGGAGATGTGAGATGGTTAAAATGAATGAAGAGGATGGAGGTAAAGATGTAATGTAATGGAAGAGAAAATGAAATGCAATCCTAATGCAATTTTCCATTGTCGGAGCATTCATTTTTTCTATAGCATAAGACACCACGTACCAGGGTATGTAAAACCAAGGTGGATTAGTGTCTAGTGCATACATAAACACAACAAACAAGGAGGCTATCCCAACACCCCAAAGTCGCAATGAATTTGGTCAGGCCAAGTATTGGGATAACCACAAGCACAAAAGGATGCCCTAGCGTAACACAAGACCTCAAGGCTCTTGGTGGGTACGACGTGAGACAACCAAGAAGACAACAACAACCAAATATCAAGATATGCTCTTATGTTAACAAGTCAAAACACACCATAATATGATAGATCATGGCGGCCTTGACAAGTAATGATAGGGAGCTCAAATGATAAATAGAAACCAAAAGTATCAATAGATTGCAATCAATTGCAAAACATCATTTTCCATAGGATCAAGAGGATGGTTGGGGTTGATGGGGTCTATTAGGAAGGATACATCATGTTGAGACCAAAGATGGATACTAAACTGAAAGATTAATTATGATGTAGGAGATTCTAAAATGGATTAAGTCTCATGACACAAATGTATACCATTTGTGAAGAACCAGCTAGATAAGGACATACTTGATAACACAACAAGATGACGAGACATAAGACAAAAAAATGACAAGGCAACAAAATAGACACATCCTAAAGACCTAGGGGACACAAGACTGACACACCCTAAATACATAGGGGCTCGGGGGTTAATCAAATATTAGCCTTGCCTATGTGAAAGCACAAATCCATCGTAGTTTGACAAAATACCATGGGTAAAAGCAGAAAGAGGACAATGGAGACCATGATGGATGACAAAGACTGGGCAAACAAATGCCCTGGGGGTGGATCAAACGATCGATTTTTCCTATGTGAAAGCACAGGGGAAATGTAGTTTGAAACAAGGCCAAAGACAGATGATGGAAGATGACAAGACTAACAAAAAGCAAAGCCCCAGGGTGCATCAAATGATTGAAATTGCCTACATGAAAGTGTAGGGGCAACATAGTTTGACATAGGGCAAAAGATGGATAGTGGGTAATGGACAATGAGATGACCAAGATAAGGAGATACAATGATGGAACTGATATGATGAGCCAGAATAGGCCGTGTGGATGGGATGGTCGATATGCCTAAGATGTGGATTACACGAAGCTCGGGGATGGGATAGTTAGAAGATGAATTGGGAGGATGAGGAAGATGTGAGGAATATATATGAATGATGATAGTGTAATGTATGGCATTGGATTGCGTGGGAGTAGCCTATAGCTAGATACCAATGACAAGGGATTATGAGATAGGAGGAAAATAGAGATAAATGGATGGATTGATAAAGATGGGGAGATAGGAAGATGCTAGGATAGGTGGATAGAGGGGATCGGATTTAGAAGGATGGAAGAGATTGCAAGATGGATGGATAAATGGATGGGGAGATAAGGATGGGCAGGATGGTGAGATGGAAAGGATTACTTGGAGGGATGGATGGATGATGTCTCCAAGGAATCTATCACAAATAAGGAGATGCCTCCACTCTAGATGTGTCATGTGTGACGAGGCAAGAGGGATAGCAAGATGGGTGGATAAGGGAGTGAGATGTGTTAGGAATAAGGTGTCTCAACCTTGGATAATTCTTATTCTTATTATTTGTTTTGTAAAATGTATTTCTTGCAAATAATGTAATTAAGTGTGAGTGTACATGTCTAGTTGGCATGTTGATGTGTCACTCCACTTGATGTGTCGGCATCTTGAATTGTGTGTAAGGAGATCATGGCTGAAACGGTTATGATGGATTCCTATGACACGTAAGAGCTATTTCTAGAAGTTTCAATGACGTGTGAAGACATGCAAGACATGTGGCAACTGATAAAGTTGAGTACTGTACACTCTTCCACAATAAAACCCTAATATGGCTATCTTTGGAAGTTGCCCTAAAAAGGAAAGCACATGATATAAGCATTTTTTAGGGTTACAGACTGTGATAGGAAAAGAGTGTATTGTTGGTATGATTTCGTGCTATTGGATTTGTCTTTGAGTGTCGATTGTCTCCTGAAACAACTTGCATTGCAAGTGTGTTGTAACCGTTGTGTTGAAGATAATACATTGTGTAGGTTTTGGAGTGCTGGGGTTTTTTACCGAAAGGTTTTCCCTAGGGTAAATCATTGTGTCATTCTCTATTTTCTGTATGCTGGTATATGACTGCAATATCATTGTTAAAGTAGTTAACGAATCTGAAATTGCAAGGATTTAAAAGAATTTGCACAATACTTTCCTTTAGAGATTAGTGTAGGAAGCTATTTTCCGCACCTGAGTTTCATTACAAGTGGTATCAGAGCCTGGTCAACTTTTGATCCTAGTTGTTAGGTAGGGTTTTTTGAGCTAATCTCAAGTTGAGTGGGAGTTTTTTTGTGTAGAGCATTTTGAATCTTATTTGCAGATTGAGATGGCAAGTTCCTCATACAGTAGAATGGAGGTGGAGAAATTTAATGGCACTAATTTCGAGTTGTGGAAACTCAAGATGGAAGACATGCTTGAAGACCGCGATCTATGGGAGGCTACTTCACTTGATGTGAGACCTGTAGCGATACCTCAAGCGGATTGGGATATCAAGGATCGGAAGGCTAAGGGTCTCATCAAGACTCTGTCTAGCAGATGTCATTCTTCTGAATGTTCTTGATGAGACTACTGCAAATTCTTTGTGGAAACGGCTTGGGTCTGTGTATCAGGCCAAATCTCTGGTGAATAAGTTGTTCCTGAGAAAGAAGTTGTATTCTTTAAGAATGGAGGAAGGTGGATCCGTAACTGATCATCTCAATGCATTCAATTTATTGATTGCACAGTTGGCATCATCTGGTGCCAAGATTGAGGAGGAGGATCGATGTATGACCCTACTTTGTTCCTTGCTAGATTCGTGGGACCATCTTGTGATGGCTCTCGGAAGTACTATAGTCACATTCCGTATGGATGATGTGGTGTCTTCACTGCTATCTGAGGAGATGCGAAGAAAGACTTCGGATTCGTCTAAGGAAGCCCTTGCTGTTCGCGGGAGATCCAACGACAAAGGAAAGCAGAATGACAATAAGTCAAAGAAGGGCAGATCCAAATCTCGTGGGAGTTCTAAGACTCCTGGAAAGTCCAAGGTGAAATGTTGGAACTATGATAAATCAGGGCACTTGCGGAGGGACTGCAAAGAACCGAAGAAGAAGAAGAAAGGCTCAGATTCAGCTTCTGAAAAATCTCAAGAAGATGGAGATGCTTTTATTGCAGCTTTGGTAGCCCATGCATCTAATGATGTGTGATTGGTAGAATTAGGTGCTTCTTTTCACATGACCTCTCATCGAAACTGGTTCTCAAAATATGAAGAGTTTGATGGTGGAAAGGTGTACTTGGGTGATGATTCTCACCTAAAGATAGTTGGATGCGGAAGGGTCACTATCAGATTTCTTGATGGACGAGTAAAGGGAATCAACGGAGTTATGCACATTCCGAGTTTGGCACGAAACCTATTATCTGTAAGTATGTTGAATGATGTAGGTGTGCAAGTTGTCTTTTCAAAAGATGGATGCAAGATGATGAGAGGTTCTATGGTGCTCACTAAAGGTACTAGGAGAGGTACTTTGTTTCAGCTTGATGCATGCATTGCTCAGTGCAATAGTTCTTATGTTTCAAAGAAGAGAGCGGCTATCACTTCATCCCCACCATCTGAACGAGCAGTAAAGAAGACTGTGGCAATGGGTTCCGATCGCAGTGTAGTAAGTGTACCTAAGGGTGCAAACACTTTGGAAGGAAAGCTTCCTGCAGAAAATACAATGTTGTGGCATATGAGATTTGGCCACATTGGTGAGAAGGGTCTTAGGACCTTGAAAAATAAAAATCTCATCGAGGGGCTAAATGATTGTAATCTCGAATTCGATTTCTGTGAACATTGTGTTTGTGGTAAGCAAAATCGTGTTTAGTTCTACTCCAGTTCTCACAAGTCTTCTAGACTTTTGGATCTTATTCATTATGATGTATTTGGTCCTGTAAAAGTTCCTTCTATCTCCAGTTTTGTATATTTTGTATCTTTTATAGATGATTACAGTAGAAGGACTTGGATATATTTCCTGAAAAGTAAGACACAGGTTTTCAGTCGGTTCAAGGAATTTAAGGCTCTCGTGGAGAATAAGACTGGTAAAAGAAGAACTGATAATGGTGGTGAGTTTTGTTCCATGGAGTTTGAACAGTTCTATAAAGAACAAGGAATCGAGAGACATAAGACAACTCCTTACACCCCATAGAAAAATGGAGTTGCAGAGAGAATGAACAGGACACTGATGGAGAAGGCTAGGAGTATGCTTAGTGGAGCTGGTTTAGAACAAAGGTTTTGGGCCGAAGCTGTGGCCACTACTTGCTATCTGGTTAACAGATCTCCTACATCAGCTCTTGTTGGTAAGACACCCATGGAGGTGTGGTCTGGTAAGAAGCCTTCAATTAGACATCTTCATGTTTTTGGTTGTGAAGCTTATGCACATATTCCAAAGGAGAAAAAATCTAAGTTGGAAAAAAAAGCTGTCAAATGTATTTTCATCGGATACAGTGTTGGTGTGAAAGGATACAAGCTTTGGGATCCTGTGACTAGTAAAGTGTTGCATGGTAGAAATGTTATTTTCAGAGAGCTAACATCTTCTCCCATTGTGCTACAACCAGATGAAAAATAAAAGGAAAAAGATGTTCAGTTTCCTCCTACCCCTGAGAAGACTGAACAAAGAGACCATGTTGGGTCTAATGATGAGGAGAGCTCTAGCAGCTCTGATAGTTCGGAAGAAGAGGAAGAACAACCTCAAACTCATCCCTTGAGGAGATCGACGAGAGAAAGAAAGCAACCAGAAAGGTTTGGTTATTCTATGTTAGATTCCAGTTGTGCTTTTGCTTTGATTACTAACACTGATGAGCCTAGATCTATGAAAGAGGCTTTGGTCAAGGAAGATGCAGGTTCCTGGATTGAGGCTATGGATGATGAGATGGCTTCATTGGAGAAAAACAAAACTTGGGACCTTGTACCTTTGCCTAAAGGGAGAAAATATGTTGGTTGTAAATGGGTGTTCAAGAAGAAATTCTGTGCAGATGGCAGTGTTGAAAGGTACAAAGCTAGATTGGTTGCAAAGGGGTATTCACAGGTAGAGGGAATAGATTATGGTGAAATATTCTCTCGTGTTGCAAAGTTGAAATCCATTAGATTTTTGTTATCTCTTGCTGCATCATATGATTTAGAGATAGAACAGATGGATGTGAAGACAACTTTCCTTCATGGTGATTTGGAGGAAGAGATTTATATGTCACAGCCTGAGCACTACATTGTTAAAGGTAAAGAATCCTTAGTTTGTAGATTAAAGAAATCTCTATATGGTTTGAAGCAATCTCCTAGGATGTGGTACCTTAAGTTTGATGCCTTTGTGTTGTCAATTGGATTTGTAAGATTGAAATCAGATTTTTTTGTTTATTTCAAAGTTGAAAATGATATGTTGATGATATGTTGTTATTTGGGAAGGGTAAGGGTATGATTTCTGATTTTAAATCTCAGTTGTCAGTACAGTTTGAGATGAAAGATCTTGGGGCAGCAAGGTACATCTTGGGTATGGAAATCAGTAGAGACAGGTCTAACATAAAACTTTGGTTGAGTCAGAGTAAGTATGTGAAGTCTGTGTTGGATAGGTTCAGCATGGCAGATTGTAGACCACTATGTGTTCCTGTTTCAATAGGAACAAAGTTATATGTAGATGATTGTCCAAAATCTCCTAGTGAGGTGGAAGACATGAGTAGAGTACCTTATGCTAGTGCAGTTGGCAGTCTTATGTATGCTATGGTCTGTACTAGACCAGACATTGCCCAAGCAGTGGGAGTCCTGAGTCGGTTTATGGCTAACCCTGGACGGGTACATTGGGATGCAGTTAAGCAAGTATTCAGATATTTGAGGAGTACATCAGATTACTCCATATGTTACCATGGTAACTCTTCTGGATCTCTGCATTCAATTTGTATTCGTGGGTTTGTGGATTCAGATTGGGTAGGTGATATTAACAGCAGGAGATCCACCAGTGCTTATGTGTTCACTATGTTTGGTGGTGCCATCAGTTGGATGAGTAAGCAACAACCTGTGGTTGCTTTGTCCACTACAGAAGCTGAGTACATGGCTGCTACTCATGCTTGTAAGGAAGCCATTTGGCTTAGGAGATTGTGTTCTAATGTTGGTGTTGATGTAGAACAGATTACTATTTGGTGTGACAGTCAGAGCGCTATTTGCCTTGCGAAGAATCCAACTTTCCATGCCAGAACGAAGCACATTGATGTGCAGTTTCACTTTGTGAGAGATATGGTGGAAGATGGAAAGGTAAATTTGGAGAAGGTAGATACTGTGAAGAATGTTGCAGATGCATTAACGAAACCAGTGGGCACTGTGAAGTTCAGATGGTGTTCGGAGTCTATGGGCCTTTTGGCCTATAGCGGTTAGTTCCTGTTATGTTCCTATTACTCTTACAAGGTGTTCGACAAGTGGGAGAATGTTAGGAATAAGGTGTCTCAGCCTTGGATAATTCTATTCTTATTATTTGTTTTGTAAAATGTATTTCTTGCAAATAATGTAATTAAGTGTGAGTGTACATGTCTAGTTGGCATGTTGATGTGTCAGCATCTTGAATTGTGTGTAAGGAGATCATGGCTGAAATAGTTATGATGGATTCCTATGACACGTAAGAGCTATTTCTAGAAGTTTCAATGATGGGTGAAGACATGCAAGACATGTGGCAACTGATAAAGTTAAGTACTGTACACTCTTCCATGATAAAACCCTAATACGGCTATCTTTGGAAGTTGTTTTAAAAAGGAAAGCGCATGATATAAGCATTTTTTAGGGTTACAGACTATGATAGGAAAAGAGTGTATTGTTGGTATGATTTTGTGCTACTAGATTTGTCTTTGAGTGTCGATTGTCTCCTGAAAGAACTTGCATTGCAATTGTGTTGTAACCATTGTGTTGAAGATAATACATTGTGCAGGTTTTGGAGTGCTGGGGTTTTTTACCGAAAGGTTTTCCCCAGGGTAAATCATTGTGTCATTCTCTATTTTCTGTATGCTAGTATATGACTGCAATATCATTGTTAAAGTAGTTAACGAATCTGAAATTGTAAGGATTTAAAAGAATTTGCACAATACTTTCCTTTAGAGATTAGTGTAGGAAGCTATTTTCCGCACCTGAGTTTCATTACAAGATGGACATAGATAGGAGATATGGGTAAGGAAGGGATATGGGTGTTGGAATGATGGATGGATGATGAAGGTAGATGAATCTAGATAATATGAATGGATTAGAAAAGTAGATGGGGAGGATAAGGAATACGATAGGGTATGGATGAGGGGAATATATGCCAAGAGGTGTCCAAAGAATGTATATATATGTGCCCCTGTCTTTATCAAGATCATGAGGAATATGGAGGGACTGGATACAAATGGGATATGATGGATATGATGTAGCAGATTGGTGGATGTAGGAGATGGAGGAAGGGGAGGCATAAATGGAAGTTGCCCCCAATTGTGGAAGGAAATTGGATGGGGGATTTATGCATGACGCATGTTTTCCAGGTTTTCATCATGGTACTTATCCAAGGTGTTTTTTTGCCAAGTTTTCACCATTGGATGAATTATTGTCTTTACTATTTTTTTGTATGTTTTTTAATTTTTTTACTTTTTTCCTTTTGTGAATTTTTTTTTAAAACTTTTATGACCTTTTTGACGAGGATGTGGATGTGGGTTTGGAAGATATGTGATAAAGGGGATGGATGAAGGACTCGAGCATCGAGTTCTATATGAGATAATAAGATCCCATGTGTAAAGCGACCATTGGATGTTGGTACAACCTTATTAGAATGGATGGATTATGCAAGAGGATGGATTAAAGGGATTTGATGGGGGAGATATGGGGGATAGTGGATGGGGTGTTGGAAAGTGTATGGATGGAATGATGAATTGGATGTGTGATGGGGGATTGTGTTTAGGACCAACATTGGCACATGTGATGGTGGATGTGAAATTATAGGAGGGTTGATGGATGGAGAATGTGGCAATGGAGGCGTTGGGATAGTGAATTTTGGGATATAAGGACCCGAAATAGATTTAGGAGATGGAGGATGAAAATGATTAGCTTTGGGATTAGCGAATTTGGATGTCTTTAGGGATTTCTCATTTGAAGGCATGGCCTCTTTTCTTGGGAATCCACATGGTTTTTATTTTTTCTTTGGTGGGAATTTGTGGCCTTTGGGATTGATTGGGATTTTGGATTTGATTTTTCTTCTCATCAACATGTCTTTTGAAGGGGAAATGAGGAGTTTTAGAGTCATGTGGATGTTTGGATTAATTCATTTTTATTTTGGCATCCAAAGTGTTTATAGTAGCAATGGGATGGGTAGGAGGTGATGGATGATGTGGAGAAGACGTGGATGGAGTGATAGAGGTAGGCTTTTGACAATGGTGTGTGGATGGAGGATGTGAGATAGCATGCATGAAGGGGTGCCTTTGTTGATCCTGATTAGGAGTTATGAATTCAGGATTCTTGTGATGTGTGCTAGGGATAGGTAATGGATGGATGAGAAGATAAATATGATAGGATGTAGGGGGTGATTTTGGGATATAAGGACCCAAAATAGACTGTGTATATGGAGGCTGTGTGAAGTTTGGTGGAGGGATATAAGGACCTGTAACTATGGATTTTCCTGCAAGATTAGATAGTTAGCAACACATGCATATTAATTAAATCCACAATGAACAATAGAATGCATAAGAAATAAAGAAAGGAAAATAACTGAAACAATCTCACCCATTCCTTCCTCCTCCATGGATGACTTCCATTGCACCTTCTAGCTTGTTGTGATGATGAGTGTGCCCTTAAATTTTGATGAGAAAACTCTATAGTATTGACTAGACCTAAGCAAAGTTTTGAAGTATTTGAACTATAAACTATGCAATAGAAATTAAATTCTAAATGCAAGTAATTAAATGACAATGCAATAGATAAATATTAAGCAAATAAAAAATTCAAGAAAACAAAGATATTAAGAGATGTCTAAATGAGAACAAAATTGACATTTTATAGAAAATGGAATTTTGGAGAGACGGATGAGATGAGAGATTGAAAAATGCCCTAAAATCGAAGGTCAAGATTCAAAATGACAACTCTCAATTAGGGTTAGGGTGAAATTCCCAAATGAGTGCACAAGATTTAATTTAAGAAATTAAATCAAGGATGGAGAATGAACATGACACTGAGATGAAAATTAGTAAAAATCAAAAGATAAGAAGATGAGATTTAGAAAATCAGTAATTTTAGCAATTACTTGATTTGTAGAAGAATATTTCCATTTTGAATTAAAATTAATTCAAAATATGGATTTTGTGAGATAGTAAATAATTGATTTAAGATTATTTACTAAAAGAAGAAGCAATTAACCATGTGAAGTCATTTTAAAATAAATTGTTTTATTTAAAAAGAGGGAAATGTCAAATAAGGCAATTAAATAATTAGGAATAATTATTTAATTTAGAAGAGGTAGTTAATTAATTAATAAATATATTTAATTAAAAGAGGATTTGGGCATTAGTGACATATTAAATAAATATATTTAAATATATTTATTTAATAATCAAGAGGACATCAATGACAAATATTAATTAAATAAATTGAGAACTTTATTTAATTATGAGCAGACTTTGATAATTAGTGATGCATTAAATAAATAAATAAGATCTATTTATTTAATAATCATGAAGAATAGAAAGTCATGAATTAATTAAATAATTATAAATTATTTAATTAATAGTTGAAGGTGGGTTAGAAACATAATTAAAATGTCATAATTATGCTAGGACGAAAAGTGGTAAAATAGTGATTGCAGGCCTAGGTCATTTTTATGTGTCTACATTTTCTCCTCTTTGTCATAATACAGCTTGTCACATTGTGGCAAAGAAATCATGTCAAAAATATGCCCCAATGCAAAATAGGGATGAGGAAGAATGACGAGGAGGGTTGTGGTATGCCCCCTCGAGAGGACAGTTGGGTTCCGATAATATGAGTGGGCTCTCGAAATGGATGAAAGGACTAGAAGATGAAAGACAAAAGTATATAGGAAAGATAGATAAAGATGATAATGATGCGAACTAGAAGAAATGTTAGAGAGAAAAAGATGAATGTTAGGATAGAAGGAAATTCAAGTTAGTGCGAAAGAAGAAATGCATGTTAGAATCCTTCAATATTTGCCAAGGTACTAATAAGTGTCGCTTGAATCATCATTGGGTGGTAAAAATAACACAAATGAACAACAAACACCATGGTATGACATAGACCAAGGTGTGAAAGGTCATCCACTTGCAAGATAGACGGTTGCAGACAAGGAATGTCCTAACTCATACTAAGGCCCAAGTTGCCCCAGTCTTTTTGTCAAGACAATCCACAAACAACAGTCAAAGAAAAACATAATAGGTCATGAGACGTCATCGCACCTCTAAATCCTTCATGGGACATCCTCGAGGTAGCTAGTAACATAACCAAAAGACAAGTCAATAAAAAGATGAAAAAATAGCCAAAAATTAACAACCATTTAATTATATTGCCAATGTTTGTTTGTCAAAGATTAATTACATGATAGTTTGACAGTTTTGACGATTTGACGGTGCCTAAGGTTAGGAAGGACACATCCTAAAAAGGAAAATTATATTTTGATGAGGTCCAAATCCAAGGACACATATTGAAGAGGACCAAAAGGAATGAGATTAACATTTTGACTAATGTTTTGGCAAGTTGACTGATTTTGACTGTATGATTGATTGGCTTACATTGTCTGATTTTGACAAATTTTGGCGTTGACGTTTTGAATGACTCTCTTGTATCAAGTGCGACTATGTCCACTTTATTTGACCAATGCAACCATGTTTGACTTATGATTTTATTTGGAAAAACCTAGAAGGGCTGACCTAATGTCTCGGGGATTCAAAGATGAATCTTGCCTACGTAGCAAATGCGTAGAGACAACGTAGTTCGAACGATGACAAAGACTGATTGACTTTGACTCTATTTTTGGGATTTTGAAATTGATTTGGATTTATTTTGTGTTTTCTTCAGGACATTTTCTAATTTTTAAATCTCTTTTTTTTTTTCAGGACTGTTTCAAATTTTTATGACTTTTTTCAAGACTTTTTCAAATTTTTATGACTTTTTGATGTTTTAAGAAAATTTTGACAAATGTATGTGAATGATGCTGACGCACATGAATCCGAGGACGACCATGATTTTGCTACTATTCAAGTTGAATACCGATTGGTAGGTGACAATGACGATGACAACATTGTTTGATGTGGGAAGGACACATCTTGAAACAACGTGAAGATGACAATGATATGACAAGAGGATAAAAGTCTGCAGCAGAGCCAGGGACAAAGCCAAGGAATGTTTTGGATGATGCGCCATTTTTTCCATATTGTTACATTTGGAATGACTTGATGAGGAGTAGATTGGATGATGAGGGATCTTTAGACCATTGACAAGGGAAACCAAGATGGGTGATATGTATAAAAGGACAATGGATGGCTTATGTCAGATAAGGATAAGGATAGTGTAATAGTCCACATAGATAAATTATTCTACACATGACGCATGTTTGCCAGGTTTTCATCATGGTACTTATCCAAAGCGCCTATTTGTCTAGTTTTCACCATTGGAAAAAAAAATTCTCTTTACTATTTTCTGGTTTTTTTGGTGTCACCAAGACGCCTGTTTGCCAAGTTTTCATCAAGGTGACGATTTTTTTAATTTTTCTTTATTTTTGTATTTTTGTTGGATAGCCTTGCTACTTTAGATGACCATTGACTTTGTTGAATCCTTTGACGATGCCGATGTAGAGACCGGTGCCATGACATGCCAATAGTGACCTTTCTGAAGTAGTTGCCTTGTCAGGATGATAGCGCTTGCATATAGTTGATCGATGTCATTGTGATCCTTGTTGATACTAGAGTTGGCCATATCAGAATACACACATCGTGATAGAGTGCCATGAGAGTCCCTATGATAGAGAGTTTCTACCAAGATGTGATGGATTTGTGACATGGGATGTTTGGACTTTAAAGAGGATGTAGGATTATGATGGATGATGGTAGATGTGGGAGGATTGTTTGGATGTTTGGATGTAGCCATTTTTATTCTCCAAACTTTAGGTGCCAGGTTAGGATGGTGTTTGGAACCAACATTTTTATATGTCTTTCTTGATGGCCATTTTTGAGGGGGTGGACATGTATTATATGTGGGAGTCCTCTTATGTTGTGGCTCCATATTTTGATTGAATTTTGGATTTGACATATTTTCTTTGTCTGATTCATTCTTTTCTTGACTTGAGACACTTTGTTTTGGGATCCATTTTAGCTTCATTTGTCCGCTTGTATTTTTTATTGATTCCATGGCCTTTGACATGTGATTTTGGATTTTGTATTTGTAAGACTTTTGTTGGTTCCAAATGGAAGGCTTATTCATGATAGAATGATGGTTATGGGTGTGGAGAGAAGGGGTGTTGACAACAATCTTATGACAAGGACTACTCATGACACCCATTTTGATATTTGTATGAGATAAATTTGTCCCCAATATCGAGGAGGGACCACTAACAGTATTAGATTTTTCAACTGAGGAATAGCCAAGACCTTGATGTCTATAATCTGTCTAAACTTGCACAGGTTCTATAATTCCTTGCTCATGTAGGCCTAGTCCTTGATAATGCATGTTCTGAAAAAATTATGTTTGCGATGGGGTACTTGTTACTTTGGAAGCAAGATGCCAACCCATCCTTATTGTGGAAATTAATGCTCGAAATATTTTCATCTATAAGAAAGCCTACTCTAAAAAAGGTAGATGATCCTAATTGATAGGATGTTGTAGCTTCACTGACATGTTGGATAGATTTTTTATTGACATCTTCGGTTTGATTTTTTGACATATCAGATTCTGATGATTCTGCTGGTGCTTCGAAGTTGATGTCAAAACCATCTTCATGGTCATTGTCATAGAGCCCACTGAATTCAATTATAGCTTGATCATTTACAAATATGTCCATGCTAGGAGACTCTTGTTCTACTGGTAGATCATCTATGTGTCCCATGGAGGCAAGTGTCTCATTGTTGGTAGTTTCAATGTTGGAAGCTTGGAGAGGGTCATATTCAAGTGTTTCATCATGAAGGGCATAGAGGTCAAGGAGTGGATCATTTTGGACTTCTTGATCAAAGATAGTGTCTTGATCAAAGATAATGTCTTGATCAAAGATAGTGTCTTCATCAAAGATGGGTTCATTTTGAATGACATGATTGGAAATAGGGTCTTGACCAAGGGTAGGTTTATCTTGAATGACATGGTTTTGGATGGACTCTTAACCAAGGATAGGTTTCTTTGGTATACCATGATTGTCTAAGAGGACTTCTTGAATGGATGTAAAGATGGGGTCCAATAAACTACTTTGATCTAGACAAGACGGTGATGTTATGATGTGATGCTTTGGACTTGCCTCTTGACATGTATCCTCAAGTGTAGGTAAGAAGATGGGACTTTGGAGACCATGACTAGATATGTTTTCATGAAAACATGGAGTGTCTTGGAATGGATTGGTGTATAATGGACTAGGATATGACATGGAGGTTTGGATTTGGTTGAGGGATGATGGACTAGGATAGGACATGAATGCATGACAAGGATATGATGTAGATGGAGGACTAGGATATGACGTGAATGGAGGATTAGGATATGACATGGACGGAGGACTAGGATATGACGTGAATGGAGGATTAGGATATGTCATGGATGGAGGACTAGGATATGACATGGATGGTTGGTTTCCCCTGTCAATGTTAGGGTGGGGACAATAGGTGGATGTTTGTTGTGGAAGAATGGCAGGATTTGTGTTAAAATATTTGTGATAGGGAGGGGAAATGGATGGAAGACTAGGACTTATAGGTTGTTGGTAAGAGGAATAGATGGATGGAGGGCTAGGGGTTATAAATTTTAACTTGGATTGGAGGTATAGTGTTTTGAAGTCCCCAGCTAGTTGTGTCTGACCATTACTGAGAAATTGGCATTCAATTCAACTAGCAAGCATGTCCTAGTGGCTTGAAGACATGATGGTGGATGGAATAAGACTAAGACTATACAAAATGATTATGAGGACAAAAATGAATGTCAAATGTAGTGGTAATGAAGACTAAAATGAGTGTCTTATGTCAAAATATTCCTATGAAAAGGTTACTAACCATTCAAAGTTTGGCCAATGTCTTGATTTGGATTGTTGAAGGACTGGTTTGAGGGACAAGATGACAAAATGACAACGTGAGATTTTCACACTAGACTTATGAGTTGGAAATAGCTCACAAGAGGACAATGAGTAAGGATTGATTTGTTTGACTTGGTCCAATGACAATTTACTTTTTGAAACAATGGTTTGACAAAGTAATGAAATTTTTCCTATTCCAAAGTGTGCAAAATTAAAAACTTAAGACGTTGCCTATATTGAAGATGATGATGGATGGATTGCAAGCTAAATGCAAACTAAAAATGAAAAATGGATGACTCAGACAAGTGTTCTCCTGGTTTTGGACAAAGATTGCAGGAAAAAAAGAGGTTTACAAATGCTTGGTCTCAGATTTCCGACAGTAATAATGTTTTTGGAGCTAACATGCAAATGTGTCATTTGAGGTTGTTGTCCTCAATTTTGAATTCTCAAAATTGGACAACCCATATGAAATTTTGCCTAAAATTTCTTCATAAATCTCTATGGCATGCATTTCGAGGCACCAAAATTGTCCAATTGAATTGTGCAACCATTCGTATCCATCCTATTTTGCCTTGTGTGAAATTCGGGAACATTTCGACATGTTTTTCCTTTTGTTTTGTCCAATTTTGGGATTTTTGATCACCATTGCAAATAGGGATCTTTGTGTGTTAGGGCACATTTTACGAGGTGTTAAGGTTGTAAAACTTTGGATTTTAATTGATGGTTCCCTTGGGTATCCTTTCATCAACTCCCCTTTCCGTTTTTGTAAAATTCTGAGTCATTTTTCTTGTCTTTTTGGTCAAATTCGGGTTTTTAAGGCAGCTCAGCAGAATAGGAAATTTTAAGTCTAAAAGCAAAATTGCTTAAGCTGCCAAAAAACCCGAAATTGCTTAAGTTGCCAAAAAACCCGAAATTGCTTTAGTTGCCAAAAGTTCCTATTGTGCTTTAAGTGAAATTGCTAAAGTGCCAAAAAGTTCCTATAATTGCTAAAGTGCCAAAAAGTTCCTATTGTGCTTTAAGTGAAATTGTTAAAACCCCAAAAATTTCCTATTTTCACTCATTTGACAAAAGAAAAATTGTTAAAGTGCCAAAAAGTTCCTATTTGGCTTAAATGACAAAATAAAAATTGCTAAGTTGTCAAAAAGTTCCTATTTTGCCTCTTTGTCAAAAATAAAATTGCTAAATGAGCCAAAAGTTCCTATTTTTTCCAAATTGTCAAAAGAAAAGTTGTTGAAAGGCTTAAAAAACCCGATTTGGTCTCTTTTTGCCAATCTGAAAATCCCCTTCGTCAAAAAGCATATTTTTCAACATCTTTCATCGTAGAGCATTTTGCTTTGAGTTCCAGGCTTAGATATTGATACTTGGTACTGGCCAACTGCCATTGACGACCTCGGAGGTCCTAACTTTTCTCCTGAAAAAGTGAAAACTACCCACCAGCCTTAAACTGACTTTTCAACTTAAACCGACTTCACCACTATGATCGTGATGTGAAATAAGCTAATCAAAATTAATTTCAGCCAATTCTGACAAGTTCCTATTTTTTAGGGTTTTGAGCTAAAAATAGATTTTAGAAACCCTAATTATCAAAATTTTCAAATTTTGCCAATATCTTCCTGGAATCACACTAACTAAAAGCCCATACTTTATTAACTCGAAATTGAGCTTTGGCCCCACTTTTGCAGCCCCTTTGTCCCATTCTTGTTAGTCTTATTTGCACACATGACCTACCAAATCAATAATATAAGGCATGGGCCTTATTTTTCAAGCAAATTCTAAGGCTGGAGAATGATACAAAGAAAGAACAACAACATGACGAAGGCACACAAGGAGTTGAATAAGTGATATGATTGAGCATGGAATGTTTTCAAGACAAAGATGGAAGAATGTTTTCCAAATAGCAGCATGAAGACCTAATCAAGGATGATGTAGTTCAAGTCGTGTCTTCAGACACTTAGAATAGTTTCAATTATGTATTTGTAATTTAGTTTTGACAAATTACATGTAAAATGGAAATTGTAATTGCAAGTAATCATATCACTTGCAAAGTTGTAAAATGTAATTACATGTAAAACCTTACAAGTCAAATTGCAATAGGACTTGTAATGTTGAATAAGTCAATTACAGTTAGTTGGGATCCCCCACCTTTTTCTCAAGGCCTCTCTCCTATAAATACTTGAGGAGGTCCTTTGTATTTTTTATCTTTTGGCAATGCAACAAAACTTTGCCAGTTTGTATGTGCACTCTAAGACTTTGAGCTTAGATGTAAATCAGATTGCAATCAATAAAAGAGGCAAATTGCTTTCAAACTTTGTGTTGATTCAAGGTGTTATGTGACGACATTTTCTACATATTGATTGTGAGTTTTGTGGTGTTATACAAGAGGGATTCAAGTTGAATTTTGCAGACTTTGAGTTGCTTATTGCGTTTGGAGTTTTAGATTGGTTTTCAGATGTGATACTGTAGACTTTGAGTTGTTTGTCGCATTTGAAGCTATTGTAGAACGCTCAAGCAAAGGGGGTAACTTGCAGACTTTGTGCTGCTTTTATTTTCTATGTTTGTGCATGTAAAGTGCATCATGTAATTAGACTTTGAGCTGCTACATATTGTACTTGGTTACCAGAAAACCATCTTAAAAAGGTTGATAGGAGAGTAAATTGTCAAAGACTTTGAGCTTTCGATTTGTTTTCCCGTCCCAAAGGAGCAACAAAAGACTTTGTGCCTTCATGGAAACTTTGCTTCTTTCTTTACTTCATTAATCATTTATGCTTTCAATTGTGATTTTTTTTTGAAATAAGAGAAAAGGATAATTATCTTTTATGGAAAAAGAGAACAAGACAAGAGTTTCACCCAGGTTTAGAATAGCTTTGTAGCTAGAATTAATTTTTGAATTGGTAAAATAGAAAGCGAAGGGGGAGCCTTCCCTTTGAAAATAGGAGAGTTTATCTCACGTACTGTGGTTGAAACCACAATTTTGTACGCTTTCCCAAGTATACAAAATTTTCAACCAACAGAGGTATCAAATGTGTTGCAGATTCAAATGTGTCATTCCAAAAGGAAATTGTGTCACATGAAGGAAAATGTGTTGCAGGATTTAGCAGGTGTTGTACACAATGGAAAATGCAGCGTTTTAGATGGCCAATGCAGTGTGATAGAGCAATTTTGGTTTGGGAATAAGCAATTGTGGTTCAAGATGGCAAATGTGGCATTTGACCATGAAACTCCCATGGCAGATTGATCATATCTACTAAGAACTGTGCAGGTGTGGGTGACTTGGCAACGACCGTTGTTGCACCAAAGAATAGAGGGTTTGTGGTCACTAAAACAAAGGTTTTATTTTGGGAAACCATTCAGAAGGCCACGTGATTATCATCCCAGTCTGTAGAGGTTATGCTCTATAGGTTTTGACGCACCACAAGGATACTGGGGAGTCAATTTCTGGTCCATAGGAAGTTTTGTAATGCTAAGCTTTCCTTAACATTAAAATTTATATACCGATTGAGTGTCGCTTGGCTTTAGCGCATTACTGGTTTAAGTTGCTTTGGGGTGAGTACTTTTTCCCAACAAAGTAGGCCCAATTTCTAAGGCTAACAAAAGTGAGCCAAAATATTCATAGTTTAATCAATCTTTGTTTAAAAACAAAGAGAGAGCACATGAATATCTAAACTCACACTCGCATGATATTCTTTTTAAGCCCAAATCAAAATGTTTGTTATGATGACTAACTAAATCAAAAAACAAAAAATACGATGGTTCATTTTAACTATTTGTGGTGTTTGTCAAGCATGGGGGTTC
The DNA here is from genome assembly GCA_007115665.2 of Sequoiadendron giganteum. Taxonomy (NCBI): domain Eukaryota; kingdom Viridiplantae; phylum Streptophyta; class Pinopsida; order Cupressales; family Cupressaceae; genus Sequoiadendron; species Sequoiadendron giganteum. Next base: position 106,357,263 of record CM021103.1, read on the forward strand.
ATTTTAACTGCTTGTAGTGTGAGCTAACTAACATTTAATTTTAAACTCATGACAAAAGAAATATGATTGTTCTTTTTAATCTCATGCAATTGCGTGATTGTTCATTTTACTGAATGAGTGAAATGCAAGTTGTGAAATTAAATAAACAATAAATCAATAATATTTGGTTAGCGTCCAGCTTGACACACACTGCAACAAACAAGTTAATAACCCAAAATCCTTAATCTAGAACTAGAAAAAATCAGAAGAAATCTGAAAAAGACAAAACAAAAAACTTTGTTACCAGTCAGTTGCGTAGCAATAGAGTGAATGCGGCTTGATATGGAAAATGTTGCATTCCATCTGTCAATTGCATCTCTATAAGTCGATTGCGGATCAGTTTGTATCAATAGTGGCTTGATAAGTTGATTGCAGCTCGGTTTTTGTCAATTACGGCTCGATAAGTCGATTGTGGCTCGGTTTCTGTCAATTGCGGCTCAAAAGAGAAATTGTGTCGTTGGAGGTAGCAAATGCGGCACAACAGAGATTTTGCATCGCGAGATCTATCGAATGCATCTTTTCGTACCTATACCTACAAAATAATAAAAACGTACAAAAAACCTACAAAAATGTGTCAAAAAAAATAGTCGGGTTCACCAATGCGATTGAGGATTTTCTGCAAGGGATCAATATTAGATTAGCATATTCAAAACCCACAAAGACAATAGAATGTATAGGAAAAACAAAGAAAGGAAAAACATGAAATAAAATCACCCAATCCTTCCTCCTTCATGGGTGACTTCCATTGCACCTTCTAGCTTGTTGTGATGATGAGTCTGCCCTCAGATTGTGATGAGCAAACTCTACTATATGGCCTAGCCCTAAGCAAAGTTTTGAAGGATTTGTACTATAAACTATGCAATATAAATTAAATTATAAATGCAAGTAATTCAATGACAATGCAAGAGATTAATACTAAGCAAATCAAAGATTCAAGAAAACAAAGATATTAAGAGATGTTGAAATGAGAACAAAATTGACATTTTATAGAAAATGCAATTTTGGACGGACAGATGAGATGAGAGATTGAAAAATGCCGTAAAATCAAAGGTTAAGATTCAAAATGAAAACTCTCAATTAGGGTTAGGATAAAATTCCTAAATGAGTGCACAAGATTTAATTTAAGAAATTAAATCAAGGATGGAGAATGAACGTGGGAGTGAGATGAAAATTAGTAAAAATCAAAAGATAAGAAGATGAGATTTAGAAAATCAGTAATTTTAGCAATTACTTGATTTGTAGAAGAATATTTCCATTTTGAATTAAAATTAATTCAAAATATGGATTTTGTGAGATAGTAAATAATTGATTTAAGATTATTTACTAAAAGAAGAAGCAGTTAACCATGTGAAGTCATTATTAAATAAATTATTTTATTTTAAAAGAGGGAAATGTCAAATAAGGATATTAAATATTTAGGAATAATTATTTAATTTAGAAGAGGTAGTTAATTAATTTAAATTAATTAATAAATCTATTTGGGCATTAGTGACATATTAAATAAATATATTTAATAATCAAGAGGACATTAATGACAAAGATTAATTAAACTAATTGAGAACTTTATTTAATTATGAGCATACTTTGATAATTAGTGACGCATTAAATAAATAAATAAGATCTATTTATTTAATAATCATGAACAATAGAAAGTCATGAATTAATTAAATAATTATGAATTATTTAATTAATAGTTGAAGGTGGGTTAAAAACATAATTAAAATGTCATAATTATGCCAGGACGAAAAGTGGTAAAATAGTGCTTGCATGCCTAAGTCATTTTTAAGTGTCTACATGACCCAAAATGGATTTAAAAGATGAAGGAGGAAGATGAATGGTTGTTTTGATGTAATATGACGAAGGAGGGGGGATGGTGACAAATGATTTGGTGGAACAGTGGAAATGCCTCTCATTCCTTTGGAAGAAGTTTTCTTATGATGTATGGAAGTTGTACCAACATTTTTGGATTGTGATTCTTGGGAGATATATCCAAGACCTTGTGTGCTTGGATGTTCTTTGACCTGGATGGGCTCTAAAGTAACTTGCTCATGAAGGCCTAAATTTTTTCCTTGATAGTTCATGTTCTTGAGCATGTGATCTATGGTAGGATGCTTATTCTTTTGAAAGCATGATGTGAGTCTAGTAGTAGGTGGAGGAAGATGGTTGGTGGATATGCTTTCTTTTTCTTTTGCAAGGAGACCACCATGGATGAGTGTAATGTTACCAAGGTGATATAAAAGTGGTGTTGGGGTGACAAGGCTAGGCAACAATGATGGAGACGAGGGGATAGCATCTTGACCAAGATCAATGAGTGACAAGGGATCAGGAGAGGGATTAGGTGGTATGACATGATCTATATTTTTGAGAGCGGGTGATAAAGGCTCATGAGATGGGGTGATCAGATCTTGAGTGCAAAGGGGATCATGGGATGGAGTAGGTGAGCTAGTGTGATCTTGAGATGGAGTAGATAGGATGGTAGGATCAGGATTCGATTGGGGAAAGGAATCATGAGATGGGATGGATGGAGTACTATGATCTTGGGATGGAGTGGATGGGATGGTAGGATCAGGTTTTTGAGGAGGGGATATGCTTGTATGCTTTGGATCAAGCCCTTGGTCTAGCTCATCGTGTGTGGGAGGCACGATGACGAAGGAGTGTTGGAGGGACTCCTTAGGTGGGGGAGATAGGAGGATGGAGGATTCATGAAGGTCATGGGATTGAAGTTCGGTAATATTAGGACTAGGAGGAGAGGATTGGATGTCTCCAATGGATTGGATGGGTCTAGCAGTAGAAGATGGGGATTCAATGGACTTAATGGATGTGACAGGATCAACCGTTTGGATGGTGTTAGGAATGGTAATGGTAGTGATAGGTGTAGGATGGAGGAGGGCCTCATCACTAGTGACTATACATGATAAAGTGGGAGGGCATTGTGTCACAACATCAAGATGTGGATTTGGAGGTGTCTTTTGTCATGAGTCCTTAGACGACATTTGGAAGGGATGTAGAATTAGGTGGGGTGATGGGAATGGATGGAGGATTAGGGATGGTTGGAGGACTATGATTAGGATTAGATGAGTGGATTGGATTGGATGGAGGACTAGGAGTGGTTGGAGGACTAGGATTAGGGATTGGTGGATTAGGATTAGATGATTGGATGGGATTGGATGGAGGACTAGGAGTGGTTGGAGGACTAGGGTTAGGGATTGGTGGATTAGGATTAGAGGGAGGATTAAGATATAATGCGGTGAAGGGGGGAGTGATGCAAGAGGATGTGGATGATGAATTAAGATAGGAGGATGTAGATGCTAGATTAGGTTGGGAAGATTAGGATGGTGGGTTAGGACAAGAGGACGTTGGTGATGGATTCACATAGGAGCACATGGATGGAGGAATGTAGGAAAATGGAGACATTGGATTAGGATGGGAATATGTGGATATGGGATTAAGATAAGAGGATGTGGGCGGTGGATTGTGAGTGGATGTTGGATTAGAGTGGGAATATTGAGGTGGTGGATTACCATAGGAGGACATGGATGGTGGATTGGCATAGGAGGATATGGGTGATGGATAATGATAAGAAAATTGAGATGGTGGATTAGGATAAGAGGAATATTGGGATGGTGGATTATGATAGTAAGGAGCGGGTGTTCAATTAGGATGGGAAGATTGGGATGTGGGAGTAAGGTAGAGGTATTGGGATTGTTGATGATGATAAGGATAGGAGTAGGGGGATGGTGGATTACTATAGGAGGATGTGGATGTTGGATAGGATAGAGGTGGAGAGGGAGGACATGATGAATATGTGGATGGTGAGGATACTGGATATCCCTTGTCAAGGGTAGCATAAGGACTATTATTAGATGCAGATGAAGGCATGGAGGGATAGTTCAAAGGAGTAGTTGGATTTTGGGAGGCGATTGGAAAAAGCTTACTAGTAATGATAGCATCAAGGGGATCTATATTACACTCTTCTTTATCAACAAGACTTTAATTATCTTCATCAACGTAGTTAGGATTCCCCTTGACTACTATTATTGGTTGTGCGAGAGGAGGATAAGGATTCATGATGTTAGAAAAACAAATA